>JAJPUD010001688.1:252542-311065 GCA_023553655.1 Myrmecobius fasciatus | reverse complement strand
AATACAAGGTAATTTAAAGAAGGAGAAAATTCTAAAGAAACAGCACATCAGGAAAGGCTTTGGAGACAGCATCTGAGCTGAGCTCTAAAGGAAGTCTGGGATTCTAAAAAGGAATGAGGAAATATATTCTGGAGATGGGGAACAATCTGCGCAATAGAGCAGGGATAGGAAGTGGCAAACTGACTTTGGACAACAGCTGGTATACCAGTTTGGCTAGAATATGCAGTGCCTGAAGGGGAGTAATATAAAAATTCGTCTGGAGTGGTAGGTGTGTGTGTCAGATTGTGGACTGCTTTAAATACCAGACTGATGAATTTGCATTTTTTTTCCTCCTAGAGTTAGTAGAGAACCACAGAAGGCTTTTTACTTGCTTGGACTTTCAATATCAATAGATCCTGAAATGCTTGTGCTGAATTATGAGTCTTTCACCAGGTCCACCAGCATGATCACTCTCTTCTCAGTTGCCCTCTCGATGCCAGCAGTCATCTTAGACCTTGTAATCTTTGCTTGCAATTTTTTGTTCACACCAGTATGATTTCATTTCTGGGGAACTCTAGTGTGGAAACTAGATAGAGAGATATTCTATAACTTAGACTCTTAGATACTTAGAAGCATTGAGAGGTTAAGTGCCTTATCTATATTCACATCTACTATGAGCCCAAGGCAGGACTTGAAACAAAGTTTTCCTGACTCCATGGCCAGTCTTTTTTCCATTACATTATGCTACCTCTCTGGTTTATACTACTACTATTACTACAAGTACTGCTACTACTACTACTACTACCACCACCACCACTACTACTACTATTACTGCTACTACTACTAGTGCTATATTACTACAATTACTATTACTACTCCTACTCCTACCATTACTACTCCTATTCCTACTCCTACTACTATTCCTCCTCTTCCTGTTATTACTACTATTATTCCTACTTCTACTCCTATTACTACTACCATTCTATATCTTCCTCTTCCTCCTTCTTTTCCTTTCCTCATCCTCCTCTTCCTCTTCCTCCTCTTCCTCTTCCTCTTTTTCCTCCTCCTACTGTAGAGTGATGCAGTATAGTAAGAAGAATGCTGGAGTTGGGGTTAAAGAACCTGGCTCTAAGAATCCTATATCTACTAAATACTATCCATGTAACATTGAATAAATCATCTAATTTCTCTGAATCTTGAGAGATACAAGAGCTCTTGTAGGTTTAGTCCTACCCACACTTGAACAGTAAGTAATCCTTTAGAATCTCCTTGATAAGTGGTCATATAGTCTCTAGTGATGGGAAAATTCACTATCTTTCACAAGAGCCTAAAGCTTTATAGTTGGCAGGCATATAGATTAGGACATTTATTGTTGAACATTTACAAATTTTCAATTCAATCCAACACATTTATTAAGCAATTGTTATTTGCAAGGTGCTATACTAAGCACTGGACTTACAATGACAGTGCTATTATGGGGATAGCAATATGAAATGATAATAAAAATGTTGTTTTACTTTTAAGAAAATTGATTGCTAAGGCTCACTGAGAAAAGAATAAGTAATTATTAAGTACCTACTAAGTGCCAAGCACTATATAAATATCATCTTATTTGATCTTCACAATATACTTGGGAGGTAGGTAGCATTAATATTCTCAATTTACAGTTGAGGTAACTAAGACAGAGATACAGCTAGTGTCTGAGAGCAGATTTGAACTCAGTTCTTTCTGATTTTAGGTCCATCGTTATGTTCATTGGGCCACCTGCATTTGGGGAACACTGCTTTAACCAATGAGCTTAATGGAAACCAAATAATCTAGCATTAAAGGAGAAATCACAATCACAAATTTGTGGCTATGTTGTAATGGAAACAACATTAAAATTTATGTCAGAGGATTTGAATTCTCAATACAATTCTTCTAATTATTAAAATATGATTTGGGGCAAGTCCCTACATTTTTGTGGGTCTATTTCCTTAACTGTTGAATGTAGATGTTGGACTACATAATCTTCATGGTTACTTCTGGAACTAAATCTTCTGATCTATGATTTTAGCTTTGCTATGGTTTATGAATATAATTTTAAAATTAATTTTAAATGGGTATCAATACAGATTTAGAAAGATTGGGGATATCAAAAACTCAGTTCAAGGCAACATAGAGGTTACAATAAAGCAGTAAAGCAAGCAACCTTATTGAAAGAAGCAACAAAATAAAGTGTAATCAGGGGAATGATAGAAACAGATCTATTGGATCTATAGGTGGAAGTAAGCACTTCACTGTTATCCTGGAAGAAATGGGGCAACTTCTTCCTAATCAGTAAAATCTGGTGTGTTTTTTTTTTTTTGTTTTGTTTTTTTTAAGTTTTTGTCTGGTCTAGAAAGATCAAGCATTGAAGCAAAGCAGTGAGGAGCCTGTTCGTGGTAACTGGTATTGATTCATCCTTTGGTAGGTGGGAAGAAGGAAAGATTCTTGGAGAATTGGAAGGCACATGATATATATTATCAGAGGGTTACTTAGCTTTTCCTAGCAAGTTTTTTTGAGCTTCCCTGCAGATTCTTCATTTAGCAGGTCAAAGGGGCTATTTTCTTTACAATGTTTTACGTTGTTTTACAATGTTTTATGTTGTTTTACCATGTTTTACAGAGAACATAGGAAAATTAAGTTGACCACATGTAAAGCTATTAGTACTTCTTTGAGAACAATTCAGCAATGTCATCTTCATATTTAGAAGAAGACAACAGATTGACAAATTTTTTACTCTTTTGGACTCACTTTTCTTATCTTTAAAATAAAGTGTTGGACTATTCAGTTTCTACACTTCTTTCAGTCCTAACATTTAATTCTTTTAATTTATTAATAGCAACAGAAATAACAATTTGACTTATGGTTTTTAAGAAACATAAGGATCTGTGTTCATATATGAACAATTGACTTTCTCCTAAGACCTGGTAAACTCCTAGATGCCTTCAAATCTTTCCTTGGTTCTCTTCTTTCCTTTGATTAAGAAACTGCCAGTGTTCTGTTCATTTCAGTGCTGTATCTATTCAGGAGTAAAACAAACACTTTAGCTTCTAGCAATTGGGGTTTATCCTAAAACCAAGATTAAAGACTGGAGGCTAGAAGGCAGGAGTTGTTCAACAAAGAAGCATCAAGTCCAAGAGTAAGAGAAAGATTTCCAAGTATCTAATTACAGAACAGATAGAAACCACCTATCATCAAAGCTGCTAGTGGCTAACACTTTTATCTGGGCCTACCTTCTGCTAGTCCCTTGACCACATATGAAGAGAGCTACCTTACTGCTGGTGTCTCTTCGCCAGTCTCTCTTTCCTTTTAGTTAAAACAGTGAAGATGAAAAAAAAATGGTAAGGCCTTTTCTCTTTACGTCTGGGGCAATGCTATCATATTTTCCTCCCAATTAAGATCAAAGTTTACTTCCATTTCAGTAGCAACCAGCTGCTGTTTGAAAAGTTATTCTATCAAATCCAGCTCTTCTCCATTTTTAGTAAGGAACCCACATTTAAAAATGTCTTGTCTTGGCAGACCTGCAAATGTTTTTGTAATCATCACCTTACCCCCCGCCCCCCAATATTGTAAGCACCTCGAAGGCAAAGATTATTTTGATTTTCTATTTCTGTTCCCAATACTTAGTACAGTGTCTGGCACAATTGTTATTCATTCATTTCAGTACATAGCAAGCCTTAAATACTTATTAATTATTTAATTATTCCCATCAATCAAGTAATAATTTGTTAATTATTCTTGTTGACATTAAATCTATTTGTCAAAAATTATATTACTTTACATATTTGATTTATATTATGTTTATTAATTATATTTTCATTATCGTTATTAATATACTTGGCTTATGCTACTTTGATTTTTTTTTATTTCATCAAAAGTTCCTTTTGTTTTAAAGGAGTTAAACTTCTTTTTTTTCTTGTAGTCCTCTCCATTTTTTTCATACCTTTAAAGAATAGAGAAATTGAGAGGCAAAGATCAACTTAAATGATACTTTATATATAAAAATTTTTCTCTTATTTCCTCATTAATCATGATCTACTTCCTCAGATCTCATGTAGTACTTTAAATCTTCTACTATGCCTGGACCCGTGGCCTGTTTCTGGGATTTTAGAACTTTCCCTAATATCTGGAACAATGCACTCAGCACAATAAGCCCATATAAATGTTTAATAAATGTATAACATATTATATTCTTTTGACCAAGAACTACTGAGTTTTTATCTGGGAATTCTGAGAAGCCAAAACTAACTGTAAAACTTGTTGATGAATGTGGTAATTAAAGACAATTCCAATAGCCATAAAGTACCATCCACATCCAGAAAGAGAACAATGGAGACTGAATGCGCATTGAATAATAGCATTTTCTTTTTGTTTGTCTGTTTTTTCTTTCTCATGGTTTTTCTTTCCTTTTTGGTCTGATTTTTTTTTTTGCATAACATGACAAATATGGAAATATCTTTAAAAGATTTGTACATGTTTAAACTATATTGGATTGCTGACTGTTTGGGGGAAGAGAAGTAAAAGAGAGAGAAAAAATTGGAATCCAAAATCTTACAAAAATTAATAGTGAAAATTATCTTTATAGACATTTGGAAAAATAAAACAATATTGAGAAACATTTTAAAAAACACTTAAAAAAAACTTGCTGTTGGTATTTTGTAGTTTTCTTTTCTTGTTTTGTTTAACCTATGTTAAGATTCCATAGTAGTCCATAGCAAACCCTTAGCCCAAGGTATATAAGCTGAGTTTATTCAAAGCTCAAACAACTGCCAAACATTTCCTCTGAATAGAAATCAGTGTTATTTCCCTTGGCAACAATTTCCTACCAAGATATATATTGTAAGATGTTTGACATTGTCAAGTCTCATAACAAAACTACCCTCAAACCAGCATCTGACACTCCAGTTGCTGTTCTGAAGAGGTTTGAAAAATCTGGGACTCTCAAAACTGGGAGAAAAATCAAAGCCTATTTCAATTTTCAAAAGCTTCTTGACACTCTATTTCCCAGATAACTTAATCAGGTTAGCTTCCTGAGCTCAATCAGATGAGGACCATCTTCAATTCCAAGATGAGGCACAGCCTGGCCTTTAGTTACCTATAAGCACTTAACCATGATTTAACCTATTTTTCACTTTTTGGAACTTTCTCATATGAGAGTTCCTAATCTGTTTCACAAAACAGTTTTATATATGCCTATTTCCTACTTTTAAATCCAGGATAATCTGACTTCAAAACCTAAGTTGCAATTTATTAAGATAATTTCATTCTAAGATGAGTTTATAGATAAAAGTGGTACTAACCTAAGACATTCATCTATACTCTTAAAAAGTTCTAGTATACTATAAAGACTGTCACAAATATCTTCAGTTCATGTAACAGCCAGCTTGGGGAAGGAAATGGGTGGGTTTCTTTTTTTTTTAATTAAAACTTTTTATTTACAAAACATATACATGGGTAATTTTTCAACAATGACCCTTGCAAAACTTTCTGTTCCAATTTTCCCTTCCTTTCCCCCACCCTCTCGCCTAGATGGCAGATAATCCAACAGATGTTAAATATGTTAAAATATATATTAAATCCAATATATTTATACATATTTATACAGTTATCTTGTTGCACAAGAAAAATCAGAACAAGAGGGGAAAAAACAGAAAGAAAACAAAATGCAAACAGACAACAACAAAAAGAGTGAAAATGCTATGCTGTAGTCCACACTCAGTTATAGGTCAGTTTCTTTATACATTTAGTGTATTCCTGGCAACAACAGAAGAACACCGGGCTTTTGTAGTTTGAAGCTCTAGCTGATTAAGACCCCAAGAGACTCATTTAGATAGGTGGTGTTGAACTGGTAAGTCACACTTGATGGTTTCATCTCATTAATAACAAAACAGGAAAATAATAATTGAATTTCCTATATCTCACATGGTGGTTTGGCATTTCTACTCCTTAAAGGCTCTAGCAAGGTGAACTATTAGCATTCTCATGCTGTCACAAGAAGAAATAAGTGGCAAGAGATCCTGGAACTAGGGAATGAGTACACAAAATATGATCTGGACAGAAATGAATGAGAAATCAGTTACATAATAAAAATAAAAGATATGTAAAGCACCGTAAGGATTAATAATATTGATATATCACCTTTTTTGTATAGTGGGTCAATAATCATGCAATATAAACCACAGATATAAGGAATGGGCATATCGGTAACAAAGCTTAGTATTGTAACCAAATGTAACTTATGACAAAGTAATCTAATACATATATAATACACATATAATCTCATTGCATTATCATTAGGAAATTCAATAAAATTTTACAATATTATATCTGCATAGTAAGCATCAGGGGGGATAGCCTCCTTTTCTACCCTCTCCTCATCACGTATCCCACAGGATCCAAACTGAACTGCTTGAATGATTGTTCACATTACCTGCATGAGATGGGAGTCACCTACTCTATTTTTCTACAGAGAGGCCAATCAGGTTTTTACCATGAGCCTTGTACCTTTCTTCTAATGTTCTTCAGGTTTTGAAATCTATTGTGCTTCTGTACCCCCAGTTTCCAAACATCATTATCTGTTCTACTGATTCATCCTGTGTCTCTCTGAGCTTTGCCAATGCAGCTACCAAAGAATCCTCAGTTTATCTGGACCTTGCCATCTGTCCTGCAGCTACATTTTATTTTATGTGCTGTGATTGTCTTGTCTTTTCTATTTGCATTTTGAGGACTAAGCAGATAATGAGCATTTAAAACATGCTTTTCCTCCTGCAATATAGCATATTATTTGGTGGTGAGGTTAGAGTTTTTATGGAAGAGAAAAATAAGGTTTTATAAGAACAGGAGCTCCCCTTCCATTGTCAAGAATTGGAAATGCTATTGGAAATGTCTTAATAACTTCTCTCTTACTTTAACCAAGCTGGATAGGAGGTGTAGTTTATTGAGTGTTCCTATTATGTTATTAGTAGGGGAACCTCAGAGTAACTCCAACCATTTCCTCCCTCCCTTTTCTTCTCTCTATGTGGAGAAAAGAGATGCTGTCTGAGGACCAGAAAGACCTCTCCTTTTCCTTCTCCAAGGTCCTAATCATACAGATTATTTTGAAGAGTAAATTAAATGGTGTACTTTAATTGAAACCTCCCTCTGGAATCTCTACTTTGTCCTCCTTTTCTCCAGTAGCTCTCCAAAACTACTTAAAATTCTTAAAATACTTAGAGATTCATTTTGGTTATAAAACATTTGGCCTATAAAAACAACCACTGAGAGTTAGGTCAAGGTAAAGCTAACTACCATTTACAACTCATTTCTCTTTTTTAGGCCTTAACTTCTATAATTACAAAATGTGTATGTGTGTGTGTGTAGGGGGGAGGGATTTGGGCTAAAAGAATGGTCCTGAGTTCTCTGGGTGTTCTTGAAATTCCTGCAGGGGGCCCATTAGATCAAAACTATTGTCATAATAATACAAAGATGTTTTAATTTCTAATTGGAAAATTTTGATCAATATAACTCATGTAAACAAAAAAATTGGGGGGGGGGGATGTCCTTAATAATTTTTAGTAGAGTGTACAGAGTGACCAAAACATTTGAGAATTACTAAACTAAGTAATGTTCAAAATATCTTCCAAGTTTAACATCCCATGATTTTTCTATATCGTGTCAAAACATATATTATAGGGGATCTGGCCTTCCTAGTACAATACAAATAACAGATTCTCCTGAATGGAAAAAAAGGCAAGAGCTTGAAGGTGAAGTTTGGAAGCAGCTGAAAGCTTTTAATCAGTATATAACTTCATGCAAATCACTTTTGTTTGAGGTGTCCTCAGGCTTGTCTGACAATATAGGACAGCACCCTTTGACTCCTCTCTCAAAGGAGCAGGGATTGAGGCTATAAATTTTTCTTTACCTTCACCTCAAAAATGATTGGGTTCAGTTGTGTGCTAAGAGTAAGATCAATTATAACAAATTGCTTGAAAATAAGTGACAAGGCAGTGGCCAGCTTTAGCCTTAGTTGAAAATAAAGTAAAATTTGTCATCAGCCCTGTGTACTTTTTGAGTGTTTTTGTTAGCTTCTTGTAAGTAGGGGTTGTTTTATTCCTTAGCACCTAACCCAGTTCTTGGCATATGGTAGGCACTTGTGGATTGATTGATTGAATTGCAACTCCAAGACAGAGCCAGGTGGCAATAGCTGGGTTGGTCCAACAAAGAATAGAAAACTGTACTTGGAAACTGATTCCAGGAAACCTTAAAGGGTTAATTGATTCTACCCTTTAAGAGAAAAAGCAGAAATAGAAAGGTTTATCCTAAGGGGCTCTAAACCACTATAATCTGTTGGACGAGACAGCTAGATTGAGGTATGATAAAGTGTAGATATTTAAAATATTATGCCCTCCCTACTTCTACCCACAGATTTTTAAAGGATATATCAGAATTCAACAGACAAACTACAATCCAAGAAAATCTTGGAAAAACAATTCAGAATATCTCAGATCAATCAAATTCTCTGGAAAGCCAAAATAAATATTGTGAATCTCATACTGTTCCTATTAAGAAAGAACCTCACTTAGAACTCATTGTTCATACTTTACACACAATTCTAACAAACATAATTATTATCTGTTTTAAGAGAAAGAATCTAAATGGAATAGGAAAATAAGTGAATGGGGATATACAAGAAGATATCTGGAAATCATTAAGCAAAATGAAGTTATATATTTAATTAGATCTAATGTGAGCATTTGATTTCTGTTCAGTCTAATTAAGTCATTAAGCACAATAACTAAAAACCCAGTCCTGTGAATACATGTAACAACCTTAAAGATGAGGCCAATTTTACCAAACATTTAAAGAACAATTAATTCCAGTACTATATAAACTATTTGGAAAAATAGATAAAGAAGGAATCCTGCCAAATTACTTCTATGACACAAATATGATACCAATACTTAAACCAGGAAGAGCCAAAACAGAGTAAGAAAATTATAGACCAATATCCATAATGAATATTGATGCAAAATTTTTAAATAAAATATTAGCAAAGAGATTATACAACTTATTAGCAGGATAATACCATATGACCAAATGGGATTTATACCAGGAATGTAAGACTGATTCAATATCAAGAAAACTATTACCATATCCACAACAAAACTAACAGAAATCATATGATAATCTCAATAGATGCAGAAAAAGCTATTTACATAATACAGTACACATTATTATTAAAAACACTAGAAAGCATAGAAATAAAGGGAGTTTTCCTTAAAATGATAAACAGCATCTATCTAAAACCATCAGCAAGCATTTTTTGTAATGGAGAGAAGCTGGATGCATTCCCAATAGATCAGGGATTGAACAAGAATGCCTATTATCACCACTATTATTCAGTATTGTACTAGAAATGTTGGCTTTAAGAATAAGAAAAGAAAAAGAAATTAAAGGAATTAGAATAGGCAACGAGGAGATAAAATTATCACTCTTTGCAAATGATATGATGATATACTTAGAGAATCCTAAAGATACATCCAAAAAACTACTTGAAATAATTAACAGCTTTAGCCAAATTGAAGGATATAAAATAAACCCACAGAAATCATCAGCATTTCTATATATTACTGACAAAGCCTAGCAGCAAGAGGTAGAAAGAGAAATTCCATTTAAAATAACTACAGACAAAACAAAATATTTGTGTGTCTACCAGGACAAACCCAGTAACCACATGAACAAAACACTTTTCATAAAACTAAAATCTGATCTAAACAACTGGATAAATATCAATTGCTTATGCATAGGCTGGGCAAGTATAATAAAATGATAATTCTACCTAAATAGGTTCTACTTGTTCAGTGCCATATCAATCAAACTGTCAAATTTTATAGAGCTAGTAAAAAAAATGACAAAATTCATCTGGAGGTCAAGATTAAGATCAAGAATATCAAGAGAGTAATGAAAAAAAAAAATACAAAGGATGATGACCTAGTAGTACCAGACCTAAAACTCCATTATAAAGCAGCAATAATCAAAACCATTTCATACTAGTTAAGAAATACAGTGGTAGATCAGTGGAATAGATTAGATACACATGACACAATAATCAAGGCCTATAGTAATCTAGTATTTGATAAACCCCCAAACTCCAGCTTCTGGGATAAGAACTCACTATTTGACAAAAATTGCTGGGTAAATTGGAAAGTAATATGTCAAAAACTCATCATAGACCTATATCTCACATCCTAAAACAAAATAAGGTCAAAATGGGTACATGATTTGGGCATAAAGGATGATACCATAAGCCAGTTAGGAGAGCAAAGGATAATTTGCCTATCAGATCTTTGGAGAAGGGAAGAATTCATGACCAAAGAAGAACTAAAGAACATTATGAAAACCACAATGGACAACTTTGATTACATTAAATTAAAAAGGGTTTGCACAAACAAAACCAACAGAAACAAAATTAAAAGGGAAGAACAAAGCTGGGAAATTTTTTTTTTTTTTTACAGTCAATGTTTCTGATAAAGGCCTCATTTCTAAAATTATAAAGAATCATGTCAAATTTATAAGAATATGTCATTCCCCAATTGATAAATGGTCAAAGGATATGAACAGATAATTTTCAGATGATGAAATTAAAGCCATCTATAATCATATAAAAACTATTCATTAGAGAAATGCAGATTAAAACAGAGGTACCACTTCATACCTCTCAGATTGACTGAGATGACAGGAAAAGATAATGATCAATATTGGAAGAGATGTGGGAAAACTGGGACAGTAATTCATTGTTGGTGGAGTTGCAAAATTATCCAACCATTCTGGAAATCAATCTGGAACTATGCCCAAATGGTTATCAAATTGTGCATACCCTTTGACACATCAGTACCATTACTAGATCTATAAACCAAGGAAATCACAAAGGAGGGAAAAGGACCCACATGTGCAAAAAATGTTGTAGCAGCTCTTTTTGTGGGAGCAAAGAATTGGGAAATGAATATATGTCCATCAATTGGGGAATGTTTGAATAAGTTGTGG
Source organism: Myrmecobius fasciatus (assembly GCA_023553655.1). Lineage (NCBI taxonomy): Eukaryota > Metazoa > Chordata > Mammalia > Dasyuromorphia > Myrmecobiidae > Myrmecobius > Myrmecobius fasciatus. Next base: position 300,040 of record JAJPUD010001688.1, on the reverse strand, counting down.
TATATGAAGATAATGGAATTTTATTGTTCTGTAAATAATGAACAAGTTGATTTTAGAAAGGCCTTGACAGATTTACATGAACTGATGATGAGTGAAACAAGGAGAACCAGGTATACATTGTAAACAGTAACAGCAAGATTGTGTGATGATCAAATATGAAAGAATTGGTTCTTCTTAGTAGTTTAGTGATCTAAGGCAATCCTAATAAATTTTGGACAAAAAAGCCTGAAAGAGAACTATGGAAAATGAATGTAATTCAACACATGTTATATTCACTTTTTTTCTTTTTCTTTTTCTTTTTTTTCTCATGTTCCCCCCCCCATTTTTTCTGATTTTTCTCTCCCAACATGATTCATAAATAAATGTGTATTAAAAAAAATTAATGTACATGAGTTGGGGCCTACAGACAGCAGATAACAGGGGAAGAGTTCTGAGGACACTGAGAGGTGAATTCTGCCTAAGTCTGCCCTTTGTGAGGGTGGGGACAGTATTGAGTACACCTCAGTCACAAAAGAAGAGCCTCCTCACCCCTGTTACACTGTGAATGGGGCTCCTTCCTCCTGGATCATGTGATGTGGGTAAACATGAACTAAGGAGGCGGCTCCTCCCTCCTGGACCAGGTGAGGAGGAGACTACCCTCCTGGATTACGTGGGGCAGGGGATTATAAAAGGGGGTAAACAGAGACTCCAGGCACTCTGCCATGGCACACTGCCAGGCACTGCCATAGGGAACATTGAGCACTGCCATGTAATAGGGAACTCCAGTTTGTGAAATCGTGTAATAAAGACCTGTTGGCCAGCCTTTCATATCTCGGGTATTCTGTGGGGAAAATTCCCTGCTTAAGAGAAGCAGGGCCGGAGAGGTTCAAAGACCTGGGAAATAGGTAAGAAACCAGTTGACCGACGAGGTGAGAGGTGAGTAGTTAACGTCCCCACTGAGGTGAGCGGCCGTACATGTATAACCAGAAAAAAAAAAAACTCCATTAAAAAACCCAAAAAAGAAGAAAAAAAGAAAAAAGGGAAATATAATGGCAAAGTGTAAAGAACTGAGGCAGAATGAATATGCTGAATTTCAAAAAAAGAAGAGTGTAAAGAGTCTGCAAATTAAGCATCTCTGAACTTGACTTTCATTCCTGGAAAAATTTTAGAACACTTTGTTAACAAAAATGATTTGCAAACATTTAGAAAGATAAACAATGATCACTGAAAGTCAGTATGGCTTCATCAACAATAGGGCTTGTTAGACTAGCTTCATGTCATTTTTTGACAGAATAACAGTCAAAAGAAGACTGGTAGATCAGAAGAACTCTAGAGATGCAGCATGTCTAGATTTCAACAAAACATTTGGCAAAGTCCCCAGGCCATCTTTTTAGATGAGTTAAAGAGATCTGAGTTAGATGATAGCAAGAAAGCTCTTATGACTGATCCTATAGAGTACACATTATCCAGTCAGTGCTGACTAAGGAGAAATGTAATGCCCCATAGATTTGTCGACAGAGCATAAATCAAAATACTTTGATTTACTTATGATCTTGGCCTTAAATAATTGGGATTTTTAATAATAATTTACCTTTTTTTCATTCTGTATCCTAAAATAAGAACTTTTGAAATGAACTCACTTTTTGGTATTCAGTTATTCCTCATGCTCATTATATCCAAACCCAGCTAAGAAGTAGCATTGAAAGACTAAATTTTTCATCAGATTTAGAATGAAATGTATGGCAAAGAAACAGAAACAACCTTAATATGATTTAAAGGCCATATTCCCAAATGAGTTCAATCTTGCTCCCTTTTCTCCCAGAAAAGTTTGTCATGAACCTCAGGAGAGGTTTTCATCATTGGACTGAATCCAAAATGTTGAAATTCAATAAGGATACATGTCTTCTTACACCTGAAGTGAAACAAAACAAAACAAAACTTTACTTCACAGAGACAAAATGGGAAAGGCAGTGTTTCTATGAAAAAAGATCTAGTCATTTCTGCAGATCACAGGCTTCCTATTAGTTAACAGTGTGCTATGACAACCAAAAAAAAAAAAACCACAAAAACACAAAAACACAAAATAAAATATTCCATACAAGGGGAATTAAGTGAGATATAGTGTTTGGAACAAGAAAGGTGACAATCTCACTGTACTATGCCTGAGTATTGTATTCAGTCCTAAGTGCTATTGTTGTCATTGTTGTTAAGTCATTTTCAATCATGTCCAACTTTTCATGATCCCATTTGGAGTTTTCTTCACAAAGATACTAGAGCAATTTGCCATTTCCTTTTCCAGCTCATTTTACAGAGGAAGAAACTGAGGTAAACAGAGTTAAGTGACTTGCCCAGGGACACACAGCTGGTAAGTGTCTGAGGTCAGATTTGAACTCAGGAAGATAAGACTCCAGACTTGTTACTCTATCCACTGTGCCACCTAGCTGCCCACTCTTAAGTGCTAGCGTTTAGTAAAGAAAGATATTGATGTGCTGGAGTATAATCAGAAAGGGGAGAGGTAGGAATGGGGATGCATAAGGGTAAACAATGATTTAAAAGAATAGGCTCAAAAAACTGATATTGAGGCAGGGAGGCTGTATGTAGCCTGGAGAAGAGACTTGGAAAATTTTTCATATAGAAATATTACTCTTGGCTTCCTAGGCAGAATCAAGAAAAATGAAATGAAGAAAGATTTAAGAAGGAAAAAAAAACAGCTTCTCAACTCTTCAAAAGTTGGGAAAGGATATTTCAGAAGGCAATGATTTTTCCCTCACTGTGACTCTTCAAGTAAAAGTTTGGATAATCAGTAGAGATTTAAAAAAAATTATTACATGGAGTTTGAATTATAAGGTCTCAAATCTCTTCCAACTCTGGAATTCTGTAATTGTGCGTGGCTGTAACAGGTAGTTACACTGATACCTATGAAAAGTGGTAATTGATTTAAAAAAAAGAGATGGGGTAAAAAAATCTATAAATAAATTTATAATATAAATTTCCATGGATATTTAGTACAGACCTTGAGGGCCTCACTATCAAAGTGCACTTTCACAGGTTTAGAGTTAGGAGAGACCTCATGCAATCCCTTACCAAATAATAAATGCCATCAATAATAATAAAAGTTCATATAGATATGTCTTCTAGAGATAGGGAACTTAGTATCTCCTAGAGACCATTCCAAATTAGGTAGAATAGTTCTGCTAGTTAGGGACTTAAATATTTTATGTACTTAGAGTGGGGAAGGATCTTCAATCTCACATAATCCAAACTTTTCATTCATAGATGAAAAAAGCAAACTCCCAAAGGGATATAAATTGCTTGATATCACACAATGAATACCAGAGAAAGAACTTGAATTCAGTACTTCTGACTTCACATCTAGGGCCTTTTCCACTAAAATATGGTTCTGTCAATATCATGGGGTCTTAGTTTCCTCCCTGTAAAATGATAGGATGGGACTATTCAATCCTAGCTATCTCTAGTTTTGTTATTTGTCCTGCTAATAGATTTTAATTTTAATTTTATTTTATTCTGAACTTAAGTAAAACAAACATTTCCATAACATAGTAGAATAGGAAAAAAAAAGATGATGGCACACAAAACTGCCAATCTATTATAAACAACTTGCTAGTCCTTTTAAATATATTATGAAGTTATCATGCAACTTTATTTTGTTCCCTTTTTTCCCCCTCCCTCTTTTGTCCTTTCCTCATCCTCTGTAAAGATGACTGACTACCAATAGACAGAAACATGTAAAGAATAGAGTGGTACAGTTGAGAAGAATGCTGGACTTGAAGTAACAAAGACTTGAATTCAAATCTAGCTTCAGATCCTTGTTGGTTGTCTGACCCTGAACAAGTCACTTAATATTTGTCTGCTTCAGTTTTCTCATTTATAAGATGGAAATGATAATTAGCACTCACCTAATGATATTGTTGTGAGGATATAATGAGACAATTGATATTTGTAAAGTACTTTGAAAAACTTAAATTGCTATATAAATGCCAGTTATTATTATTACTCTTATTATTATTATAATAAAAAAGAGATAGTTCATTTGCAGAGGGAAGAGTATTTAACAGCTTTAGACAAGCCAACATTTGAATAATAATAACAAATCTGCCTCTCTTCTGTCCTTTGGACATTTCTGTCATATATTCCAAGGCATGAGAGTGGTGGGGCAGGGGTTAATTGGGGGCACAAAGCATAGCAGTCAGAGAGCTGTAAACAGAGGAGAGCCTTATTCCTCAAGGCAAAATCTTTCACCTGTGCCATTTCCTGAGGCAGGAAAGGAGAGAAACTGCCAACAGATGCCAATACAAGAAAGATTGCCTGGAGTTACAGTGCCAATCCATTCCTTAAGAACCAGACATATCAAGCTGTGAACAAGGGGACATAGAGAACTGTACTTCAAAAAATCAAGGGAAAAAGAGGAAGAAAGAGATGCAAGAGTGAACTAGAGTGAAGGGCACAAGATGCAGCTTTATCACAGACTACTGGGGCATATTGTTCCTAGGCTGTGTAATCTGAAGTCTAGATGATTTTTGTGACTACCTGCTTTCTTCTTCTCCAAAGAATTCTGCTAACATGCCTAACACATGGGACCTCATTCTCAGTCCATCTCTGAGAGGTCACAGTCACTAAACACATATATCATCATCATAGGACCATAGACTGAAAGCTATACTTTTAGAGGTCATTGAGTCCAACAATCATTTTATAACTGAGGCATTGAAACGTTAAGTTACTTGCTTAGGAGTTACAGTGTCTGTGTGAAAATTTGAACCCATTTCTTCCTGACTTCAAGTATGGTCCCTACCTACTCTGACACATTACTATTAAGGCAAATTTTTAAAATGACATATTTTGTTTATAAAATATAGAATAAAAGAATATTTCTGGCTGGTGATGCTTGGCACCTCACACTCTTGTTTTCAGTTTATTACAAGTAAGAAGATGGATGTTCTTCAACTCTAAAACAGTGGGTTCTTCTCCTCACTAAGACCAACTTCTGTTTGCAACTTTAATCCCATTATTTCTTATTCCAGAAACTTGGTTCAATTATCATCATCCTTTTGCCACCTTCATCCCCCATTTTCTATCATTCCCTTTCTATTGTCTCCTTTTCTGTTACCTGCAAAGATGCACAGATCTCCTCCAAGTTTTAAAAGTAACAAACAAACCCCCATATTAATAAGAGCAACAACAATTTTCTTTTGATCCTACTGTTTCCTCAGGCTATTTATCCTCCTAAATGTCTCCTCTCTTTCACAGACAAATTTTCCAGTGGGGTGAAGGCAGGGAATTAATAACAATAATAAAAAGTGTTTGTTTTTCACTTTCATTTCTTTACTTCTCAGTTATTTCTCAGCCTCTTGTAATCTGGCTTCCAGCCTTATTATTCATTCAAAACTATTCACTCCAAAGTTGCCAAAAATCTCTTAATTTTCAGCTCCTCTGATTTCTTCTTAGTCCTTATCCTTCTTGGTCCTTCTTTATACCACATTGTCAACCACTTTTCCCCAGATGATTCTTATTCCTTGGGGTTTTATGATAATGTTCTTTCTTGGTTCTCCCTATTTGTCTGACAAGTTGTCAATTTCATCAATTGTGTATAGGCCTCTGTTCTGGGTCATCCACTTTTTTCTGTTTTTTTGTTTTGTTTTGTTTTGTTTTGTTGTTTTTAAATTATTGGTGATTGCATTAGCATCCACAAGTTCAGCCTGAGTCATCTCTAAGTAGATGATTTCTAACTCTTCTGGTTCCAGCCTACTTCTCTAAGCTTTGTTATGTTCCAGGATGAAATTCTATGTTGGTAGCCAACCAGACTACTTGAGATTCCTTGCACTGGGGATATGTTGGCAAATTTTTAACATTCATTTCTCCAAAGGAAACAAAAAAGATGTTCAACATATTTAAATTCAATCTGTATTAACATTTTTTCATCACCTTCTTAAGTTTAGATAATGACCAAAGTGATAAATCAAGCCCTACTTTGTAGCATTTGCTGATTTTTAAAGGATAAATACTCAGACGGAAAATTTAACAATTGAGTCTTGGGAATCAGTTTGAATTTGTTCTAAAAAATCATAATGCATTCTTTTGTTTTGTTTTTTTTTTTTTGTTTGTTTGTTTGTTTGTTTGTTTTTGCTGAGGCAATTGGGGTTAAGTGACTCGCCCAGGGTCACACAGCTAGGGAATGTTAAGTGTCTGAGACCAGATTTGAGCTCAGGTACTCCTGACTTCAGGACTGGTGCTCTATCCATTGCACCACCTAGCTGCCCCTCATAATGCATTCTACATTTGATTTCCAGTCTCCATATCTTTGTACGAGCTATCTTCCATATGGAATTCATTACTCTTTCAATTCTAGGACAGCTAGTTGATATAGTAGATAGAGTACAGAACCTTGTGTCAAGGAGTCTCATACTTCTGAGTTCAAATCTGGCCTCAGACACTTACTAACTGTGTGACTCTGGGCAAGTCACTAATCTTGTTTGCCTCCATTCCTCATCTGTAAAATGAGCTGGAGAAAGAAATGGGAAGCCATTCCTGTATCTTTATCAAGAAAACACTCAAAAGCAGGGTCATAAGAAGTAATGCATAAGTGAAATGACATAATAACCCTTTGATTTCTATATGGTAATTCCCTAGATCTTCTCAAATGCCCTCTCTCACATGATTACAATCTCAATTATTCTTCCGATGAACTTTCAGGGTTAGCGCCCACCTCACTCTAGGAATTACTTTGCATATATTTCACATTTTCTTATCTATGTTCATGTTGTCTCCCTTCCCAAAAGCCTACTTGATTCCCCCACAATAATAGAAGTAAACTCCTTGAGATTGTGATTTTTTGTTTGTTATGTTTTAGTCTGAATGCTTATTATGGTGCCTAACACATGGGAGGAACTTAATCCAAGCTTTGGATGAATCAATGAATGAAGGAATGGCAATTTGTTCATTGTGTTTGACTACTAGGACACTGTAGAAAATAGCTAGAGATGGTCTTAGTGGACTAATAGATCTCTAATACCTAAGACTGACAAAAGAATGCTCACAGAAGGCTTTTATAAAACCATAAAATTGGATCTAAATTTGACAGAAGAAATGGGTGCTCCTTGGTTCAGTTTAAAATTGTTAAGTGTAGATTGGCTAATATGGTAGATTAATGGTGTTTGAAGGCCCTGACTCCTGTATTTTGTGGAAGGAGTACAGAGGAATGAAAGTTTTAAAGCAGAAATAACTTGGTTTAGAAAATGAATATGAGACAAAAAATAGCAATATAAATAAAATTCATTTAAACGAAAAAGGAAATCCTACTATTTCAACACAGGAGATAATAAATCACACTCCACCAGACTCCCAACCCCACCTAGAAATGAAAGAAAAACATAAATAAAACATCTTTGGGAAAACAATAATTATTAAGAGTATAAAGGGGTCCTGAGACCAACAAGTTTGAGAACCAGTGTCCCAAATCATTAAATCTTCTATTTTAGGTGCTCTAGGATGAAAGAAAGGGAGCAGTAAACAAGAGTCTAGTTACTACATGGTACCAGTGGTAGGGAATCTCAGAAAGAGCCACTACTCAGTGGTTTGGAAGTTTTAGACAGTAAAGAAATATGCATGGGTTTAACCAGGGTATAAGAAATTGGGATACTGTTTCTCAAGCTGATTCTTTTTATTGATTGAATACAGGCAGTCGGGCTCACATAGTTATTGTGGTTGTTCAGTTATTTTTCAGTTGTATCAGTTGATACAAAAATTCAGTTTGTATCTTCATGAACCTATTTGGGGGCTGAATTCTCAAAATATTTTGAGATCTATCTTTGTAATATGAGGATTTACTATCTATTAGTTTATAAAGAATTAAAAGTTTCTGTCATACAGTTTTAGCTTCCTGATTATGCCTTGCTAAGTATTACTGTTGTTACTGTTCAGTTATTTTTCAGTCATGGTCAACTTTTCATCATTTGGGGTTTTTCATTTCATTTCATTTGGGGTTTTCTTGGCAAGGATACTGGAGTAGTTTGCCATTTCCTTCTCCAGTTAATTTTGCTGATGAAGAAATTGAGGCAAGCAGAGTTAAGTTACTTGCCTTGGATTATATAGCTAGTAAATGTTTGAAGCCAGATTTGAAATCAGGAAAAGAAGTTTTCTGGATTCTAGGCTTGGAACTCTGCACCACCTAACTCCCCAGGGTACTTAGTTGTCCTCTAAGTACTCAGTAGATGCTAAATTTTTAGATCATGAAGTGATATATTGCATGGTTTATATTATTTCCTTGTATAATGTTCACCAATCAATATGTCTGGGCTCCTTAAGGATAATATTTCTATAAATTCTAATGTGAATTCTAAATCATTGTCATAAACATTTCCCTTTCTGTAAACAAAGCCACAGCTCAGGCATTTGTCTTGCTCTTGCAATTGTTGGTTGAGGTCATGCAAATGATTACTGTTATTATTGTTTTTGTGAATCACTCCCCTTTATCCACTCAGCTCTGTGCCACATCAGCTACTCAAAGCTGGTACATTTTCCTGTATTCTGTCTATTGCCAGTAAAAAAGAACAAGCTTTTTGGGTGAGACTCATGGGCTCATACCTGGCAGGAAAGCAGTGCTAACTCGAAGAGCACATTTAACTCTTAACTACAGGATGGCCTCTCTTTAGAGAATTGAAGCCCCATTTGAGCTAATTGTGGCTGTCAAATTATCCTCCTTGTTAAGTATGAAAGTACACTTCATTGACAATTTAGATTCCCTAGGGAGTTGGCAGTGTAAGAATTGGTTCTCAGGGAACACTTGTATGAACAATAAAAGGGACTTGCTCCTTCCTCCTCCCATCTTTGCTGCCTTAGACTTCCTTTACCTATACTGCACAGAGGGAGTTCCAGTTTCAGGGGTTCTCTTTCTTCAGGGGGTTAGATTTGCATTACAGGAATGAAGAGCCAGAAAATGTTTGCTGTGGTAGCTATGACTCCCCTGTAGCCAGAGTTCTCGACAGGGATACTGTTGCCCAGTATTATGGATACTAAAACCAGTACCACCACCATTACTACCCACATGCACACAGTCCAATCCAATCCAAGAATTCTTCAAGTATCCATTTATGTGTAAGGAATATGCTGGGCACTAGAGGTACAAGTTAAAAATGGGACATAGTCCTTGTCCTCAAGGAGCTTACATTCTACTGAGCAACACAATATTTAAATAGAACTGCAGGCAAAATGTGTTAGCAAAAAAGACAAGCCCTCTCATACACATCCCTTTCTCTCTATTCATAGAATTGCTACATTGTTAAAGAGCCCCATCATATCACAGGTAGACTATGACTTAAAGCTCTCCCTCTTTTCAGCTGTCCAAATGGTTTTCCTAAGGCAGAGATTCTTTTCAATAAATTCCACTGGCTCCCTATTTACCTCTTTCTGTAATCAAATAGAAAATCCTTTGGCATTTAGTCTATTACAACATGGTTTCTTTGTACAACTCAATATTCTTGCATTTTACTTCTCTTTCCTCTATGTATGGTATGGGGACAGCTAGGTGCACAATAGATAGAGATATGCCTGAAGTAAAGAAGACTCATCTTTCTGAGTTAAAATCTGGCCTCAGACACCAGCTGTATGACTTTGAGCAAGTCACTTAATCCCATTTATTTTATGTATCTCAGCCTACCACTCCCCCCTTGTCCCCACCCATTCAATCTGTTCACTACCTTCCATTTTCACTATATATGTGTGTGTATATGTGTGTGTATATTTTTTGTATGTATATAATTATTTGCATGCTGTCTCCCCCATTAAAATGTAAGTTCCTTGAGGGCAAGATTCTTTTGTGTCTCCAGTAGTTAACACAGTGCCTGGCACATAGTAAGCACTCAATAAAAGCATGTTAACCAATTGATACTCCTACCTTCTAATCCCATCAAGTAAACCCATCAACTAAAGGGAAACATCTGTCCTTCTATTGTAAAATTATTTCACAGTTAAATGCTAATGAGACTGAGATGTCAAAAACTGCAGGGATTTTTAAATGGGAGAAAAAAATCATCCTGGCCTGGCAACAGTACATAAGCCTGGCCGAATAATTGCACTGGCAGCCCCTAGTCACTGACATGCAGCGGTCAATTGCTTGTTATTAAAAGTGCTGCACTTTCCCAAGGAACTACTGTTTATTAACAGCTTTCACCATCATGGCTGAATAATGCATGAGCTCCCCATCCAACCCTCCCCTTACAAAGGAGGTCATTCCTTTGCTGCTCCATCACCAGCAGGATCCTTACAGCCACTGCCTCTCACTGGGAAAGATTTTTCCTTTCCAAGGACAATGGTACATAGAATACAATTCTAGATGCCCTCTGGGCATCTCTAGCCTGACTCATTTCTAATAACAGCTGACCTCAGGGAGACCTGAGGTCATCCTTCAACACAGCAGGCTCTGATAGAACATCTGTAATGAAGCAAGATCCCAGCCACAGAGAGGGGAATACTTCTTAAATCCTTATTCCATTGCCAACACCTTTTTCCTCCTTTCCCCATATGGGGTTTCCTTTCTTTGCTCTGTAACTTTTTTCATCCCCATCTTGCTAAGGTGAAGTTGGTCATTAAGCTGCACACAAGCAAAGGTGTCTAGAAGTGTGTAGAGCAAGGCAATGACTCCAATCTAATATAGGATGGAATAAGAGGGAAGAGAAGTGATCTAGGGTATTTGAGAGGGAACAAGAACTAAAAATGGGATATGGGATAATGGCACTGGAGCACCTGTGTGTTTGTCCCTTCATTAGCCACAGTATAGGCGTAGAATAATGACACTTGGGGAGGTCTGCATTTCCTATACTTTCTGATTTAAGAAACAGTAAATGAACAAAAAGCTACATTGGGAAGCCAGCCCAGGCAACGAGTATTCAGTTTGCTGTAAGGCAGCTCTAAGTCCCTGATGATATTTTCTCCCAGTTCAACTGTCAGATTGGGTGGAAATTATGCCTCAAAACTGTATTTTTGAACCCTACATTTCCCTGAGGATTGCCTTGAGATTCAGACTGTTGAGTATTAAGAATGTTGGATTTGAAATTGGGGATCTGGGCAACTGAATCTTTGCTGTTCCAGTTACTAGTTATGTATATCATAAGTGACTACAACTCTTTTGAGCCTCAGTTTTCTATCCACAAAAATACCTTCTACAATCCCTTCTGGCATAAATCTAAAATCTGAAAAAGGTTTGGTGGGCAGCTCCTAGCAGGAACATTTAACACCCAGTGTTGTGTGGTGGGGTTTTTTAATAGATTTGAACTTCATTCTTTTTGTTTATTTAATTATGAGTTAAGAACCATATGGAGTTAAGCCTGGTTTATTCAGTCCAATATGCCATGCTTGTATGATTGAAGTCCATTGAAATGCAAGGAGGGAAAGGAGTGGGATCTCCTGAGAGTGTGAACATAAATCATAAGAAAGTGAACAAGCAACCTATGTACCTAAATTTGTTCCCCCTTCATCCCCAATGTAATACTTGGGGAAAGAGGTACCTAGGACCCAGAGAGACAGAGAACTAGGGGTGTTAGGTGGCCCTAGTGCACAGAGTTCCAGGCTTGGAGTCAGGACCACTCATCTTCCTGAGTTCAAATCTAGCCTCAGATACTTAGTAGCTGTGTGACCCTAGACACTTAGCCTTGTTTGCCTCAGTTTCTTCATCTGTAAAGTGAGCTGGGAGAAGGAAATGGCAAATCATTCCAGTATATCTCCCAAGAAAACTCCAAATGGAGTCACAAAATGTCAGACATGGCAGGACAACAATACCTAGAAAGGCACCATAAGGCAGTGAAAATCCTATGCTGGAAACCTGCAATCCTTTATAAACTAATGGATAGTAAGTTCCCATATACAAAGACAGATCCCAAAGTATTTGTGAGAGTTCAACAAATAAATGATGCTGGAGCCCGAGTATTATCATTGAACTGTTGCCCACAGTCAAGCAGACTTTTTAAAATCAGATTTTTATTAAATTCTAATAATCCATAAAAATTTAAGAGCACAAAATAAATGTTGCCATACTGACTATAATCTTTAGCCATATGGAATGAAAAGCTTTCAAAATATAAAGACCTAGCAGAAATCAAAATCATATAGCAACAAAATGAGACACATATCATTTCTATCAACCAATTTACTACTGGAGTTCTCAAAGATGCTCTTAGAACATCTACAAAAGATTAGCTTACATATCAGTATTTTATTAATTTCAAAAGACCTACCTATGGAATAGTTCTTGGAGCATTTTTTTAATGTAATCCTAACTAAGGAATTAGTAAATTCTGATTGTTTAGTAGCCAGGAAAAATCCAGATGATCCTTTGGAAGTGACCTCTGGGGTAGAAAATGAATGAAGTAATGAATAAATGAATGAAAAAATTCTTGCTATGTGTCAAACACTATGGTAAACCCTATAGATAAAAATAAGGGCACAACAGAGTATACTGAGACATTCTTCCCAGGAGCAAATATTGATTCAGTATGGTTCCTGAATAGTAAGGGGAGGGCAAAAGTCTATCTCTCCCCCTCCAAGGAAAAAATGGTATGAAAATAAAGTGAAGTATGACTATGGCAAACTTGAAACAATGGACCAATTAAATTATGTGCAGAAGTGGGGATAGGGAGAAGCAGAACAAAATGTAAGAGCAGTTAAGTGTTAAGATTTCCAGAGCATGTATGGTGTCTATTCTCTTGGCTGGGGACTTGCTAGAAAGTAACTGGGGGATAAAGTAAAATATGTCTGAAACCTTTCTGTAGTGATAAGCCAAGTAAGAAACTCACCAATGGGAGGTAGGGGGAGATAGGAAGGGACTTGACCTTGGCTTCAAAGACTAGGTCATATAATAAGATGAGAGAAATGCTGAGATTTCTCTTTGAGGGTTAGGTACCTCTTTCCCTAAATCCTACTTTTTTTGGGGGGGGGAGGTAGGAGTAGATCTCTAGGTACATATGATGCTTGTTTATTAATCTAGTTAGTCTCCTATGACATGTTTATATGCTGCAGGAGACCCCATTCTTCTCCCTCCCTACATTTCAGTGGACTCCAATCATACAAAGGCACAGAAGCAGTGATGATGCTTGTCCCAATGAATTGGGGAGATTGAAAGATGAGGAACAAACTGAATGGCTGCATGGAGTAGTCTAGAAATTTAAAGAGAGAAAAAAGGGAATTTTTATTGGTTTATTCTAAAAGCATCTCAGAGAAAGAATAAAGGAGAAGGGACAGAAAGAAAGGAAGACTCACTGATGGGACATTACAGACTTCTAGCCAGAAGGTGAGTAAAAGAGGGATAATAGGGAAAGTCACTGGAGTATTAAATCCCAGAGGAAATTCCATTTATAGAAAAGGTGTGGTACATTTCCTAGCTGTGTGACCCTGAGCAAGTCACTTAACCCCAATTGCCTCAGCAAAAAGCAAAAAAAAAAAAAAAAATAGAAAAGGTGTGGAGAAGGGTATTGAGGGGGTAAAGTTGGGGAAAATGAAATGATTTGAATTGGTTCTGTTCAACACAGCTGAGTAATTTCATAAGCTACTAGTACTGCAAGAATAGGATAACAATTTATCCCAGTTTAAATTCCATCTATGAAGATATGATGATGATGGAACATGAAGATGGAAAATGGAAGAGGAAGTGGAGGAGGAGACTATAACAATATCGACAACAATAAAAAATACAAAACTGACTTGTCTAAGGTGTGTAAAGCATTTTGCATACATTATCTCACTTAAGCTTTATTACAATTCTGTGATACACATATTACAAGTACTATTATTTCTGTCTTGCAGATGAGGAAACCAAGTTTCAGAGTGGTTAAGTGAATTGCCCATGACCATTCAATCAGCATTGAAACCTGAGTTTGAATCCAGGTCTGACTGATTCCAACTTAAGTACTTTACCTACTTTTAGATCTTTCTTGGTTCATATAGTGTGACAAATGTTGCTAAAGGCATTTGCAGAGACATAACTAGAGCACAAGCTCCTTTTGTAAATGAAATGTTTTTCTAAGGGTTACCTAAACTGCTCCCATATACTTGCCTCCCTTCTTCACCTTCTCAAATATCTTACCAGGTTATGATCTGTCAAATCCATCTGACTCATTCCCATTGTTATGGGAGGACTGGCAGCTGTGACATGAGAGAGATCATTGTATTTGAACCCAGCTGAATAGTGATTTCTAGCTCAGATGTTTACTACCTATGGGACTTTGGTCAGGCCAAAAGACCTCCCTTTTACTTTCCTCAGATGCAAAACAGGGATTATAATACCTACAATACCTGGCTCATCTAATTGAAGAGTTTTGTTTTTGAGATGTTTCTGTTTTTTATTTTAATTTAAATCCTCTGCCAATAAAGACCAGCATCTGCAATATATCATTTTAGAAGTTTTCCTGAGGTTACTGAGTGACTTGCCTACTATCCTAAAGTCATTTTGTATCAATGAGGAGGAGGGAGAGAGAGATTTGAATTTAGGCCTTCCCACTTCCAAGTCCAGCTCTCATACACAATGATGTGGCTGCCAAACAAAGAATTGTTGTGAGAATCAAGTCAGATAATGGATTAAAAGCACTTTGTAAACCTTCTAGTACCATCTAAATGTCAGCTAATATTTAGTCACTTTCTTATATAAACCTATATAGTGTTATATGGATAATACTAAAAAGGGAGTGCACTTGTCTCTCAGTGTTAGAACTCAGCTCCAATTCAAGTTTCTAACAGTGTGAATCTATGTCCATTTGGGATATAATAGTCAAAGTAGGAAAGGCATCATTCACTTACTGGTTCTTAAATTGTTGGTCTTTTTCTCCACTCCATATAGTTGGGATTATTTTAAGTTATGAATTAAATTGAATTTTTTTCTGAATGGGCCCAAAATTTTGGTGTTTATATGTACTCATCTCTGCAGAGTTTACAGGGATCTCAAATCCCCTTACAATGTAATTTAATTTTTTTTTTCAAAGATCACTATTCTGGAATCATGAATAATTATAAGAGAAAACAATGAAGTTGTACATTCAATGTCTTTTAGCTTAAGTGCTATGAAAAAAGACAATCAAAATATTGTAAATAAGCGATTTTTTTTTATTCAGAAGAAAAACTCCACTTTATATGAAACACACCTATCCAAATGGCTAGGTCTATGATGTTATAACAAAATTAGATGTGCCTAAAATATGTGGTTGGCTCATTGTTATGTCCATAACAGACTACATTAGAGCTGGGAAGAGAGATGGAGACAGAGAGAAATAGAGACAGGGAGATAGAGACAAATAGAGGGAAATAAAAAGAGGTGGAGAGAGACAGAGACAGAGAGACAGAGATAGAGACAGAGAGAGACAGACACAGAAAGAGTCAGAGAAAGACAGAAAGAGAAAAACATAAAAGTATACAAAGAGAAACTGATGGAGATTGATGGAGGTAGGGAAGACAGAGAGAGAGGGAAGGAGAAAGGCAGAGACATAGAGACACAGAGAGATTCATGAGGTCTGAAAAAAGGGAGAGAGGAGGACAGAGAGACACAGAGAGAGACACACACACACACACAGAGTGTGTCAGAGAATCAGAGACAGACACAGAGAAAGACAGATAAAGAAAGATCCATGGAGATGGGGAAAAGAGGGAGAGATAGAGAAGGTATGGAGAGACAGGCAAAAACTTGGAAGCCACAGCAAATCAAATAATTTGATTTAGAGCTAGAAAGGACCTAATCAAACTTTCTTATTTAACAAATGAGGAAACAAGATCCAAGGAAACAAATGAATTCCCTAAGGTCATATAAATAGTATGCAATAACACTTTCATGCTGTCTATTGATGTTTGCTTGCATTGTTTCCTTTCTCAGATTTTTTTTCTCGTAGATACTATTTTTCTTGTACAACAAGATAAGTGTGGAAATATGTATACATATTTTCAATTTGTCAGGTATTTTAAAATAATTAACATGTAGTGGTTTTCCTGCCATCTAGGGGAGGGGAGGGGATTAGGGGGGGAAAATTTGTAACAGAAAGCTTTGTAAGGGTCAATGTTGAAGAATTACCCATACATATGTTTTGCAAATAAAAAGCTTTAATAAAAAAATAAATAGTATGCAAAAGAGTTGGGATTTGAACCTGAATCTCTCAATGCCAAATCCAGTCCTCAAGATTTTCAATTGTACTTGATTTTACCATTGCTCTATAAATCCAGCCTATTAGCAATGTTCCTTGATTCTACTATTGTGAAAGCAAGTAGTATTGCCCTGCTTGATACCACATGTTTAATTCTACATGTTCAATTCAACAAACAGTCCAGGTGGTAGAAATACAAAACTAGAAATGGAACAGTCTTTGTCCTTGAGGAACTTGCATTCTTCTGTACATATTGTACACAAGTAATTGCTAAGTCTGTATAAATTAATACAAAGAAATTTCAAGAGGGAAAGAGTGATAATAAGTCCAGGCTTCAGGAAAGAACTCCTATAGGAAATGGCACTTGGGCTTTGCTTTGGGGAAGCCAGTGATTAAGTCTCTCCTTCCAGTCTTGCACTTTAGAATAGGATATGGGAATTGTTTGTGACACAAGTTTAATTTGTAGTATTATACATTTTCTCCATTTGCAGCATGCATTTCACAATGCTGAATGGGTAACTTCACCTTTAATAGCTTTATTTTCAGCATTTGTAACTAGATTACTTTGAATTGGAGTCAGTGATTTTCCTGTCTTATTTTTCCCCCATGAGAGGAACCCTCAAGGACTCTGTCTAATTTGTAATGAGACTCAGGTCCTCAGTGGGGGAGGGGAACCACCTGACAGATAGAAGGCTCCTTTGGTTCTGGCTTGAGTAAGAAATCACAGGTAACAACATCTTTCATGCTTTTTGTGTTCTATCATTGCTTTTCATGACAATGGAATTATTGCCTCTTCAATAACCATATTAATTCTTTTTTTATTAATACTTTTTATTTGCAAAACATATGTATGAGTAATTCCTAAACATTAACCCTTACAAAGCTTTCTGTTACAAATTTTTCTCCCCTACTCCCCACCCCTCCCCTAGATGGCAGGATATCCACTACATGATAATTATGTTAGAATACTTAAATCAAATATATGTATAGTTATTGCCACACATCATTTTTTGTGCTGGAGAAATCGTATCTACAAGAAAGAATAATCCTATAAAGGAAATACAATGCAAGCAAACCTCAATAGAGAACATGAAAATTTTATGTTGTGGTCCACATTTCACATCCCTCTCTCTGGATGTATATGGCTCTCTTCACCGAACAATTGGGACTGGTTTGAAGCATTCCATTGTTGAAGAGAGTCATGTCCATTAGAACTGATCCTCATATAGTATTGTTGCCGTGTATAATGATCTCCTGGTTCTGCTCACTTCACTCAGCATCAGTTCATGCAAGTCTCTCCAGGCCTCTCTGAAATCATCCTGCTGGTTGTTTCTTACAAAGCAATAATATTCCATAACATTCATATACCATAATTTGTTCAGCCACTCTCCAATTGAAGGGCATCTATTCAGCTTCCAGTTTCTAGCCACTACAAAAAGGGCTGCCACAAACATTCTTGCACATGTGGGGCCTTTTCCTTCCTTTATGATTTCTTTGAGATATAAGACCAATAGAAATGCTGCTGGGTCAAAGGGTATGCACAGTTTGATAACTTTTTGAGCATAGCTCCAAATTTCTCTCCAGAATTGTTGGATTCATTCACAGCTCCACCAACAATGCATCAGTGTCCCAGCCTTCCCACATCCCCTCCAACATTCATTGTTATCTTTTCCTGTCATTTTAGCCAATCTGACAGGTGTGTAGTGGTACCTCAGAGTTGTCTTAATTTGCATTTCTCTGATCAATAGTGATTTGGAGCACCTTTTCATAAACCATATTAATTCTTTATTACATGCAAAGGAAGATGCACCTAGCTAGCATTTTCATTTGGTTTAAGTGCATGACCTTCAGGAAATGTTAGGGATTAGCATTATGCAGCTTATATTATCTGTCTTTTCACATAATACACAAACCGAGTAGTAAAATTAGACGGAAATTTAAGGGTATTTTGGTTTAGCTCACTACCTTCATATAGGCCAATGACTCTAATAAGGTTTTTGTCCACAACAAAATATTTACAATGATTCTTGATGTTACTCATTCACCAATACAGACGATAATCTAATCTATGACTGTGCATTTTGTGTCATTTTCATTCATGACTTTCTGTGAATCCATCACACAAATTCTATTTGTATAGAAGCAGCTAAGGAGATAGAGCACTGGGCTTAGAGTCACAAATTCAGCCTGGAGTTTAAATCCGGACTGAAACACTTAACCTATGTCTGCCTCAGCTTCCTCATTGGTGAAATGGAAATAATAATCTCTGATGCCCAGGGTTGCTGTGAGGATCAAATAATAGAATATTTATAAAGCACTTAGCACAGTGCTTGTTACAGAGTAGGTGTTTAATTAATGCTTGTTTACCTTTCCTTCACTGCTTTCTTATAGGGCTTCTATTTAGTTCAGCAAAGAGTTGTTCAGTGCCTGGAGGAACCATGTTGTTATGCATAAAGAACTAACCTTGAAGTAAAAAAGAGCTGAGTTCAAGTCCAATCTTTGGGATATGCTGGCTATAAGACTCTGGGCAATTGACTCCACTTCTCAGTGCTCTAGGCAATTGCCTATGAACCATTTGCTGAGAAGGTACCAAACTGCTTTGGTAGAAAGAGGTTCTTCATGAAAAGCTCCCTACATCAATTACTTCAGAAGTTTAATCCCTATCTCTATACCTTATTTTCCAAGCACTATATGAGATAATGGGGATACAAAGGCAAAAACTAAAGGATATACCTTCAAAGACCTTATATTCCACTGGAGAAAAATAGCACACATATAGATAAAAAAGTACAAAATATATAGAGTTTAATTTGTGTGTGTGTAAGAATAAGAATAATAGGAAGGAGTAAGGGATCTTGTATGGAAGATATAGTTGCTATGAGTCTTAAAGGGCACTAGTGATTACATTTGAGGGATTTATAACAATCTATGCAAAGGACTGGAACAGGGAGATAGAATATGGGGAACATCAAGTTCTATAAGACTGGAATGTAGACAGTAATTAGAGATGTAAATAGAGTGATCCTCCTCTAATGTGAATCAATCTTGAAAGAGAGGCTGGAGCTAGATTATGAAAGGCTTTACATGGCAAGGAGGAGAGCTTGTATTTTCTCTTAGAGGCAAAAAAGAGTCACTGAACCTTTTTGAGCAGAGGAGTAGTGTGATCAAACCCAGGCTTTGGCAATATTGATTTGGTAAGTGTGTGGACAATGGATTTGAAAAGGAGAAAGAATGGAATTAGGGAGACAAATCATGAGTCTACTGTAATATTTCAGATGAGAGCCTGAGTAAAAATATTTGTGTTGTGACTGCAGAAAAGAGAATGGTTGTAAAAGATGCTGTGGAGGTAAACATGACAAGAATTGGAAATTGATGGGATGAGCTGGTAAGAGAGTAGTTTCTCTCTTAATATGACAAGTATGCCAATGTTAGGCTTAGGATCATCCACTGGAGCCTGTTTTTTCTGTATAATTGACTCATCTCTTTTTCTAGTTACCTATATCCTCCTGAAAGATATATTTTATAATGTTTCTCCTATATTATTAATAATATACTGCAATTTATTTATGCCCATCATGCATCTTTCAATTGTGCTGTGAATCACCTGTAATTTTCATTCTTCCAAGATCATGTGGTTACATGATTTATAGAAATATCATCACTGGGGTGGAGATTTATGATAAAAAGTGGTATTTGTGCAGCATTTAGCAGCTTGGGATCATTAAGAGTATTGCACAGTTTTCTAAATATAATTTTACTTAACCTTTTTTACTTACTCAATTCAGGGCCTATTTTATGTTGAAGATATAAACATATATACATATATTTATATCATATAATATCTGATCTGTATATATAAAGGGGCATAGCCAATACCAGGAATCACTAACAGTAGATATTATTTAATTTCTCAATCGTTCACTATTATTATCTCAAGATACCAATTTAGAACTTCTCTCCTCTGTCTTCCCAATGGGAGTTTCAATGTGCATGTCTCTATATCCAGGTTACACCACTAGCAACTCCTATTTATGAAGTCCCTGGCTATGTCTCTCACTGATTCACTTCTCCCAAAGTCATTCATTTATAAAGAATTTAATTAAATGAAATACAAGTATAATGACTAAAGGGGAAGGATTATTGGCATTTAGCACAGAAGTAAATCAAACCTTGCATTTCCCCCCACACCTTCTACTATATCTGCTTATATTTATGTCTTTATGCATCACATAGAGATGGATTGATTTAATTGATCACCTTTTCATTTACGTAACACAATCTGGCCAATTGATAGTTTTGATTCCTTTTTGTCTTTTCAGTATGGTTAATTAAACTGATTTCATTTGAATTTTTATGGTTTCACAAGATAATGTTCCAAAGTTCAATGCAATCATCACAAAGCTATCTACAAAGAGAAGTATTTTGAGAATCTCGTCATCACCAGGAAATTTTGTTTGGGTTTAGTTTAGGACATCCACCATGATACCATTAAACAAGAAAGGTGAGTATATATCTCCCTGTTCATTTGTACTAGTACAAGAAAAATACCCATATTTTTCTTTAGTGATCATATAAATGCTTAAAAAGTCAGTGTGGGAAAATAATAGTTATGCCTATTGTCACTCTTTCACTTCAGTATTAAAAGAATCTATGCATTTTTCTTGGGATGGGGAATCTCCTCTAGTGATTAAAGTTGCAATATTTCCATTTTTTCATCAGTTGCTTTGGTTAAGAATAAGATATTCATTACCTGAATGCCAACCTTCTGGTGGTATCTTTCACAGTTTTATGGAATTTCTTGTACTAAGGGACATATAGATTATCCTGAGCTCCATGCTCAGGATACTCAATGCCTCTTTAGATAGGTAGAATATTATATAATAATTTATATTCTAATGCCTTAGAAGGGGAGAGAAGCCAAAGCTTATACTGTATTGCCATTCCCTTCAAGAACCCATGGGCCCTTCTACAAAATGATAAGGGAACAGAAAAAATATTTTAGGGAGAAATTTATTTTTTTTACCATAAGATCTTATATTTCAAATATATTTACTCCTGCTTGATTATTAAAGAGGACAAAGAAGAGCTGATCAACATGAAATAGCATTTATAAAAGTTCACCTCAGTCTTCTTTTCTTTAGAATAAGTAATGTAGAGTATGGAGCAAGTTCCAACTCTCCCACTTCCTAGATTAGTTAAGTGACACTGGAATGATTCACCTTTTAGAGCTTCAGTTTCCTCATTGAAAAATGCAGGTTAACATTTGGTACTGGCTAAGAAATAGAGTAGTCGATCAGTGGAATAGGATAGAATCACAAGACAAACTAGGCAATAACTATAGCAATTTGGTTTTTGATAAACCCAAAGACCCCAGCTTTTGGGATAAGTATTCACTATTTGACAAAAACTGCTGGGAAAACTGGAAACTAGTGTGGAAGAAATTAGGGCTTGACCCACATCTAACACCACATACCAAGATAAGATCTAAATGGGTTCATGATCTGGATATAAAGAGTGATACTATAAGTAAATTAGAGGAATGTAATATAGTTCACCTCTCAGACCTTTGGAGATGGAATAAATTTATGTCCAAAGAAGAACTGGAACTCTTAATTGAAAACCAGATAGATAACGTTGACTATATTAAGTTAAAAAGTTTTTGTACAAACAAAATCAATGCAGACAAGATTAGGAGGGAAGTAATAAATTGGGAAATCATCTTTACATTCAAGGGTTCTGATAAAGGTCTCATCTCAAAAATATATAGAGAACTGTCTCATATTTATAAAAATTCAAGCCATTCTCCAATCAATAAATGGTCAAAGGATATGAACAGACAATTTTCAGAGGATGAAATTAAAACTATTTGTAGTCATATGAAAAGGTGCTCCAAATCACTGTTGATCAGAGAAATGCAAATCAAGACAACCCTGAGGTACCACTTCACACCTGTCAGATTGGCTAAAATGACAGGAAAAGTTAATGATGAATGTTGGAGGGGTTGTGGGAGGGCTGGGACACTGATGCATTGTTGGTGGAGCTGTGAATGGATACAGCCATTCTGGAGAACAATTTGGAGCTATGCTCAAAAAGTTATCAAACAGTGCATACCCTTTGACCCAGCAGCATTTCTATTGGGCTTATATCCCAAAGAAATCATAAAGAAAGGAAAAGGCCCCACATGTGCAAGAATGTTTGTGGCAGCCCTTTTTGTAGTGGCTAGAAACTGGAAATTGAATAGATGCCCTTCAATTGGAGAATGGCTGAATAAATTATGGTATATGAATGTTATGGAATATTATTGTTCTATAAGAAACGACCAGCAAGATGATTTCAGAGAGGCCTGGAGAGACTTACATGAACTGATGCTGAGTGAAATGCGCAGAACCAGGAGATCATTATACACGGCAACAACAGTACTATATGACAATTAATTCTGATGGACATGGCTCTCTTCAACAATGATATGTTTCAAACCACCTCCAATTGTTCACTGAAGAAAGCCATATACACCCAGAGAGAGGGATGCGAAATGTGGACCACAACATAACATTCTCATACTCCTTGATTGATGTTTGCTTACATTGTGTTTCCTTTATCTGACATATCATTTGTGTAGATAAGATTTTTCTTGCACAACAATGATAAGTTTGGAAATATGTATACATATATTCGATTTGCCAATATTTTAACATAATTAACATGTAGTGGATATCCTGCCATCTAGGGGAGGGGTGGGGAGTTGGGGGGAAAAATTTGTAACGGAAAGCTATGTAAGGGTTATTGTTGAAGAATTACCCACACATATGTTATGCAAATAAAATAAAATTTAAAAAAAAAAAAGAAAAATGCAGGTTAAACTTGATTTTTAAGGACCATTCTGGCTCTAACAGACTATGAGAATCAGGATTCTATTATTTTAATCTATTATTAAATCTATTATTATTTTGGAACTTGCTCCATACTCTACATTACTTATTCTAGAGAATAAAATCTGCTTATGAATTTGCTGGAGAATGTGTCCCAGGTTTATGGGAAATAATGATCAATTTCTATTTTATTGTCAAAATACTTCATTAAATGCTCTTCTTAACAACTAATTGAATTCTATAGCTGACTATTAAAGACCAACATATTTATAAGGGCTCATGTTCTGTGAATTTGAATGGATCATGGCACCACAAAGCACTATGAACCTGGGTTGGCTTTTCTATTGTATAAGAAGTATGTATAAAAATACATGCCAAAAAAAAAAAAAACCTGTAATGGGAATGCAAACAAAAACACTTAAAAATAAAAGATGAGGAGAGCAGATCAAAGATGGAAGAGTATCAAGAAGTACATCAAATCCTTCCTGCCCCCCCCCAAATGACTTCCTTTAAGTAGAATTAAAAATATATCAGACTGAATCTAGATGGGGAATTCTAAGAAAAAGGCAAAGTGAGCAATTCTTTTTTTCCCTATTTCAGGTCAATATAGGAAGACAGAAAAAGAAGTCTATAGATATTGGGGATAAGTTCTACTGTGAAGAGAGAGGCTCAGGAAAAGAAGGACTCTGAGATCTGATACAGAGGTACTTGAACTTATATAAGGTACAGGAATAGGTGTACACTGGCAGCCTGTTATCCCACTGTCTAATTATAGTTAACAGATCTAAGATGGACTGAGGAGAGGACCTGTGCTTAGGGGCAAAATTCCATAAGAAGAAGTTATGGACCCAAATGCAACAAATTCAGAAGGAAGCTTAAGCAACAGTGTAACTGCGAGGAGCATGGAAAAGTCTTAGTTCCAGGTTCTCTCCTTGACTGAAATCTAAAATGGAATAACCAGAATAGGAATCCCAGAACAAAGAGAAGCTTACAATTCTGTCACTCTGAGACAGTGTGAGTTCCACTCATTGATAATGACTGAGTCCATACTGTTGCTCAAACCCAAACCAAATTAGGAAATTGCAGAGCTTTTCTCTGGTAGGGGTGAAAGAAGAAATGATTATGCTTAACCTTGAATTAAATCACTTCAGGAGAACTGGAGGCTTCAGGCCCTTTGCTTGATCCATCTCTGAGAAATTCTACAGAATAAACAAGATTTTACACATCAAGAAAGTAGAAGTAGGACCAGCCTAGGCATCCTCTCCAGAATTAGTTCATAACCTGCCTTAACATAAAGACTTAAGTAAAAAATGTAAGTTAAAAAAAATGAACAAATAAAAAAAATAATTAAACCATAAAAAGCTGTTTATGGTAGCCATGAAACTCAAAGCACAAACTCAGAAAAGAAAATGACTCCCAAACATTTAAAAAGGAAAGCCTCAAAGAAAAAGATAGCACATGTAAAAATCAAATTAGAATTCTTGGAGGACATAGAGGAAGAATTTAAAACATGTAAAAATCAAATTAGATGTCTTGGAGAACACAGAGGAAGAATTTTAAAATGATCTTATAAATTAAAAAATAGCATTAGAGAAAAATGCAAAAGAAATGAGCTATTAAAGAAAAAATTGGAAAATAAGTTATCAACTTGGTATAAATGATATAAAACCTTGCTAAAGCAACAAACTCCCTGAAAATTGGAATGGATTAACTTGGTCCATTCTAAGACCTAGTCCATGAGAAAACAAAAATATTGAAATAATGTTAAAACTGAAACAATAGAAGAAAATGTCAAGTATCTAATAGTAAAAACAACTTACTTAAAAAAAGAAAGAATTATCAAACATCTCAAATCCATAACCACAAAAAAGCCTAAACATCATATTTTTAGAATTCATAAAAGTAGCCAGACATCTTAGAAACAGAAGGAAAAGCAGAATTTCTGAAAAAAAAAGTCCCAAATGACAACTACTAGGAACAACCTAGCCAAAACCCAAGTTAAAGAAAATATACTGTAAAAAAAATGAATTCAAGTAGTGAGGTACCACAGTCAGTATCTCATATGTTTTTAGCAGCCATAGGATAAAAAAGCAGAAATCTTGAAATGCAATATTCCAAAAAGCAAAGAATATGGGTTGACTTACCCAGGAAACTTAGAGTATAACCTTATAGGAGAAAAATAAATTTTAATTAAAAAGAAGACTTCCAAGAATTTCTGATTAAAATAAAACAAAAACCAGAACTATGGAGAAAAAATTGAAGTTTAAGCACAGGAGTTAAGAGAAACATAAAAATTTGAACATGAGTGAACAATCCTAAGGATTACATAAACATAAACTGCTTACATTCTAATATGAAAAGACATTGCATATGATTCCTCTGAACTCTATCATTATTAGGGGTTATAGAGGAGTCTAGTTAGACAAAAGAGTACTTATATTATGCTTTAGGATCTTAAAAGAAGAAAAAAGGAATATACTGGTAGAGAGGGGGTTAAAAGCGAAAAATATATGCACATAATTATGTATAGAAATAATTTCACCTAGTACGGAAATAGATGGGAAAGGGGAAGGTAAAGTGTCTACTATATATAGTGTCTACTATAAGCAAGCTAAGATATTTTGTTTTACAAATTTGATATCACAAAAACTATGTGAGGTTATTGTGCTATTAATTAAATCCATTTTACAATTAAGGAAATGGAAGCAAATAGAGAATAAGTGACTTCCCCAAGGTCACATAGCTATCTGAAGGTCATATGTGAGATCATATCTGAATACAGATCTTACTAATTTGGAGTCTTGTGTTCTATCCATGGCATCATTAGCTGTCACTATGGGTTGCAGAGGAGAAAGAATGAAGGAAAAGGGGGAATTAAAGGGAGGGTGCATTAAGGGAGTGTTAGTCCTAAGAAGAGCATACAAAAATCTTTACAGCTCTTTTTGAGATGATAAAGAACCATTCATTGGGAATGAATGAACAAGTTACGATATATAAATGTGATAGAATGCTATGATGCTGTAAGAAATTATATCAGTATGTTTTCAAAGAGAAACCTCTGAAAACTTGTATGAACTGATTCAGAGTGAAAAGAACAAGGAGAATGATTTATACAATGACAATAATATTATAAATACAATGTCGATTTGGAAATTCTGATCAATGTAATAACCAACTAGGATTCCAGAGGATTAATGATGAAATATGCTAGATACTTCCTTATACAGAGGGAAGGACTCAAAGTGCAGAATGATATGTGTGTGTAAGTATGTGTTTGTATTTATACCCATATATTTATATTTATTATAAATGCATACATATCTATATATGTATGTGTTTGTATTTATACTCATATATTTATATTTATTATAAATACATATACATCTATATGAATATATGTATATATGTGTGTGTATGTGTTTGTGTGTATGTATGTATGTATATATAAAATCTCTAATATTCACTCAGGCATGTGAATGACATGACCAGAATGAAACTTGTTTTTTTTGGGGGGGGGGTGAAATTGACTAAAAACATTTGTTTTAAAGATTTGAGCTGAGGGGAAGGGATTGGGAGAGAGAATAGGTAGATTTTTGCTGATTAAAAATACAATTTAATTAAAAATAGAACATGAGATAAGTAATAAAGATTTAGAACCAAGGAGCAAACATCCTCACTGCCTATCTGCTAAACCTGCTTCTTCCTATTCTCCACTTCTGAGAACATGTGGGTTCACTCTTCACAGTTTCCTGTGATGCTTGAGTGACACAGTCCTGGAAGCTGAGAAATTGCAAAAAGGTGTTAACGATTTGTCCAGTGGATTGCACTATACACAGTTGGGACAATGTTGTCTCTTGGTTTGGACTTACTGATACCTCAGTGTCCAAGAGTTCTCATTCTGACTCCTGGTCCAGGCACATTGAAGTGTTAAAGTCCAGTGGCTGCTGTTTCAAATGAAAAACTGACACTGCCAGAGTAAAGGGAAGCTAAGTGTTTATTCCAGGAGTAAAACTTAACACAGGGAAAGCCATCCCTCTCTCAATATAGATGGTTTGTCTTCCTCCTTCTCCATTTCTGTTCCACTTAGTCTCTTCAGCTCCCTCTCACACTTCTCATCTAGCCTTTTGTTGTAAAGAATCATGTATTTTCCTTTTCCAAACTCTTGTGCACTTTAAATCTCATCCTCTAATTACCTGCCAGTGCCATAAAGAGACCCCTTGCACACAGAGTTATGTTGGATTAAACTCCCTCTTCAATTTTTTTTTCTTAGAGTACTTTTTGCCCATAACATAACATGATTCTTGCCCATTCTATTCAGGAACCAACATTTTTTAAGATTTCTCTAAACTGTAAAATGTCAATCTATTTTTATGAGGTTCAGAGAGAGAAGAACTTTTTGATTCTCCTGAGAACTTCGGGGTAATAGGCACCTACTTCTCTTGCCTCCAATAACCTCAGTCATGAGAAGGGGAAAATGAAAAAAATGGCTCTAAGTCAGTAAAAATGTAATTTTAACGTATGCTTAAGGAAATGCAATTATATGACTTTCAAATCATGTGCAACAACTGAGAACTGTGAATGTTTTCAGGTTGAGGTCATGCCCTGTCTGCTTTAATGAATAGATTGGACTCATTTGTAATTAGCAGCATCCATTTCCATGCTAACAATTAATCTGTGGTTGTCCTTAGAGACAGTTTGTTCCAATAAGTGGGTTAGCCATGCCTTTCTATAATCTTGCTCACATTCCATTTGCTCAGCAAGGCCTTCACAAGTATAGAAAAAATAAAATTATGCTCAGTTCTGTTTGAATTATAGTATCATTGACCTTAAAAATAGCAGCGTTTCAATGGATAAACTTGGTCTGGATTTTTACTTCTCACAAACTGTTGGTATTCTTCCCGATGTTGATTCTAGGATTACATTTTAACATTCTCTATAGGATTGAGTGTGTTTTGAGGCCTTGCTCATTACTCTCCCTAAACGGGGACCTTTAGCATACTTAACTTCTCTGCTCATACAGATGCTTACTACTCCTTAGGTTGGGAAAGATCCAAGACAGACTTTAAGTTCCATAAAAATAAAAATCTAAAATCCTGGAATGTCACAAATAGATTTTTTGGTTTTGGTTCTAAAATAATAGAAATCATCTGTTCCAGCCCCTTCATTTTACTTAAATAGGATCAATTAATTCTTGTAAAATATATTTTTATTGACACTTTTTGCTTTTTATGGTACTTAGATTTCCCTCTATCACTGCTCCTTCCCTCTCTGAACAATCATTTCTTGAAGCAAAGAACTTTTAAAAGGAAAGAAAAAGAGAAAAAAATGTGTATATAAATAACAATTATCAATCCCATCAAAAATGTGATATTATATGCAATGTTCCATGCCTATATGCCCTGAACTCTACAAACAGGTGATTGGGACATGATATCTTTTCATATTTTTTTCTTTGGGATCAGAATTCAGATTTGAACTCAGGACATACTGATTCCAGGTCCACTGTGGAATACTATTCCTCAAAGTATTATAGAAAAGATTCATTATCTCCTGATAGTTTTCAGGATAATATTCAATATTTAGATTGGCTATAAATTCCTTAGGTATAAATCTGCTGTGATTTTTTTTTTGTTATTGTTTGGAAGATGTTTACTTTTGTCCAGAGGAAAAATAGCATACAGTTACAAAGACAGTGTCATTTTTTTTTTTTATTCTTCAAAATGCCTTGCACATAGAACTCTCAATAGATGTTTCTGGTATGACTAAATGACCTCATACCACTTCACTGAAAGTTCAAGACATTGCTTCTCCCCAACATGTACTTATCTTTTGAATAACAACATATACTGAATGTGATTTAGCGATGACTTGTCCTTGTCAGTTAAGACTTATTTTTCTAAGGGGTGTGTGTGTGTGTGTGTGTGTGTGTGTGTGTGTGTGTGGTTTGTTTGTTTTATGGTCTACATCTGTGATTTGATTGGTGTGGAGATCTTTGAATATGAAATGTTTTCTATTAATGAGACGACAGCCATCTGTAATTTGTGGGCACCAAGGGCTGACCTTAGTGTAGTAAGAAATGACACTGGAGCTTCATTTTCCATGGAATTTATGTATGAATTTCTTAGTATTTATTTATTTCTTCACCTCTAAATTTATTTATTTTAATACACATTTCTTTATGAATCATATTTGGAGAGAAAAATCAGAACAAGAGGGAAAAAAAACAACAGAAGAAAAAAGTGAACATGGCATGGGTTGATTTACATTTAATTTCCATAGTTCTTTTTTTGGATGCAGATGGTGTTTTCTATCCAAAGTTTACTGGGATTGCCTTGGATCACTGAACCACTGAGAAGAATCAAATCTTTCATATTTGATCATTACACAATCTTTCTGTTATTGTCCTCCTGATTCTGCTTGTTTCATTCAGCATTAATTCATGTAAATCTGTCCAGATCTTTCTAAAGTCAGCTTGTTCATCATTTTTTAGAACAATAATATTCCATTACCTTCATTGCTACAACTTGTTCAGCCATTTCCCAATTGATGGACATCCACTTCTTTTCCAATTCTTTGTACCACAAAAGAGCTGCTACAAACATCTTTGCACATGTGGGTCCTTTTCCCTCCTTTATGATTTCCTTGGGATACAGACCCAGTAGTAGCACTGCTGGATCAAAGAGTAGGCTCTTTGGGCATCGTTCCAAATTGCTCTCCAGAATGGTTGGATTATTTCACAACTCCACCAATAATGCATTAGTTATGCATAGAGTTTTCTCTTCAAATCTACTTCTTTCTTTCTCTTCATAAGAATTATTTACCTTGTTTTTCAATATCTCAGTCTCTCTACTTAATGCTTATACCTCTTTGGAGTTCTGTGATTCTAATTCCTTAATTCTATCTCATATCTGCAAGATAGCATCTCTCACAGCCTTTAAAAGTGTCTACCAAACCCTGGGCTTCAAACTATACCTTAGCTG
The DNA here is from genome assembly GCA_023553655.1 of Myrmecobius fasciatus. NCBI lineage: Eukaryota > Metazoa > Chordata > Mammalia > Dasyuromorphia > Myrmecobiidae > Myrmecobius > Myrmecobius fasciatus. Next base: position 270,085 of record JAJPUD010001688.1, on the reverse strand, counting down.
GGCAATAACCTTCATCTCCTTGGCCACAAATCTCTCTCATGATAAAGTGATTGAGCCTTTCTCTATCTGCATAAATCTTGCATGATTGCCTAAACACTATAGAGGATTTGAGAAACCATCAAGCTTCTGATGCCATTCTAAGGTCCTAATAGTAGAGGTGATCAGATATTTTGAATCCTGTCTATGACACTATGAAGATAGAAAGGGTGAGAAAAATCAGTGACAACAGAAAAGGAAACATTAGATCGTATCCAGCAAAAGTCCCGGGATTAGATTAGTAACTATTAGCTCAACTCCATTTTTGATAAGTCAGGAGAAAAAATTTCATTATGAAATAAAATAATCTTAGCTGAAGCAGCATGACAAAATGAAAAAACATAGAGTATGGAGTGAGATAACCTGGGTTCAGCTCCAATTTCTACCTCCTAGAACCTTTGTGAACTTGAGGAAGTTACTTCACTTCTCTGATTCAGCTTTCTCATTTGTAAAATGAAAGGGTTGCTTTGATCCAGATATTCCATGGATATCAAATTATGTCTTGCAAGGAGACCAAAGATAGACAGAAAGGTCTCAGAATATTCATATTAACAATAGACTTTTGTGGGCCAAGGAAATGTGAATAAGAAGGATGTCCATGAATTGGAGAATTGTTAGTCAAATTCTGGCACATGGATAAAATGGAACAGAGAAGCATAGGAAAGAATATGAATGAATGTTGAGCAAAGTAAGCAGAGTCATAACTCAAAAAATTGACACGATCACTGAATCAATGGGAATAGAAGAAACAAAACCAAAACTGAGAACTGCATATTCATAATGGCTGCACTTGTTCATAAACAAGAAATAAAAAAAAAAACCACTCTCTTTTCTTCTTTGTAAAAGTTGGACACTATGACTACATAACCACATACACACACACACACACACACACACACACACACACACACATATACACAGAGCTTCAGTTGATGCATTCCATAATTTTTTTTTGTTATGAGAAAGAACTACTTGGGATATTATCTAAAAGAGGAAGTAGTGTGTATATCTTTAATGATTCATTCTAAAATCATCCCAAGAATTGAAGTCAAGCTTAATGGTCTAGAGTTTGAGTACTGTTCTTCCCCTTTTGGAAAATTGGGACAACATTGGACCTTCTCCAATCATGTGTTGCTTCTATTATTTTTGAGGATATTTTAAATATCCCTTCAATTACTTAATAATTATATCTATTATCTTTTTTAAGTTTCAAGTATGTTGCTCATATGAAGTAGATAATTTGAGTTTATCAAAGGCAGTGCTCCCTTGATATCTCCTTACTTATCTTGAATGTCAACTCCCTGTTAATTATTTTTGTCCTGTCTTTGCCAGTGCAAAAGTCATTCCCCTTGGCAGAAATAAAATTGTAACTGAGCAACTCTGCTTTCTCTTTGCTGTTGGTTTTCCCATCTACCCAAGTAAAACCCCATCCCTTCTTTGATCTTTTCTTGAAATACAGCTAGAAAAACAAACAAAAAATATAAACAACAACACAACCACTTTTTGCCATTAGCTTCCCTCACCAGTCTCAGCTCAGTCTGAGCTTTAACATCCTTGTCACAGTTTTGCAGAAAAGAGCCATGTTTCCAGAGATACATTCTGTTATCGGCTTGCTTCCATCCTCTAGATGTTATTTTATTACATTTTATTTCAGGGAATCTTGCCTTTCCTCTGAGTCCTTTGAAATCTTCTTTCCCAAATTATAGAGTGCATGTTGGATTTTGCCTGAATTTTCTCTGCTTCTCTATCACAAACTATCTTGGAGTAAGGTTTTGCTGATTCCAAATATAGCAGCACTCTATACATTGTCCCACTTATCTACTTCTAACAAGGGAGTCAATATTCTGTGAGTAAAGCTGGCTTGGAATTGGTCTGTTAGAAGACTTCTCTTCTCCCTCCCTCTCTTCCTTCCTTTCTTTCTTCCTTCCTTTTCTCCTTTCCTACTTCTGACCACATAGGGTATCACACCTTTGCCTACCTTATTTTCTCTATAGCACTTCTGAACCCTCCCCAGACATCTTGGGATTTTCTGCTTAGATTTCTTTCTTAAGGACCAGGCCTTAAATCAAAACCAATCTGATTCTAATTGGCCACCAATAGGTCCTATACCAAGCCCTGTTTGATCGTTTGGGTCCTGAGTGACTCAGATTGAATGTATATAGCAGTCATTTCTGCTTAGGTCAGAAACTCTGAGGGTCTTTCCCTCCCAGATTCATTCATTCACTTATTTATTAAATTTTTTTGAACTAGGTAAAAGGGGAGATTCTTTGCCTCAATTGCTGTCTAGCTTTAATCACTAATTGGATGTTGCCTCAGTCAAACTGAGACCTATTGAAGACCTTAGCTTAAAAAGGTCATGACCTTTACATACAAAGGTCTCCCATTACATCCAGGACCATCTCCATTCATTTTGATCTATATCTGGCCACTGATGGCTCTGAAGGGAAAATGAGGCAGGTGACCTTGCACAACCCTCCCTCACTTAAATCCAATGCAGTTGCATGTCATGTTATCACCTCCCTGATGCATGGTCCTTTTTAAGAATGAAGGACAAACAAAAACCCATCTATGTTTACACATCCTGTTTAACTTGTCAGTGTTCTCTCATAAGTTTCTGACAGTGAGTTCTACCCAATATATTAGAAGTTCTCCTTGCTTTCTCTTTATATCAAAAGATTTCTGAGGGACACAAGTTGTTAAGTATTTCTCTCCCTGGTTACATGACTAGTTATTCTCTTTTGAACAGACTCTCTTTGAAGCGTTTTTATTTGTTTGTTTCTTTTTTCCTCTTCTTTGTCTTTGTCCTAAGTGACAGCTCTCTGGGGTGGGTTGAGGAGAGAAAAAGACAGTAGGAAATAGTGGAGATGTAAAAACAAACAATATCAATGACATTTATTCAATTTAAAAAAATGCAAGTGAGGATAAACTATCAGGGGCAAAGGAGAAGAAAAAACAGACTTTGGTATCATTCTTCATCTTAAACAGTGTGGTCTAATTTTACAGTTTAAGATTCCTGCTCCTTAAGAACACTGGGAAACATTTGAGTTTTATGCTGTCTATCCCACTCAATACTAATTAGAAGCAGTAATAACAATTACACTGATGTGAACTATCATTTTCACACCCTCTCTTCTTTCATCCAAATTAAGGGTTTAATTGTCTAATGAGAGTGCTTTGTAAGATAATCAAAAGGAGGGAGAAAAGTGAGAGGCTAAGAAAAACAGTGGAAAGAGTTATGTTCAAGTTAGGGGAGAAGCCTGAGAATATGGTGACATTGCTAATTCCCAAATTCCCTCAAACTCATTTCTTTTTCAGTAATGTAGAGTTGATATCATCTTCTTCATGATGATAATCCAGTGATCTCCCAGAGAGACTCTTTCCTGCTCCATTTCCCCAGTTTTCACTTTTTTTCTGGTAGGATTATAATTTGTCAGTTATCATTTTAATGCTTTTTTTCCTTTGCTTCTTTTCTTCTTCACTTCCACCTCCCTCATTACTACTTTTTCTTCCTCATAGGATACCACTTTTCTTTTACAGTTTTGTCTTCACTCTTCCTATTTAGAATAATTTTATCACTTCTCAGATTGATCATACTTTCTGTTTTTATTGTCTTTTTTTTTTAAAGCTAAACTTGAGATCTCATTGGTGTAGAGAACTACCAGTAAAGGATCATCTATTATTAAGGCACCTATTTAAAGTTTTAAAGTGTTGCCTGGAGGCACAGAGAAATTAAGTGATTTCCTTGTATCACACAACCAGGATGGGAACAAAGGAAGGAAACAACATTCATTAAGAGCCTACTATGTACTTTGTGTCCCTCAGGACCTTTTGACAACAAGAGAAATCAAGGAACGCTTCTAATATATTGGGTAGAATTCACTGTCAAAAATTTATAGGAGAGCACTGACAAGAGTTACACAGGATACACATGGGTTGAGAATTCCCTTGTTAGAGGAAAATAAGTGAGATGGTGAATACAATACTACTATATTTGGAATCACAACCATCTTGGGAGGTCAGTGCTATTATTCTCCCCATTGTATAGTGGAGGAAGCTGAGGCAACAAAGATAGAGTGACTAGACCAGGGTCACACAACTGTATTGAGGCTATATTTGAATTCAGGTCTTCCTGATTCCAGGCGTGCTCTATCAACTGTATTACTTAGTTGCCTTTATTTTTTTTTTAAATGTATGTTTATATTTCCTTTCATACATGCTTTTATGTTACCTTCTGGCCACATGCTTTCCATGTGTGCTTTCCACTCAGTAAATGCTAACTGGTTAACATCTATGTAGTTAGTCTTTAAAGAAATAAAAAGATTCCCTAACCAAATTCTGGTTCCCTCTTCAGTGTCCAGAGTCACTTGGCAAGGCTACCTAGAATAATGGAATTTAAGCACTGGGATTCCCTTTCCATGGTGCTGAATCTAGAAGAGATAGCTCTCTGATCTAGGGAGAGCACATTAATAAGGGATGATAGTGATGTTGCTGTTGCTGATGATGATTGCTAAAGTATCAAAGAATCCTGAAAAAGACCCTAAAGATCATCTTGTTCAATTACTTTGTTTTACAGAGAAGATAATCGAGTCTCATTCAGGTGATGAGACTTGTGTGGGATCACGTGGCTAGTGAGTGATTGAGTCAATACTACACACAGATTTTCTGACTTTTAATCCACATTTTTGCTTTTGTTTGTTTGTTTTTTTCCACAGCACCATTTACTGGTGAATAGATCTATTTTGTGACCTGCATGTGGTGAACTCTTCCTTGAACCATCTGTGGCCACTCAGTTAACAAGTATTTATTAAATGTTTACTGTGATCCAGGCACAGTGCTTAGCACTGGGTATTCAAAGAAAGATAAGACAGTTTTTGCTCTCAAAGAGCTTATGATCTAGTGAAGAACTTAGGAAATATATGGGTCTCCCTTCAGTGGTTATTGGGAGCCCTGTTTGCAGGAGCAACTTTATTAAGATGATTGGAGTTGAATCATTGTCTTTTTTCTATATTGCCAACTCCTATGCATAGTCTATAAAGTGCGAGCACAGTGGGCTGACCTACCTAGACATATTCTGCCCACACTAAATGCAAATCTATGTTCCCACATGATATCCCTGTACATTGTGACTTAGGAAGTCCTTTAAACTATGTGTTCCTGCCCACTCACTCTCTTGCTTCTTTTCTTAAGCCTGACCTTCAGAAGTTCCTGGTATTGGTCATCTTCCAAGCAGATTTAGATAAGAAAAGCTAGCCTGCTTTCCTTCCTATGAACTGACAGCTGTTTCAGCCCACCAGGTGGGAGAGCTCACCCTGTCATTTGAGTGGTGGATAAAAGTGAGGTGGCAATGATTTTTGCCGGCAAAAGAAGATGTCTTCAATTCTATCTGAAGGACTCACCCAAATCTTCCCTGACAACATGGCGTGCAGAAAGCTGTCACTGAAGTCTGCTGCCTTGGCAGCCTGTGGCTCAACAGTTCATAGATAGACAAGGAGCCAGGGAAACAGATCAAGAAAGGCAGCTCAACTCCAGGAAGACTCACAGAGATGTTGGCATGAGGGAGGCAACAAATCCTAGACCCAGCTAAGAGTCTCCATGAGACACCTCAGCAGAGAAGATAAGCATTTGTGCCGTCCAAGAAAACCACCCTTGGTGGAGCAGGTGGTAGAAGGGAACTACCGGCCAAAGGCACCAGGGTGTGAATTTGAGGCCCCTCAGAAGTTCCTGGAGCTCCTTCTTGGTGACATTCAGAAAGCTGATTTCCTCCCAGAGCCCTGGAAACATTTCTTGGAAGATTCTCTTGAAGCTGCCTTTACATTTAAGTAACGTGGAACTGGGGAATGTTTAAGTTTAATATCCCTTTAACTTTGCTGAAAGTTGTCAGAATGCAGATTATAGATTCACTGTCCTGGTGTCACGAAGTCACAGTATCAGAGAACTGGAAATTTGGTCATAATCCATACTGGAACTTGAACTGAGGCAGGGTTGTAACTGGTACAGTGGGAGGAGACCTGCTGTACTGACTACTTTCCTGCTCCTTTGTTAAAAAGAGAGGGAAAGAAAACCACATGCTAAATTTGATTTTAGGCTGATCCTCTTTATGATAAGAGAAGATCTAATCATCTTAGATCTGTTCACAAAACCTTTGGATAGATCCTCACTCTAAGAACTCTATTTCACAAACATGATTCGTATTTACATACTTTCCAAGCCAAACAGGTCAAATTGTTATTTTGAAAACTATCTACAAATTCTGCAAATTCTCTCTCCCACTACCATGCCTTTGAACAGGTTCCATCTCTGGAATTCACGTCATTTACCTCTTCTGTATAGAACACTTCTTATTATTTTAAATCCTTCAAAGGTTAGCACAGAGGACCTTTGGATTCAAAATCCCCAAGAGTGACCAGAGCCAAATTAAAATTTAATTAATTAATTAATTTAAATAAAAATACAATGAAACAGGTAACATTGCATTTTAAAATTAAGTCATTTTGCAATCAATAGGGATCCTTATGTGGGGATTGGTAGCCTATTTCTATTTGAGAATGACATCTCTGATATAGGGAATTTCTGTGGAAACTTTCTAAATGGATGTAGTTCAGTCACTATTCAACAATCTATAGTTAGTCTTAGAGGGTTATCTAAGGATACTGAAAAATAAAGTAGCTTTCTTGGAGTCATATAGTTAATATGTGTCAGAAATGGCAGTTGGAACCAGGTCTTACTTTCTTTGAGGCTGGTTCTCTTTCTACTATGCTAGGTCATCCCTAATCTTACACATTGTAACTGTTTGATACATTTTAAAAAATCTGAATTTAAATGAGATCAGCCTCCTAATCTCTAAAGAACCTGGAAAGAAACCTCTGGAAGTTATATTATTTTCCACAGAAGGTAAGAATAGAACCCCATTGTCATTGTAAATATAGGAAGATGTAAAGAAAAGTGTTTTCATTGGTGACCTTTAGGAGTTACCTGTGTTTTGGGTTAGATTCTGATCTTTTTTGAGGTGACAGGAAAAAGCCCAAAGCTTTAAGTGATAGTTCTTTGATATCCTTCTGTTTACTTTGGAAAGAGGGAGAAAAATATTTAGAGAACTGAAAAAGAGCAAGATGGCAATCTCACATGCCCATTTTGTCATTATGGGACTTCTAGATTGTTAGAGAGTAATCCTGGACTTGAAAGTATGAACCAAATAATCTTACTCAATAGGTTCAGATAGACAATTAAAAAAAATTAGGTGGGTGATTTAGGGAGTAGTAGAGATGCTATACTAGTCTGAGGACTTAAGACTGTTTGATAAATTATGACCCTAAGAAAAATAGCAAGGGCCAGGATGAATAGGCTGGGGAAAATTTAGTTAATGAATTAATTAGAAAACTGAAATGTCTAAGAATAGGTGCATTGTCTCTCCCTCTTCCTCCCACCTTTTCTCCCTCCCCTCCCTCCCTCTCTCCCTCTCTCTCTCTCTCTCTCTCTTTCTCTCTCTCTCTCTCTCTCTCTCTCCATTTATGTTTTCATCTGATATAATTTATTCATCTTTTTTCTATATTTCTAAGGTTAATTTATCTATATTTCTTTTTATCAATTTCTTTATTCACTTATTTATTTTAAAGATATCCTGGATAGGTTTGAAGCATAGGGGCTACTTATAATCCTGATACCATTACTTAATGGCACCAGGCAACCTGGTGGCCCTCTATTCCCAAGTTACTCTCCACAGGGACAGCATATGGACACCAAATTGACTTAGCCCACCAAAGCTTAGCCCTTTTAAACTCAATAGATCCTCCAGTCTCAACCTCCCAGTAGTTGGGATTATAAACATGGGCCATAATGCTCTGTTCAGCAGGGTACATTTATTTTATATGTTCTATTAATCACTATGACTTGTTTTATTACTTCTGAATTTGTGAACCTTCTCTGCCCTCCCCCTTGTCATTATCTGGAATGTGAGGAGATAAATGGTAGAAGGGAAATAGGAAAATGTAGGCTAGGAAAGGGCACTACGCTCAGGGAGGATGCCGGGCACTGATGCAGAGATATAGATAAACAGAGACTAGATGAAGCAGATCTCTGAACTCAGAATTAACTGATGGACCAGGAGACTCAATGCTTTCACTTGACATTAGAAAAATGTGTGGGTTTCCTAAGTACTAAAAAGTGAAAATTCTGAAGTTTCAGATGGAACAGGTACATGGCTCCATACCTTGTAGTCAGGAAGATACGATCTTATATTTGCTAACAATGTGATCATAGACAAGTCACTTAATCTGTTTGCCTCAGTTTCCTCAATTGTGAAATGGAATAATAACATTACCTGCCAGAGTTGTTTCAAGAAACAAACAAGATATTTATAAAAAGCACTTAGCCCATTACCTGGCATGTAGTGGTGTTGTATAAATGACTATTCTATCCCTCTTCCCTTCCAAAATAAAAACCTCTGGACTAGCTTCTATAGAGAAATCAAGAAAACAAGCTGCCTGTTAATTAGTGAAATCTGAAGCTCAGTATTGGTTCATTTAAAGGATTCTGTCCCAATATACTCTGCAGCAAATACATCCTAGGGACAGGATATCCTTGCCCTGGCTTCCCCATAAATAAATAGGCCAGTTTAGCATCAGCTAAAGTTTTGTCATTAGTTTAAGTAAACCTAAAAAATGAGCAAGACTGCAGAGAGATTTGAATCAGGGTCCCACCGAGATAGTCAGGGGCTGCTATGTAAGTGATAGACCACTGCTTATGTAAGTGATTTCATCACCATAGTGCAAGAGAAGGCAAGGTGCTGGCCTTGGGTCATTGTTCTCAGCAGAGAAAGGTGATTTCCCCACATACATACACTCTGAGCATATTTCCCATCTATTGCTAATTTTTTTCTTCTGCCTTTCATTGAAAGCAGAATTTCAAGATTTCTTAAGAGGGGAAGTAGCCCTTACTACTGTAACTCTGTGCCTAGGCTCCCACTCCTGCTTTAATCCATTCCTTTCTTCTTCACTCTCATAGATGTAAGCTCCTAGATTTTCTAAACCAATTTTGGGTGGAGCTTCTCTGTTCCAGTTACTGACATTTAGATCCTTAAAGCTGGAAAGGAACTTAACAATAATGTAGAGTTCTTATGTTTGTCACTAATCTCTTTGGGAATGTGGTGAATGAAGCCTATAGATTTTTTCTCAAAACCATATTTTAGTAGTACAAAATAAAATAACAGGATTAAAAAGGGGACTAATTCTATTAAAGGCAATTATCAAAATATAAAAAAAAAAAACTAAAGTCACATACCCAGGTTAAGAACCACTGATTTAATTTTACAATCCCCTTTCCAATAAATGATTCTTTTCTAGAGTGCCCTAAAAAGCAGATCCTACCAAATGGCAGAACTCACTACCTCACAAAACTCCCCATTTCATTTTTAGATAACTCTACTTATTAGAAAACTCTTTCTTGTGTTCAGCTTTATGGAGAATTATAGAAGGCCCAATAGTTCTTCCATAGGATGACGCTTTAAATACTTTGGAAGACCCATCTCTCAAATCCTCTTTGTCTTTTCTAAGCTAAGGACCTTCAATTCTTTTCACTGAAGATTCTCTGTTGATTTTGCTTTCTTCCTCCTGGTCATTCTTTCTTCCCTGTACATGTCTCTGTTGGAAAACTTAAAGTGACAGAGCACTTGCTACCTTACAAAGCAGCCTGATACAATATGGTCAGCTCTAATAAAATTAAAATGTCATTTTGCTAAGCCAGATTTGCCAATGCCTTTCCTAAGAGGGAGCAGCTGGAAATGACACCAAACATAATACACTGATACTGAAAACAAATAAGATAATGTATATTAAGTGTATTGCAAATCTTAAAGCATACACACACACACACACACACACACACACACACACAATCTATATATGCAGGAAGGTAGAAAGAAATGAAGGGATAGAAGGATTTAGGGAAGGAAAAGTATTTATTAAGGACTTACTATATGTCAAGCACTGTGTTGGGTCCTTTATAAATACTGTATTTTTTTTAGCCTCCCAACAACCAGGGTTGACTAAATTATGAATCTCTATTTTGTCATCAAATGTATTCTTTAATAGCTGTGCTTCCTCTGTCTTTAAGACACTGATGAAAATGACTAGGTCAAGAAAAGATTCATCTAGGAAACACTGGAGACATGGACTATTTTCAATACTATTTAAATCCTGTAGTTCAGACATACAAAATCATTTTGCTTTAATATCATTCAGACAATATTTTTGTCTCATTTATGAAGCTATTATGATATGCTAACATATCACATACTAGTTCTATTAAAGGACAAAAGGAAATAAGCATTTATTAAATCCTAAGAGGTAGGTATTCTTTTGATATCCATTTTACAGATGAAAAAACTAAAGCAGATATGAAATGATTTGCCCACTGTCATACAGATAATAAGAGTACAAGGCTACATTTAAACTCAGGTTTTCCCAACTCCAAGCCCAAAGTTCTAATTCCTAGTTTAATCACCTAGATGCCTATTTAGTCAGCCAATTTATTTGATCTCCATTAGCTTCACTATTTATTCCCAAATATTTCCTTTCTTTCTCCTCTGGACATAGCTTTAAAAGCATTTCTTTGTTATGTCTTAAACATGCTTCCTAAACTTCAGTTCATATTGTAATGTAGTCTTCCTGATTTCTTTGTATTGATTAATGGCACTCACATTTATCTATAATCATTAACTCATTTTTTATTTCTTTTCATCCTTCTGACTGTGATCAGAGTGTAAGAGAGTTAATAGGAATCAATTAAACAAATAATAAATGCCTACTATGTGTCAAGCGCTGTGCTAGGCACTAAGAATATAAATGACACTTTTCCCCCCTGCCCCCCAGGTTTCCCTGAAGTAGCTTGCATTCTAACCCATTTTATTTATTTCCCTCCCAAACTATTACCCTTGTTTCTTTCTCTTTACTTTCATTACTGGTTACTAAATATGATTCTTTGGTCTTCAGGTCATGCATTCTGTTTTCCTTCTTAGGTTGTTTTTTTTCTTCTTCTCTTTCTAGATCTGATGTTTCTTGTGCAGTAAGATAACTGTATAGATATGTATACATGTATTGTATTTGTCATATAATTTATCCTATCTAGCATGTATTAAATAACCTGTCATCTAGGGGTGGGGGCTGGGGGGAAGTAAAGGAAAAGCTTGGGAAAAAAAAAGTTTTTTTTGCAAAGGTCAATGTTGAAAGGTCACTCATATGTTTTACAAATAAAAAGCTTTATTAAAAAAAATATGTATTAAGCCACCATTAGTTCTTTCTCTGGGGATGAGAGCATTTTTCATCCTAAGTTATTCAGAGTCGTTTTGTATCATTTTATTTCTCAAAAGAGCTGATCATCTTACAATATATCTTATCACTCTTGTTTACAGTTGATCATCTTACAATATTGCTGTTAATTATATACATAATACATTTCAGTTTGCATTAGCTCATGCTAAGTCCTTACAGGTTTTTTTCTAACAGCATCCTGCTTATCTGTCTTCTAGTAAAATAGTACTCTATCATAATCACATGTCACAATTTATTTAGTCATTCCTGAATTAATAAATTTCCCCTCAATTTCCAATCCTGTGTCCCCCAGAAAAGAGTTATTATAAATATTTATGTACATATAGGTCATTTTCTTTTGTGTTTCTTTATCTCTTTTTTGGATAGACCTACTAGTTGTCTTGCTAGGTCAAAGGTTATACATGGTTTTATAGTCCTTTGGGTATTGTTCCAGATTGCCTCACAAAATGGTTGAATCAGTTCACAACTCTAGCAACAATGAATTAATCTCTCTTTTTCCTTACATCCTCTCCAATACTTATAATTTTCCTTTTGTCTTAGTAGCCAATCTAATAGATATAAGGTAGTATCTTGGAATTGTTTTAATTAGCATTTTCCAATCAATAGTGATTTCATATGGCTATAGATAGCTTTGATTACTTTATCTGAAAACTGTTCATAGCTTTTGATCATTGATCAATTGGGGAATGGCTCTTATTTTTAGAAATTTCAAATAAATTCTCATTACGCTTGGGAAATGAGGCTTTTATCAAAGAAACATGCCTCAAAAATTTTTGCACTGTTACTATTAACTGTATTTCCCTCCATCCTATCCATTTATTTTATTATTTCTCTTGCTTTTCAAAAGTGTTTTGTTTCTGACTACCCCCTTTCCCAATGGGTTCTCCCTTCTACTACCACCCTTCTTTCTCTTACCTCCTTTGCCTCTTACTTTTTTGTAGAGTAAGATAGATTTCTATACCCAATTGAGTGTGTATGCTATTCCTACTTTGAGCCAATTCTGATAAGAGCAAGGTTTACTTGTTCCCCCTCACACCCTTCTTCTTCCTCTCCATTGTAAAAGCTTTTTCTTGCCTCTTTTATGAGATAATTTACCCCATTTTATACCTTTTCTCTTCTCCCAGTACATTCATTTTTCAGGTCTTAATTTTTTAAAGAAATTATCCCTTCATATTCAACTCATACCTGTGCCGTTTAGCTATATATACTCCTATTTATTTATTTATTTCCCAAATTTCCATTATTTTATCATGGGAGAGAAAAAAACAGAAAAAAATAAGTGAATATATGCTGATTTACATTCAATCTCTATAGTTCTTTTTCTGGATGCAGATGGCATTTTTTTTTTATTCAAAGTCTATTGAGATTGCCTTGGATCACTGAACTACTGAAAAGAATGAAGGCTTTTATAGTTGATAATTGCACATTCTTGCTGTTATTATGCATAATGTATTCCTGATTCTGCTTGTTTCACTCAGCATCAGTTTATGTAAATCTATCCAGGCCTTTCTAAAATCATGTTGCTTGTTATTTCTTATAGAACAATAATATTACATTACCTTCATCTAACACAACTTATTCAGCCATTCCCTAATTGATGAGCATCTACTCATTTTCCAATTATTTTCTACCACAAAAGAGCTGCTGCAAACATTTTTGCACATGTGGGTCCTTTCCCCCCTCCTTTATGATTTTTTTGGGATACAGCCCCAGGAGTGGCCATGCTAGATCAAAGATTATGCACAGTTTGATAGCCCTTTGGGCATAGTTCCAAATTGCTCTCCAGAATGGTTGGATTATTTCACAATTTCACCAACAATGTATTAGACTCCGAGTTTTTCCACATTCCCTCCAACATTTATCATTATCTTTTCCCTGACATCTTAGCCAATATGAGAGGTGTGAGGTGGTATGTTAGAGTTGTTTTAATTTGCATTTCTTTAATCAATAGGGATTTAGAACATTTTTTTTCAAATACATACTCCTTTTAACTGCCCTATTAATGAGAAAGTTCTTTTGAGTTACAGGTATCATCTTCCCATGTAGGAATTCAAACAGTTTAACCTTATTAAGTTATTTATGATTTCCCTTTCCTGCTTAACTTTTTATGTTTCTCTTGAGTCTTGTATTTGAAAGTCAAATTTTCTATTCAGTTCTGGTCTTTCTGTCAGAAATATTTGAAAGTCCTCTATTTCATTGAATATCCATTTTCCCCTCTGAAGGATTATATTCAGTTTTGCTGGATAAGTGATTCTTTATTGTAATCCTAAATTCCTTTACCTTCTAGAATATTATATTCCAACTCTTCCAACACTTTAATGTAGAAGCTGCTAAATTTTGTATTATCCTGACTGTGAATTTTTTTCTTTCTGACTGGTTGCAATTTCTTCTCCTTGACTTGGGAGCTCTGGAATGTGGTTATGATCTTTCTGGGAGTTTTTATTTTGGAATCTTTTTCAGGAGGTATTTAGTTATTCTATCAATTTCTATTTTACCTTCTGATTCTAGAATATTAGGGTAGTTTTTCTTGATAATTTCTTGAAAGATGATGTCTAGGCTTTTTTGATCATAACTTTCAGGTAGTCAAATTATTTTAAACTTCTCTCTCCTGGATTTATTTTCCAGGTTAGTTGATTTTCCAATGATGTATTTCACATTATCTTGTAATTTTTTCATTTATTTGGTTTTGTTGTATTGTTTCTTGATTTCTCATAAACATTAGCTTTTATTTGTTCCTTACTAATTTTTAAGGAATTATTTTCTTTGGTCAATTCTAGTTTTTAAGGAGTTTTATTCTTCAATGAATTTTTGTGCTTCTTTTTCCATTTGGCCAGTTCTCTTTTTTAAAGGCATTTTCTCTTTGGCCTTTTTGTACCTTCTTTATCATTTGGCCTAGTCTGTTTTTTAAGGTATTATTTTTTTCAGTATTTTGTGTGTTTGCTAATGTGTTGACCCAATTTTCAAGATTTTTTTTACATCACTTTCATTTCCCTTCTCAATTTTTCCTCCATCTCTCTTACTTGGTTTTCAAAATCCTTTTTAAGCTCTTCTATTCCTAAGATCAATTTATATATTTATTTGCATGTATATAGTATTTGACTTTATTATCTTCTTCTGGGTGTGTCTTGATTTTCCTTGTCACCATAGTAACTGTCTATATTCAGATTTTTTTTTCCTGTTGTTTGCTCATTTCCCTAGTTTATTACTTGACATTTAACTCTTTGTTGAAATAGAGCTTTGCTTCCAGGGTAGAGGATGTAATGTAACAAGCTTCAGGGTTTTTATGCAGCTGTTTTCAGAGATACATCTCAGGACCTGTAAACTTTCAGATCTTCTAAAATGATATGATCTAAAGTGAGGTGTTTACTATTCTCCTGGCCTGTGCTCTGGTCTGTGGGTGACCATAAGCACTTTTTTTCTTACCTGGAACTGTGCGGAAGATCCCTGCTCCACAGTGGCTGCAAGCTCTGTTGTACTAATGCTTCTCCTCACCCAGGGACTTGGACTCAGGACTACAACCCAGATCTGAGTATGGGTAGAGAAAGAGAATTCTGTTTGACTGCTAGCAAAGAGATCCCTGTTATAGTCTTCTGACTAGGTGTTCAACCTCCTTACCATCTGTGGGCTGAGAACTCCAGAATTAGCTACTGCTGCTGCTTATTTATTTATTAGCTGCCAAGGGCTATTCCTGGGGTGTTGGTGCTGGGGCTGTGGATGTGGACTGCACTGTCACTCAGTTGCAATAGACATGTCCTACTGATCTTCTAAATTGTCTTTGGTGTCTGTTAGCTGAGAAATCTATAAACTGCCACTATGGCCATTGGTCCTGTCACCTTGAGGTTTACTAAGCTTTATTGGCCTGCACTGGACTGTGCTCTACTATCACTCTGGCACAGCACACATTTCTTGTGAAACTTCTGAGTTATTTTGGGCTGTAAAATTGTTTCATTCTGACTTTTTGTGGGTTCTGATGTTCTAGAATTTGGTTAGAGTCATTATTTAAAAGCATTTTGAAGTGTTTGGAGATGATCTCAGGAGAGCCTCTGGCTTTAGTCTAACATCTTGACTCCACCTCTAGCCCTTACTATGTCTTTTTTTTAAATTAAAGCTTTTTATTTATAAAACATATTCATGGGTAATTTTTCAGCATTAGCCTTTGCAAAAGGGCTGCTCCAAATTTTTCCCTTCTTCTCCCCATCCTCTACCCTAGATGGCAGGTAGTCCAATACATGTTAAATATGTTACAATATATGTTAAATCCAATATATGTATATAGTTATACAGTTATCTTGCTGCACAAGAAAAATCGGCTCAATAAAGAAAAGAAAAACCCAGAAGGAAAACAAAATGCAAGCAAACAACAACAGAAAGAATGAAAATATTATGTTGCGGTCCACCGTCCTCTCTCTTGGTGTAGATTGCTCTCTTTTTATCACTGAACAATTGGAACTGGTTTGAATCATCTTATTGTTGAAAAGAGCCATGTCCATCAGCATTGATCATTATATAGTCTTGTTGTTGCTGTGTATAATAATTTCCTGGTTCTGCTCATTTCACTTAGCATCATTTCATGTAAGTCTCTCCAGACCTCTCTGTAATCATCCCACTGGTTGTTATTTATAGAAAAATAATATTCCATAACATTCATATACCATAATTTATTCAGCCATTCTCCAATGTATGGGCATCCATTCAGTTTCTAGTTTCTTGCCACTAAAAAAGGGCCGCCACAAACATTTTTGCACATGTGGATCCCTGTCCTTCCTTTAAGATCTCTTTAAGATATAGGCCAAGTAGAAACACTGCTGGGTCAAAGGATATGCACAATTTGATAACTTTTTGAGCATATTTCCAAATTGCTCTCCAGAATGGTTGGATCTGTTCACAGTTCCACCAACAATGTATCAGTGTTCCAGTTTTTCCACATCTCCTCCAACATTCTTCATTTTCTTTTCCTGCTATCTTAGCCAATCTGAGAGGTGTGTAGTGGTATCTCAAAGTTGTCTTAATTTGCATTTCTCTGATCAATAGTGATTTGGAGCAATTTTTCATATGACTAGAAACAGTTTTAATTTCTTCACCTGAAAATTGTCTGTTCATATCCTTTGACCATTTATTGATTGGAGAATTGCTTGAATTCTTATAAGTTTGAGTCAATTCTCTTTATATTTTAGAGATGAGGCCTTTATCAAAACCCTTAAATGTAAAAATGATTTTTCAATTTATTTTTTATTAAAGTTTTTTTATTTGCAAAACATAGGCATAGGGCAGCTAGGTGGCGCAGTGGTTAGAGCACCAGCCCTGAAGTCAGGAGGACCTGAGTTCAAATCTGGTCTCACACACTTAACATTCCCTAGCTGTGTGACCCTGGGCAAGTCACTTAACCCCAATTGCCTCTGCAAAAAAAAAAAAAAAAAAACCATAGGCATGGGTAATTTTTCAACATTGACCCTTGCAAAGCTTTCTGTTACAAATGTTTCCCTCCTTCCCCCCACCACCTCCCCTAGATGGAAGGGAGTCTAACACATGTTAATTATATTAAAATACATGAAAAGTCAAATATATGTATAGATGTTTATAGTTATCTTGCTGTACAAGAAAAATCAGATCTACAAGAAAAAAAAAACTTGAGAAGGAAAACAAAATGCAAGCAAACATCAATAGACAGCATGAAAATACTATGTTGTGATCCACATTCAGATCCCACAGATCTCTCTCTGGGTGTAGATGACTTTCTTCATCATTGAACATTGGAATTGGTTTTAAACATCTCATTGGTGAAGAGAGTTATGTCCATTAGAACTAATCATCAGATAGTCTTGTTGTTGCTGTGTATAATGATCTGGTTCTGCTTATTTCACTCAGCATCAATTCATGCAAGTCTCTCCAGACCTCTCTGAAATCATCTTGCTGGTCATTTCTTACAGAACAATAATATTCCATGACATTCATATTCAGCCACTCTCCATTTGATAGGCATCCATTCAGTTTCCAGTTTCTAGCCGCTATAAAAAAGGGCTGCCACAAACATTCTTGCACATGTGGGTCCCTTTCTTTCCTTTAAGATCTCTTTGGGTTATAAGCCCAGTAGAAACACTGCTGGGTGAAAGGGTATGCACAATTTGATAACTTTTTGAACATAGTTCCAAATTGCTCTCCAGAATAGTTGGATCTATTCACAGT
>JAJPUD010001688.1:235813-247542 GCA_023553655.1 Myrmecobius fasciatus | reverse complement strand
TGGGTAATTTTTCAACATTGACCCTTGCAAAGCTTTCTGTTACAAATGTTTCCCTCCTTCCCCCCACCACCTCCCCTAGATGGAAGGGAGTCTAACACATGTTAATTATATTAAAATACATGAAAAGTCAAATATATGTATAGATGTTTATAGTTATCTTGCTGTACAAGAAAAATCAGATCTACAAGAAAAAAAAAACTTGAGAAGGAAAACAAAATGCAAGCAAACATCAATAGACAGCATGAAAATACTATGTTGTGATCCACATTCAGATCCCACAGATCTCTCTCTGGGTGTAGATGACTTTCTTCATCATTGAACATTGGAATTGGTTTTAAACATCTCATTGGTGAAGAGAGTTATGTCCATTAGAACTAATCATCAGATAGTCTTGTTGTTGCTGTGTATAATGATCTGGTTCTGCTTATTTCACTCAGCATCAATTCATGCAAGTCTCTCCAGACCTCTCTGAAATCATCTTGCTGGTCATTTCTTACAGAACAATAATATTCCATGACATTCATATTCAGCCACTCTCCATTTGATAGGCATCCATTCAGTTTCCAGTTTCTAGCCGCTATAAAAAAGGGCTGCCACAAACATTCTTGCACATGTGGGTCCCTTTCTTTCCTTTAAGATCTCTTTGGGTTATAAGCCCAGTAGAAACACTGCTGGGTGAAAGGGTATGCACAATTTGATAACTTTTTGAACATAGTTCCAAATTGCTCTCCAGAATAGTTGGATCTATTCACAGTTCCAGCAACAATGTATCAGCGTCCCAGTTTTCCCACATCTCCAGCAACATTCGTCTTTATCATTTCCTTTCATTTTAGCCAATCTGACAGATGTGTAATGATATCTCAGAGTTGTCTTAATTTGTATTTCTCTGATCAATAGTGATTTGGAGCACCTTTTCATATGACCAGAAATAGTTTTAATTTCATCATCTGAAAATTGTCTGTTCATATCCTTTGACAATTTATCGATTGGAGAATGGCTTGAATTCTTATAAATATGAGTCAATTCTTTATATGTTTTTGAAATGAGGCTTTTATCAGAACCTTTAAATGTAAAGATGATTTCCAGTTTATTGCTTCCCTCCTAATCTTGTCTGCATTAGTTTTGTTTGTACAAAAACTTTTTAACTTAATATAATCAAAATTATCTATCTGGTGTTCAATTAAGAGGTCTAGTTCTTCTTTGTACACAAATTCCTTCCTTCTCCACAGATCTGAGAGGTAAACTGTTCTATGTTCCTCTAGTTTGCTTATAACATCACTCTTTTTGTCTAAATCCTGAACCCATTTAGATCTTATCTTGGTATGTGGTGTTAGGTGTGGGTCAAGCCTTAATTTCTTCCATACTAGTTTCCAATTTTCCCAACAGTTTTGTTAAATAGTGAGTTCTTATCCCAAAAGCTGGAGTCTTTGAATTTGTCAAACACTAGATCACTACAGTTATTGCCTATTTTGTCCTGTGATCCTAACCTATTGCACTGATCTACTACTCTATTTCTTAGCCTTTACCAAATGGTTTTGATGACCGCTGCTTTATAATATAGTTTTAGATCTGGCACAGCTAGGCCACATTCATCAGCATTTTTTTCATTAATTCCCTTGAAATTCTTGACTTTTTGTTCTCCCAGGTGACCTTTGTTACTATTTTTTCCTAGATCTGTAAAATAATCTCTTGGGCATTTGATTATTATGGCACTAAATAAGTAGAAAAATTTAGGTAGTATTGTCACTTTTATTATATTTGCTCAGCCTATCCATGAGCATTTGATATTTTTCCAACTGATTAGATCTGATTTTATTTGTATGGAAAATGCTTTGCAGTTGTGTACATATAGATCCTGACTTTCCCTTGGCAGATGGATTCCCAAATATTTTATACTATCAACAGTTATTTTGAATGGAATTTCTTTTTGTATCTCTTGCTGCTGAACTTTGTTGGATATAAATATATATATATATATATGCTGATCATTGATGTGGATTTATTTTGTAGCCTGCAACTTTGCTAAAGTTGTGAATTGTTTCTAGTACTTTTTTTGTTGATTCTCTAGGGTTCTCTAAGGATACCATCACATCATCTGCAAAGAATTATAATTTGGTTTCCTCATTACTTGCTCTAAT
Source organism: Myrmecobius fasciatus (assembly GCA_023553655.1). NCBI lineage: Eukaryota > Metazoa > Chordata > Mammalia > Dasyuromorphia > Myrmecobiidae > Myrmecobius > Myrmecobius fasciatus. The sequence goes on along the minus strand of JAJPUD010001688.1, from coordinate 245,404 downwards.
TCCTTTAATCTCTTTTTCTTCTCCTATTGCCAAAGCTAACAATTCAAATACAATATTGAATAGTAATAGTGATAGTAGGCAGCCTTGTTTCATTCCTGATCTTATTGGGAATGGTTCTAGTTTGTACCCATTACATATGATGCTTGCTGATGGTTTTAAGTAGATGCTACTAATCATTTTAAGGAAAAGTCCATTTATTTCTATACTCTCTAGTGTTTTTTAATAGGAATGGGTGTTGGACTTTATCAAATGCTTTTTCTGTATCTATTGAGATAATCATATGATTTTTGTAACTTTGGTTATTGATATAATTGATTGTGCTGATAGTTTTCCTAATATTGAACCAATCCTGCATTCCTGGTATAAATCCCACTTGGTCATAGTGCATTATCCTGGGGATGACTTTCTGTAATCTTGTTGCTAATATTTTATTTAAGATTTTTGCATTAATATTCATTAGGGAAATTGATCTGTAATTTTCTTTATTTGTTTTCATCCTACCTGGTTTAGCCATCAGCAACATATCTGTGTCACAAAAGGAAATTGGTAGGACTTCTTCTTTCCCTATTTTTAAATAGTTTATATAGTATTGGAATTCATTGTTCTTTGAATGTTTGGTAGAATCCCCCTGTAAATCCATCTGGCCCTGGAGATTTTTTCTAAGGAGTTGATTAATAGCTTGTTCTATTTCCTTTTCTAAAATGGGGCTATTTAAATAATTTGTTTCCTCTTCTGTTAACCTGGGCAGTCTATATTTTTGTAGATATTCCTCCATTTCATTCAGATAATCAACTTTGTTGGCATAAATTTGGGCAAAGTAACTCCTAATTATTGCTCTAACTTCCTCTTCAATGATGAACAATTCTCCCTTTTCATTTTTGAGACTAACAATTTGATTTTCCTCTTTCCTTTTCTAATCAAATTAACTAAAGGCTTATATATTTTGTTGGTTTTTTTCATAAAACAGAGGGCTTCCTTCCGGGGGTGGAGTCATGGTGGCGGAGATCAGACAGGAGTCTCTGTAACCTCCTCTAACCTCCCCTCAAACCAACAACATATGAAGCCTCTAGACTGATTTTGAAGCAAAAAAAATCCACAATATCTGGAGAACAACACGATTCTAGAAGAAGATACTCTGGAAGAACCTCAAAACAGGTCTGTTTTAATTGGGCAGGGGGGTGGTCTGCTGAACCCAGACTGCAGCGCAGGGAGACTGGGGCAGGGAGCTGGAGCAGGGAGCTGGAACAGGAGTCGGAACAGGAGTGGGAGCATTGTGCTTTTCACACACCTGGGAGTCTTCTGCGGGCCTCTTGGACCAATCTGTCCTGATTGTGGGCAGGTGGTTTGGAGGGTCTGCCTTTTGAGGGGGATAGATTGTGAACCACTGAACCCCTGATGAGTATCAGACCTAGCTGCCATTACACAGCACCTTAAAGCAATCAATCAATCAACAGGACTGATCAGCACCAGAGATAATTCAATCAGCAGAACTGCCCAGTTCCTGAAATAACTCAATCAGCAGAACTGCCCCAGGGAAAATTAAAGCAGCTGTCCCACCTTTGCCCTAAACAGACCTCACACCTTTAAAAAAAATGAATAAAAAACCAAAAAGAGCTCTCACCATAGACAACTTTTATGGAGAGAGGGAAGAACAGACCTCAAATCCTGAGGCCCCTAAAGGTAAAGCAACTCCAGAAAAAGCCACAAAGAGAGACATAAACTGGTCTCCATGTCACAAGGCTTTCTTTGAAGATTACATAAAAAATCTTAAAAGAGAGTTAGAAGAAACATGGGGAAATGAAATGAGATCACTGCAAAATAAAATAGAAAAAATGGAAAAAGAATGCAATGAACAAAAAATTGTAATTGGTCAATTGCAAAAGGAACTAAAAACAGTAACTGAAGAAAATAAGACATTAAAAATTAGAATCGAACAATTGGAAATGAATGACTCATCAAGACTTCAAGAATCAGTCAAACAAAAACAAAAAAATGAAAAGATAGAGAAAAACATGAAATATCTCCTAGGAAAAACAACTGACCTGGAACATAGATCTAGGAGAGACAATCTAAGGATTATAGAGCTTCCTGAAAGCCATGATGAAAAAAAGAACCTAGACACTATCTTCCAGGAAATCATAAAAGAAAACTGCCCTGATATTTTAGACCCAGAAGGCAAAATACTCCTTGAAACATAAAACAAACTCAGTTTTATTTATTAATTCAATAGCTTTTTTTCCCCAATTTTATTTATCTCCCCTTTTATTTTCAGAATTTCAAATTTGGTATTTAATTGGGGGTTTTTAATTTGTTTTTTTCTAGCTTTTTTAGTTATAAGCCCAATTCACTGATCTTATTTTTCTCTATTTTATGAAAGTAAGCATATAGAGATATAAAATTTCCCCTTATAACTGCTTTGACTGTATCCCAGAAATTTTAGTATGTTGTATTGTTATTTCATTCTCCTGGATGAAATTATTGATTGTGTCTATGATTTGTTGTTTCACCCATTCATTCTTTAGGGTTAGATTATTTAATTTCCAGTTAATTTTTGGTCTATTTTCTCCTGGCCTTATATTGCATGTGATTTTTATTGCATCACGATCTGAAAAAAAATACATTTTCTATTTCTCCCTTTCTGCATTTGATTTTAAGGTTTTTAATGCCCTAACAAATGGTCAATTTTTGTAAAAGTTCCATGAACCACTGAGAAAAAAGTAAACTCCTTTCTGTTTCCATTCAATTTTCTCCAAAGATCTACCAAACCTATTTTTTCTAACATTTTGTTTACCTCCTTAACTTCTTTCTTATTTATTCTGTGCTTTGATTTATCTAGTTCTGAGAGAGCAAGGTTGAAATCTCCCATGAGTATAGTTTTGCTGTATATTTCTTTTTGCATCTCTCTCTTAACTTCTCCTCTAGGAATCTGGATGCATATATATATATATATATATATATATATATATATATATATATATATGTTTAGTATTGATATTGCTTCATTATCTATAGTACCCTTTAGTAAAATATAGTTTCTTCCTCATCTCTTTTAATTAGATCAATCTTTGCTTTTACTTGATCTGAGATTAGCATTGTTACCCCTCTTTTTTGTTGTTGTTGTTGTTGTTGTTGTTGTTCACCTGAAGCATAATAGATTCTGCTCCAGCCCTTTACCTTCACTCTCTGTGTATTACTATGCTTTAGATATATTTCTTGTAAACAACATAATGTAGGATTCTGGCTTTTAATCCAGTCTGGTATCTGCTTCTATTTTATGGGAGGGTTCATCCCTTTCACAGTAACAGTTAAAATAATTAATTCACCAATTACCTCTTGAAAGAGACCCCAAAATTAAATTCCCAAGGAATATCATGGCTAAATTTCAGAACCATCACACCAAGGAAAAGATATTATAAACAGCCAGAAAGAAATGATTCAAATACTGAGGAGCCACAATTAAGATTGCCCAGGACCTAACAGCTTCCACATTAGATGATTGAAGGGCCTGGAATCTGATATTCTGAAAGGCAAAGGAACTCGGATTACAGCCAAGAATAAGCTATCCAGCTAAAATGAGCATTATCTTTCAGGGAAGAAGATCGACAATCAATGATATAAGTGAATTTCACCTATTTCTAATGAAAAGAATAGAGCTGAACAAAAATTTGACCTCCAAACACAGAACTCAAGAGAAACATAAAAAGTTAAAAAGAAAAGAACCCTTGAGAACTGTATTTCTATTATGGGTATACTTAGAAAATGCTGGAATAATTTGATTTTATTTTGATAATATGAAAGAGAAACTAGAAGGAGATCATACTGGAAAAAGAGGGAAAAAGAGATAAAATAAGGGAAATTACATCTCATGAAGAGGTACAGAAAACCTATTTTAATTGAGGGAAAGAAGGGAGGGGAATGAGCATTGTGTGAATCTTATTCCTTTCAAATTTGGCTTTAAGAGAGAATATCAGACACATTTGGTTTCCCAGAGATATTTGTTTCACCTTTTAGGGAAGTGGGAGTGAAAGGGAGAAAAGAAAGGGAAAGACTAATAGAAGGGAAAATAAAAGAATTACAGGAAAGGTGTAAAAAAAGGGGAGGGGCTCTAAAGGGTGAGGACTGTTTGAGGGAGGTGGTCATCAAAAGCAAAATACTTGGGAGGAGGGAAGGGGACAAGAAAAGGGAAAACATAATTCTAGGTAAATAAGATGGCAGGAAATACAGAATTCGCTATTTTAACCTGACTGTCTTAAAGGATGGTAAGAGATTTGGATTAGGAGGCAGACATCTGAATTTAAGTCTTGGCTCAAATTACTATTGTCTGATATCTTGTTCCAGTTTTAGAACCTCATTTATGTCCTCTGAAATAATACCCTGACTATTTACCCCATAGGATTGAGATGAAAATATTCTTTCTAAATAACAAAATGCTAGAATTCAATCAACGCTGAACAATGGGATGGTATTTTAGCAGACATCTAGTCCTTTCTCTCTTTTTTAGGCCAGACTATGCCTAAACCCACCCAAGGCAAACTATAAGTCTGGAATCATGTTCTAGGAGCATATCCTTCACTCTACCCCTACCAAGAATCATCTTAAGAATGGCCAGTGTCCTTCTCTTTCTCATTTTTTCTGATAGTGCTCCAAATATTGATAGAATTATAAGATCTAATAGAACTGAGATCAAGCTGGCAAGATTTTGTAAAGAGCTATTCAATCATATTCTAATATGGAAATTGAATATCATTCACAGCAGGTCCTACACAATTAAACATCCAAGTACCAGTTAGAGAAGGCCTGGTAAAAGCAGAAGGTTGGATTTGAAATCCTGGTGAAGGTTATGAGACCATCAATACAGAGCATCATCATTATCATTATTAAATGATACATTAATTGCCTTTAAACCATGGGGAGGAATGGGAGAATGGTAAGAACTTGGTTCTATGATTTGAAAGTCTCTTGTCACTATTAGTTCATCCATTCCTTTTCTCAGGAAGCCATCAAACTTCTGTGTAAAATTCCACTTGAGGTCTGATTATTTTTGGTTGATGAAAATGCAAATGCAATAGATTTTTTTTTTTTTTGCTTTTTGCTGAGGCAAATGGGGTTAAGTGACTTGCCCAGGGTCATACAGCTAGGGAATGTTAAGTGTCTGAGACCAGATTTGAACCCAGGTCCTCCTGACTTCAGGGCTGGTGCTCTATTCACTGCGCCACCTAGCTGCCCCAAAATGCAATAGATTTTTAATATCAGATCAAGAGTTAATGGGGAAAGAAATATAGAGAGGGCTTTCTCCTAAGGCATTGACTTCTCTCTGCAGGGATAGGTATGTTTCCTCCTTGCAGTCCTCAGGCCTGCAATTTCCATGTCTGAGAGTCCTTGCCCATCCCATGACATGTAACAAAGATGTTGGCTCCTGGTTTCTTGCACCACCTCAAGACATCCTTTCCCTCTAAAACCTGTTGGGTTTAGGCAGTTGGGAGAGTGGGGATGCCAAGTGGGAATGATTTAGATATTCTGAGGGACCTCTCCTGTCAATATTGTACCTGAGGTAGACTATTTTCTCTCACAAATCCTCATTCACCTCCCATGGAAAGTTCTTGGGCACAAGATTTCTTGCTATGTCTCTGGGTCATTATAAAGGCTTAGCTCTGATAGATGCAATTTATATAAGCAAGTGAAGATACTTTTTTCTTCTGAGTGAATATTCTGTAGCTACCTCATCTGATCATTTGGGAAATTGCTGACAGGTGGCACAGTGCTAGACACCTGTCCAACTAGACCCAAGTTCAAATCTTGCCTTGAACACTCATTAGCTATATAATTTCTTTAAAAAGTCATTTAGGGGGCAGAGCCAAGATGGCAAACTGCAGACAGCTTTCTCTGTGAACTCCTGAGACCTTCCCTCAGACCCAGACAAAGTGAGCCTTCAAACTGGTTTTGGAGTCAGGGCTCCGCCAAACATTTGGACTGTAATGCACTTCTATCAAAAATCTACCTTGAAAGAACTCCGGAGAAGGTTAGCCTCAGGGGAAATCGGCCGCTGGTCCCAATCAGACTCCAGCCGGGGTGGAAGTCAGGGCTGAGATAGAGGGGCAGATTTTAGGCACCCAGGAAGCCCCTGGGAGACGCCTGGGCCACTTTGCTCTGCTTGCAGGCAGGTGCTGGCAGATCTGCCTTTGGTAAAGGGTGGATAGAGAGCAGCTGAAAACGTAGTCCTAGTGCAAATCTAGCCCGAGGAGCTCAGACCGGAAGTCAACTCGGCAAACTGCCCCAGGGCAAATACAAATTGTTGCAGTTTTTTCTGCTGGGGACCGATATCCCAACTTTAAATCATGAACAAGAAGAAGAGAGCTCTCACCATAGAAAGCTTTTACAGAGAAAAAAATAGAACAGTCTCCAGATCCTGACATTATGAAAACAATCCCAGATGAAGCCACAAAGGCAGACTTAAGTTGGTCTCCCTTTCAGAAGGCTTACCTGGAAGATTGCATTAAGAATCTCAAAAGAGGGCTAGAAGAAGAATGGGGAAATAAATTGAAATCAGTGCAACAGAAATATCAAAAACTGGAAAATAGGACTGGTGAATTGGATAAAGAAAACAGTTCACTGAAAAACAAAATTGGTGAATTGGAAAAAATCACCAATTCACTGGAAAATAAAAATGGTGAACTGAAAAACAAAATTGGTGAATTGCAAAAAGACAACAATTCACTGAAAAACAAAATTGGTGAATTGGAAAAAGACAACAATTCACTGAAAAATAAAACTGGCAAAATGGAAAAAGAATGCATTGAATCAAGAAATTCAACTGGCCAGCTACAAAAGGAGCTAAAAAAGATAACTGAAGGAAATAATACTTTAAAAATTAAAATTGAACAAATAGAAGTAAATGACTCAATAAGACTTCAAGAATCAGTCAAACAAAAACAAAAAAATGAAAAAATAGAAGAAAATATGAAATATCTCCTAGGAAAAACAACTGACTTGGAAAACAGATCCAGGAGAGACAATTTAAGGATTATTGGACTCCCTGAAAGCCATGATGAAAAAAGAACCTGGATGCTATCTTCCAGGAAGTCATGAAAGAGAATTGCCCTGATGTTTTTGAATCAGAAGGCAAAATTGGCATTGAAAGAATTCACCAATCACCTCCAGAAAGAGACCCCAAAATTAAAACCCCAAGGAATATCGTGGCCAAATTTCAGGACTATCGCACCAAGGAAAAGATATTGCAAGCAGCTAGAAAGAAACAGTTCAAATACCGAGGAACTGTCATTAGAATTACACAGGATCTGTCAGCTTCCACTTTAAAGGATCGAAGGGCCTGGAATCAGATATTCCGAAAGGCAAAAGAACTTGGATTACAGCCAAGAATAAGTTATCCAGCTAGAATGAGCATCATCTTCCAGGGAAGAAGATGGTCATTCAATGATACAGGAGAATTTCACCTATTTCTAATGAAAAGACCAGATCTGAACAAAAAATTTGACCTCCAAATAGAGAACTCAAGAGAAGCATAAAAAAGTAAAAAGGAAAACTCTTGAGAACTATATTTCTACTATAGGTATCCTTAAAGAATGGCAGTATAATTTGATTTTTCTTTGATAATAATGGAAAAGAAATTAGAGGTGGAAGGGATACCATACTGAAAAAGAAAAAGGGGGGAGGGGGAAAAGGAGGCAAAATAAAGTAAAAATAAAGGAGGTAAAATAAGGCAAAATCTCATAAAGAGACATAGAAGATCTAATATAATTGAAGGAAAAAAGGGAGGGCAATGAGTATTGTGTAAACCTTACTCTCATAAGATTGGACTCTAAAAGAGTATATCAGACACATTTGGCTTCAAAGAAAGACCTGACCCTCCTTGTGGGAAGGTGGGAGGGAAAGGAGGAAAGGAAAGGGATAAACTAATAGAAGGATTAGGGGAAAGGTATAAAGGGGAGGGAGGGACTCTAAAGGGGGGAGGACTATTGGTGGAAGGTGGTCATCAAAAATAAAGTACTGGGGAGGGGGGAAGGGAGAGAGGGGAAAGGGAAGAGAAAATCATAACTCTGGGTAAATAAGATGGCAGGGAATACAGATATAGTTATTTTAACGGTGAATGTGAATGGGATGAACTCTCCCATAAAACGGGAGCAGGTAGCAGACTGGATTAAAAGCCAGAATCCTACAATATGATGTTTACAAGAAACACATCTAAAACATAGATACATACAGAGTGAAAGTAAAGGGCTGGAGCAGAATCTTCTATGCTTCAGGTGAACAAAGAAAGGCAGGGGTAGCAATCCTTATCTCAGATCAAGTAAAAACAAAAATAGATCTAATTAAAAGAGATAAGTAAGGAAACTATATTTTACTAAAGGGTTCCATAGACAATGAAGCAGTATCAATACTTAACATATATGCACCAAGTGGTATAGCATCCAAATTCCTAGAGGAGAAACTAACAGAAATGCAAGGAGAAATAGACAGTAATACTATACTAGTGGGAGATCTCAACCATGCTCTCTCAGAATTAGATAAATCAAATCACAAAATAAATAAGAAAGAAGTTAGGGAGATTAACAAAAGGCTAGAAAAGTTAGGTATGATAGATCTCTGTAGGAAATTGAATGGTGATAGAAGGGAGTATACTTTTTTCTCAGGGGTTCATGGAACTTATACGAAAATTGATCATGTGTTAGGGCATAAAAACCTCAAAATCAAATGCAGAAAAGCAGAAAGAGTAAATGCATCCTTCTCAGATCATGATGCAATAAAACTCACATGTAATATAAGGCCAGGAGAAAATAGACCACAAGTTATTTGGAAATTAAATAATCTAATCCTGAAGAACGAAAGGGTGAAAGAGCAAATTATAGACACAATCAAAAATTTCATCCAGGAGAATGACAACAATGAGACAACATACCAAAATTTGTGGGACACGGCTAAAGCAGTTATAAGGGGTAATTTTATATCTCTAGATGCTTACTTGCGTAAAACAGAGAAAGAGAAGATTAATGAACTGGGCTTACAATTAAAAAAGCTAGAAAAAGACCAAATTAAAAACCCTCAATTAAATACCAAATTGGAAATTCTGAAAATCAAAGGGGAGATCAAAAAAATTGAAAATAAGAAAACTATTGAATTAATAAATAAAAGCAAGAGTTGGTTTTATGAAAAAACCAACAAACTAGATAAGCTTTTAGTTAATTTGATTAGAAAAAGGAAAGAGGAAAATCAAATTATTAGTCTCAAAAATGATAAGGGAGAACTTTCCTCCAATGAAGAGGAAATTAGAGTAATAATTAGGAGTTTCTTTGCCCAACTTTATGCCAATAAATTTGATAATGTAAATGAAATGGAGGAATATCTACAAAAATATAGACTGCCCAGATTAACAGAAGAGGAAATAAATTATTTAAATAGCCCTATTTTGGAAAAAGAAATAGAACAAGCTATTAATCCACTCCCTAAGAAAAAATCTCCAGGGCCACATGGTTTTACATGTTAATTTTACCAAACATTCAAAGAACAATTAATCCCAATACTATATAAACTATTCGAAAAAATAGGGAAAGAAGGTGTACTACCAAATTCCTTCTA
>JAJPUD010001688.1:208216-225813 GCA_023553655.1 Myrmecobius fasciatus | reverse complement strand
ATAAATGGTCAAAGGATATGAACAGACAATTTTCAGAGGATGAAATTAAAACTATTTATAGTCATATGAAAAGGTGCTCCAAATCACTATTGATCAGAGAAATGCAAATCAAGACAACCCTGAGGTACCACTTTACACCTGTCAGATTGGCTAAAATGACAGGAAAAGTTAATGATGAATGTTGGAGGGGATGTGGGAGGTCTGGGACACCGATGCATTGTTGGTGGAGCTGTGAACGGATACAGCCATTCTGGAGAACAATTTGGAGCTATGCTCAAAAAGTTATCAAACTGTGCATACCCTTTGACCCAGCAGCATTTCTATTGGGCTTGTAATCCCAAAGAAATCATAGAGGAAGGAAAGGGCCCCACACGTGCAAGAATGTTTGTGGAAGCTCTTTTTGTGGTGGCTAGAAACTGTAAATTGAATAGATGCCCTTCAATTGGAGAATGGCTGAATAAGTTATGGTATATGAATATTATGGAATATTATTGTTCTGTAAGAGATGACCAGCAAGATGATTTCAGAGAGGCTTGGAGAGACTTACATGAACTGATGCTGAGTGAAATGAGCAGAACCAGGAGATCATTATACACGGCAACAACAGTACTATATGTCGATCAATTCTGATGGACGTGGCTCTCTTCAACAATGAAATGTTTCAAACCACCTCCAATTGTTCACTGAAGAAAGCCATATACACCCAGAGAGAGGGATGTGAAATGTGGACCACAACATAACATTCTCATACTCCTTGATTGATGTTTGCTTACATTGTGTTTCCTTTATCTGATATATTTTTTGTGTAGATGGGATTTTTCTTGCACAACAATGATAGGTTTGGAGATGTGTATACATATAATGGATTTGCCAATGTTTTGACATAATTGACATGTAGTGGATGTCCTGCCATCTGGGGGAGGGGTGGGGAGCTGGGGGGAAAAATTTATAACAGAAAGGTATGTGGGGGTTGTTGTTGAGGAATTACCCACACATATGTTATGCAAATAAAATAAAAAAATTTTTAAATAATAAAAAAAAATTTAAAAAAAAGTCATTTAACCTTTCAGCCTCAGTTTCCTTGTTTGTAAAATGGATTAACAATGGCACCTATTCCCTCCCCCTAAAGCTTGTTGTGGTATTCAAAACTGAGAACATATGTAACCTATGTAAAATATTGTAGAAACACTAGCTTTTATTAGTATTAAATGCTAACAAAGTCATTAGGCAAACCATGGTGCTCATTTGAGGAGAACTATGTGGTCTCAGTGGCAATTTCTTGGCTTTTACTATGGTATAATGTAGTCAGGCTCTCTCTTTTTTTTCTAAGGGAAGGAGTTAATCCACTGGTTTTTCTGAGTTGCAGGAATAAAATGACCTATGGGGAAACCTTCCCCCACCCCTTTATTATGGTGCCTCAGTAATCAGAGGCAATCAATCTCTTTTGCTAGAACCCTTTGGACTCAGGCAGCCATGTCTATGGCTAGGATGACCTAACAGACAAGGCAGAGAATGAAAGTTCTGGCCCTCCCCCAACCTTTAGTATGATAGAAGGCTTATGACACAGCTCTCCTTCTCTGGAGAAAGTGCTTAGAAAGCTTCAAAGAGGAAAGGGGGCAGGAATGGAGGTTTTAAAAACTGAATGCATTATAAAGAGTAAAAGCTGACAGTTTCAAAAATAATGATCTGGATTTGCTCTTATTTAAAACAAAAACAAAAACACTCAGCTGCCTGGTGCTCTCCTGGCTGCCATAGCCTTGACTCTTGGCCACAGTTGGAATTAAAAATACATAAGCACTTTCTGAAAAAGCTGCTAATTTGAAGGTTATTAAGAGCTGAAACCATATTTCTTTTATTTATAGAAAAACTATATAATGATTCTATTAATATTTACTCTCCATTCTGACTGCAAAGCTCGTAACTGTCTTCCTTGTAAAGTGCTGGTTTTAGCTTTGGCTTCCAGCTATATTGTATTCCATTGTAATTAACCTTCTAGTAATGTCCCCTTTCTAAAACACATAGCTTGGAAGACTGGGTTGTGGGTTGCAGAAGAATTGAATGAATCTGAGTGACCATTAGAGAAAGTTCAATGAAAAAGGCATTTGGTGTGAGAACACTTCAAACAGATTCTGATGGGTTCAGATGCTCTTATTTCTATAATAAAGAAATTTTGTGTGTGTGTATGTGGGGGGGGATTCCTCCTGTGTCCCTGGATCTCTGATTCTGTCTATCAATTATTTTTGGCACAGCTGGCCAGCTGGCCACATCTCCCTCAGGACCCAAACTGTAACAATGGGTTCATGCTGCTCATGTTTAATTGTAAACAGCCCCTTTAACAGTTAGCCCACCATCTGCCCACATCTGTAAAGGAAGTTTCAACACCTCTCCCAGCCACTCAGGGTGAGTTATATTTGACTTCGCTGAGCTGTCAACTCCAGGACCTCAGGAAGTTATTAGCTGCCCAACCACTTCCTTAGATTTCTATGTTCCCTCGTGGTCTCCTAAGTCTGACTTTCCTGGCTTCTCTCCCCTCCCTCTCCTCAGCTGTTTGTTTTATGAGATAAATTACTTGAAGATCAGCCTGTCAGCAGTTCTCCTGTAAATTCACTACATGCAAAAAAAAAAAAAAAAGGAAAAAAAGGTGGGGGAAGGAGCAGTAGAAGGGAGAGAGGGGGGAAAATGGGCAATGAGACTAGGGTTTTGTTGTTGCCATAGAAATACAAAACTGAAACCGACAATTGAAAGGCATTCCAGAGAGTGAAAGAGAAGAACAAGAAGAGGGAAAAGTACATAAATTCAGTTTAAGAAAGAGACTGATCAATAGATTGTTATATAAAATAAATAAGAGTGAGAAAGATGGTGAGATAGAACCCTTTGCCAGGGAATATAAAGAGAGATGAGTGAGATGGACAGTCATGGAAATAGAAATGAGATAAGAAGTGAAATTGCTAGACTTGCAATTATAGAAACATATGTTATGATATCTGTAGAGACTCATAGTCATGGAAACCATTCCCAAACATGCACTTAATGCAAGAGAAATGAGAAAGGAAAACAATAGTGCATTCCACAGGGAAAGAACTAAATTTGTAGAGGATGCCTTAGAATGTACATAGTAGGTGACAAATCCTTTGGCAGTAGTTTGCATGGGGATGTTGTCATCACTTTCTCAAAACACTCTCACTAAATAGGGTAAGAGGATCCTAGCATGAGGGAATAGTGAAAGTTACAGGACTAGCTTCATGTAAGCTTATTTCCTGATATATATATAGAGAGAGAGACAGAGAGACACGCAGAGAGAGACAGAGAAAGACAAAGAGACAGAGAGACAGAGACAGACAGAGACAGAGGGAGACAGAAAGACTGAGAGAAACATAGAGACAGAGTAATAGAGTCATATACAGGGAGACAGAGACAGAGAGATAGACACATATACACACAGAAAGAGAAAAAGAGAGAGAAAGAGACAGAGAGAGGCAGGGGGAGAGAAATACAGAGACAGAGAGATAGAGTGAAACACACACATACACACAGAAGAGAGAAAGAGAGAGAGAGAGAGAGAGAGAGAGAGAGAGAACATCACCAATCAGAATTATTTTGAGCTTTCAGAGCCAATTTTCCTCATTTTCCTTATTTCTTCCAATTTTATCCATGAATGGTACACATTATCCTTACCTCTCAAAGGCTGAAAAATTGATAATTTTTCAAAATGATATGGACCCACTATAAATCTTCCATTTGTTAATATTCATGGCAGCTAAAAAATATTCATGGCAGCTATGAAGAGGAGTTATCCATATTGGGAAGTTAAATCTACTGGTAAATTTGGATCAATTGAATTTGGTGGAAGTTAAATAGGCAGGTGGAAACAGGTGGAAACCATTTTGGTGGACAGGTTCTTCAGGACACACTCTAGAGGAACAATAGATTCTTAAATGTCAATGACCTCCCTATTTACTTTTTGCCGTGGCTATTGATGTTTATAGATGGGTTTAAGCTAGGATACCTGAATCTGTTTTGTGGGAGATAAAGTCATTATCCATCTGTTGTACCTGTGATGTGTTCTTCTTGGCAATCTGTCTCCTTTTCTAGATAACTTTCTATGCAGCTCTGAACCACTTTGATAAAGTTACTGGGGAGAAAGAATGATACAGTGAAAAGTGTGCTGGATTTGAAGTCAAGAGAAACCTGGAAAACAATCTATATTCCTATGAAAAAAATGCTCTAAGTTACCATTGATTAGAGAAATGTAAATTAAGACAATTATAAAGTACCACCTCACATCTCTCAGATTGGCTAAAATGACAGGAAAAGATGATAAATGTTGGAGGGGATGTGGGAAAAGTAGAACATTAATACATGGTTGGTGGAGCTGTGAAATGATCCAAATGTTCTGGAGAACAATTTGGATCTATGCTCAAAGCACTATAAAACTATGCATACTCTTTGATCCAGCAGTGCTACTATTGGATCTGTATCACAAAGAAATCATAAAGGAGGGGAAAGGACCCACATGTGCAAAAATGTTTATAGCAGCTCTTTTTGTCGTAGCAAAAAAATTGGAAAATAAGTAGATGCCCATCAGTTGGACAATGGCTATTAAGTTGTGGTATATGAATGTAATGGAATATTATTTTTCTAAAAAGAAATGATGAGTAGCAGCCTTTTTTGTAGTGGCAAGAAACTGGAAACTGAGTGGATGTCCATCAGTTGGAGAATGGCTGAATAAATTATGGCATATGAATGTGATGGAATATTATTGTTCTGTAAGAAACAATCAGCAGGATGATTTCAGAGATGTTTGGAGAGACTTACGGGAACTGATGCTAAGTGAAGTGAATAGAACCAGAAGATCATTGTACATGGCAACAACAAGATTATAGGATGATCAATTCTGATGGACGTGGCTCTCTTCAGCAATGAAATGATTCAGACTATTTCCAATGATCTTGTGATGAAGAGAGCATTTGCACCCAGAGAGAGGACTGTGTGAATTGAGTGTGGTTCACAGCATAGCATTTTCACTATTTTTGTTATTTGCTTGCATTTTATTTTCTTTTCATTTTTCCCAGTCTGCTTTGATTTTTCTTGTGCAGCAAAATAATTGTATAAATATGTATGCATATATTGGATTTAACATATATTGGACTACTCACCATCTAGGAGAAGGGGTGGATGAAGTGAGGGACAACTGGAACACAAGGTTTTGCAAGGATTAATGTTGCAGAATTATCCATGCATATGTTTTGAAAAACAAAAAGCTTTAATTAAAAAAAAGTGAACTATTTAAAAAAAAAGAATAAGAAGAAGAGGAAGAAGAGGAAAAGGAAGAAGAGGAAGGAAAAGGAGGAGGAGGAGGAGGAAGAGGAGGAGAAAGGAGAAGGAGAAGAAGGAGGAGGAGGAGGAGGAGGAGGAAGAAATGATGAGCAGACTGATTTCAGAAAAGCCTGGAAAAAAATTGCATGAACTGATGCTGAGTGAAATGTGAGAACATTGTACACAGTAACAAGATTGTCTGATGATCAACTATCATAGACTTAGCTGTTATCAGCAATACAGGGATCTAAGACAGTTCCAATAAACTTGGAATGGAAAAATGCCATCCACATGCAGAAAGAGAACTATGGAGACTGAATGTGGATCAAAGTATATTATTTCCACCTTTTTCTTGCTTTTTTTCCTTGTGATTTTTCCCTTTTTTTCTGATTTTTCTTTCACAACATAACTAATATGGAAATATGTTTACCATGATTGTACACATACAACCTATATCAGATTGTTTGCTGTCTTGGAGAGGGTGGAGGTAAGGGAGGGAGGAAAAAACTGGAACTCAAAATTAAAAAAAAAATAATGTTCAAAATTATCTTTACATGTAATTGGAAAAAATAAACTACTATTGGGGAAAAAAAGAGAAACCTGGTTTCAAATCCTACCTTTGGCATTTATTAGTTATTTGACCCTGGACAAGTCATTTGATCTCTGAACTTCAGAGTTATTATATGTAAAATGAAAATAATACCTACAAGTGCTGTCATGAAATTAAGATGACATAATAAATGTATAAATACCTTATAAATCAAAAATTTGCTTCATAATTAAGTTATGATTACATGGTCCCCTTACTCCATTCACAATAATATTTTGCCAGCTATGAGGCTTTTTTTCCCTTTAACTTCTCATGCCTCACTAACCTCCCACCTGTCTTGATTTTCCTGTCCTGTTCCTGATGCCTTCTGTCCTTCTCCTTTGGTGTCCAGTCCTTTCCTTGCCCTCTATTTTTTCCCATAGATGGGGGCTGCTGCTGAGAGGCTTTGAACATGGTTTCATTATTTCTATTAAACATCCAAGGAAAAGCAATACAGTGGAATCCTTTTGTAATGTTGGTGTTGGGGGACATGGCTAATCCCTGTCTTACAGCCTTGTCAGGTTTTTCCCATATGGAGGTGTTATGTTTGGGGGAACGTGATTTGACTGGAGGTATACTGTAATCTGTGAAAGGACAAGTTGTGGTATAATAGGATTTTCCTGGAGCAGCTTTCAGAATTACTATTAGAGAAAAACAGAATAAGGTGATAAGATAACTTTGATTAGATATTCCAAATATAATATATCAGCTTTGGCTTCATAATGAAGGGTATTTTTTTTTAATTTAAAAAAGCACAAGCAGAAAATATGAGTAAAAATTGCTGCCAAAGAGAAAAGGATTTTACTCCTCTTCCCTTGGACCTCACATTCCCCCATATAGTTATTAATTTTTTCCAAATATTTATTTTATTTGATGTAACCCTATAGTTATTTGAATGTGTCATATTTCTCTATTAGAATGTAAGTTCCATGAGGACTAGAATAATACATTTTGTATCGCCCCTGGTGCCTAGTACAGTACTCTATACACAGAAGATACTCTGTGTATAGAGTTGCAGATTGTTGAATTGCAAAGATGATAAAAGTCCTATGTATTTTTTAGTATTTGAATAATATTTTTCTATATTAAAAAAGAAATATAATTTGTATTAAGTAGACAGATTCCCCCCATGTGACCATCTTTCTATAATTCCTAATAGAATAACATGGGCAAAAAATTTAATTTTTCCTTCTCAGCCCCAATCTGACTGACTCTTCATTTCCCAGTTTTTCCTAACAGTATGAGTAATATTAGGTATACAGACTTAGACCTTAAAAGTCATCTTTCTAGATTCAAATGCTGTCAATTATTGTTATCTCTCCTTTGGTATCCATTTTTTATATGCTTGCTCCTTTAAACCCCAACTTCTATCAAGCTACTTAAAGGCTTTGTTTCTTTTTTTTTTTTTTCCCATGCCACTGTAATAAAATTCAAACTTGTTTCTCATCCTTTCTTCTGTCTTCCCTTAATCCAAACAATAGATTATAAGACATTGGTGGGAAACATGCTATTTACTCAATCAACCAATAAGTGTCAATAAAGTGCTTAATAGATTCTATTTATTGGGGATACAAGTACAAAGAATGAAACAATCTCTGTTCACAAGGAGTTTACATTCTAATGAAGAGGCAACAAATACACACACACACACACACACACACACACACACATATATATACAACATATAAAATATAAAGAATCAATATAAATGAATAAATACAAAGATATACAAATAGTTACATACAAATAGTTTGAGAGGAGGGCCCTACCTGCTGAGGGAGACTAGACATGATTTTATGAATAATATGAAACTTGAAGTGCATCTTAAAAGAAGAAAAAGAT
Organism: Myrmecobius fasciatus; assembly: GCA_023553655.1. NCBI lineage: Eukaryota > Metazoa > Chordata > Mammalia > Dasyuromorphia > Myrmecobiidae > Myrmecobius > Myrmecobius fasciatus. The sequence goes on along the minus strand of JAJPUD010001688.1, from coordinate 218,066 downwards.
TAAGACATAAATAATAAATGAGTATATGTGAAGCATCTCTGAACCCCATCTGAATATAGAAAATTTAGAACTGAGTATCAAGAACAAAGGAAGAAAGAGATTGGAGGGATTACAGAGTGCAGAATGGGGAATGGTATACAATGAAACTAGAAAAAATAGATTAGGCTTAGTTTTGTGGGCCTTTAAAAGTTAATCAAATAGGTTTCTATTTGATTCTAGAGGCAAAGGAAGCCACTGGAGTTGAGGGAGTAGAAGAGACACATGAAACTCTTCATTTAAAAGAAATTACTTTCACAATAGTGTGCAGGATTGACAAATGCTAAGAGACTTAAGGCAGATAGACCAATTAGGAGATGCTGCAACAGCCTAGGTGAGAGAGGGTATGAAGACCTGAACTAGCTGTATGATTGAGGGGAAGGGGCTGATGGGAAAAGATTTTGTGAGGGTGAAAAGCAAAATTTGGCAATTAATTAGGTATGAAGAAGAGTAAAAAAAAGTCTAGGATGTCAAGATTATGAACCTGAAACTGGAAAAATGGTGGTGCTTTTGACAAAAATAGGGAAGTTTAATAGAGGTGAGGGTTTGGAAGAAAGTTCAGGGTCGAACATGTTGAGCTTAAGGTGTCAATCCAAGCTCAGATTTCAGGGTTGTTTGTTTGTTTTACAGAGATTGCACTAAATTTCTACTCTAATGCTTTGATACTCTTTGGTTCTCATACAAATTCTGGTATATCTAGAAGTTAGCAAAGCTTCAAGTACAGAACTAGAAATGGACTTAGAGTTATAATGGGTGGGCATGAACCCAAGACCAGAAACTAGGAAACCTGGGGTCCAGCCCTGCTTTTCCAACAAGCTATCAATATGACTCCATGAGTTATTTCAAAACCATAAGTTTTGATTTCTTCATTTGATAATGAAAACATTGGAATAGAAAATCCCTAATGTTGATTGACATTGCTGTAGAGTACACAATTTAAGAAAAATCAATTTGCTTCTTCCTCTTCCATATCTTTTCCCTCTTCTGGGATATCTTCTTCTGATCCCCCTTTATAGACATCATTAATATTTTTTTCTTTATTGCTAGCAAACTGGTTGCTCAGCAAGATTAAGAATAATGCATGGCACATAGTAGGCGTTTAATGAATGTTTAATAACTGATTGACCATTCTCTCAATGTATTTCAGAAAAGATAATATATCTAAAAGATAGCTTTAAATCTTCCTTGAAACAGGTAAATATTGATTTTTCTCCTTGTGCTTTTCATGCCATATGAACTTATTGACTTTCTTCAGTTTATTTTCTTTGAAGAATCTGAATCACAAACACCATGCTCACCTACAGTTTTTCAAACAAGATATGATTCAAATTTCTTCTTTTAATTGAAACCTATATTTTGTTTTTCAATTCATAGTTAAACTCAATCCTTTCCCAAGATTTATTTTGTGATGCACAAGAATTTTCTTTTTCAGAATATAATATTCCAACCTTTTGTTTCATTTATCAAGGATAATGAAGTGTTGTATGATTCAGAAGATTTTCCTTTGATTTGTAAAATCTCCTATTGTTGGTTACAAGATTCTATGTTTAATCTTGAACTTTTGACTATATTTCTGGGTCAAATGAACTTCAAGGTTCTTTCTACTATTACCTTATCCCTTGCCCTCTGTTTCATATACTTCCAAAATAATTTGATGTATGATTTCAAGACTATGATTATTCATGCTTTTGTTTCATTGTGTTTTTTTTTCTGGGACAGCAAAATTTCTTTGATTGTTACTCTAATTTTTATCTTCAAGGTCAATTGTTTTGCTTCTGAATTTGCTATCTTTGGACTTTGCTCTAACATTTCTCGTTGATATTTTCTCTGCCAATCCTCTTTCAGAGGGACAACTACCATAGTAAAGTTCTTCATTATATGTTCTACAATTCATTCTCTTTGTGAAATTTTTAAGAATTTTTAAGAACTCTAAATTTACTTTTTATCTATTTCTTTCACACTTTATTAAGCTTCACAGCCATTCTGGGTATTCTCATAGTTGTTCTCATTTCTAGGAACTCAGTTATTATTATCATAGTATTATTCACTTCCTCCATTTTCCTTACATATTTTTACCCTTTAGTATTACTTAATTACATTATAAAGCCTGTTTACTCATCTGTCCAGTCTCTCCTCTGTTTTTATTTCTATAAGATATTCTTGGTGAAGATTTTTCCCCCCAGATATAACACTACCAAGTCTGTTTCTCAAGATGATTAGGGGAAAAGGAAAAGAACTTGTAAGATAAAATATTTCAGTAGCTCTCTTTCTGGTGACAAAAGAACTGGAAATGTTTTCCCTTCTGCTTTGCCACTGATATTCTCTGATGTTATTTGTCACTTCTTCCTCTTACCCTCATTTTTAGATTATAAACAAGGAGCTGAGCTTCCTTTCAAAACTAAACATTCAGATTTCTTGCTAGAACTTTCTTTTAGTTGTTCAATTGTTTGAAGTTTGTTGAATTATATAAAGACATTCCTTCTCATACTTCTTCATTTCTTGAATGAGGCCATAAGAAAAATGAGATTTTCTTTTCAATTTGAAGTTCACTGTTCATTCAAAGTTAGTTTCCCAGAAGCTCCCAATTTGTTTTTTATACCTATATTAGGTATCTTTTTTTAATTAATATAATATAATAATTATATAATAATATTACACAGTTTTCTTATATCTTTAAAACCATTCATAAAGGGGTATGCAAGCTAAAATAAATGCATCTCCCTTCTCATGTAAATATTGAGTTTTTAAAATTAAAATTTATTATAAACTTAATAACTATTAATAGCTAAGCAGCACAGTGGATAGAGTTCTAGCTCTGGAATCAGGAGGACCTGAATTCAAATGTATTCTCAGTCACTTATGAGCCAAGCCACCCTTGGCAATTGGTCCTAGGCTAATTAAGTGACCTAGGTAAGTCATTTAATTCTTCATAAATTTCTCATCTGTAAAATAAGCTGAAGAAGGAAGTGACAAAAAAAGAAGAGTTATCAAACTACCTATACCCTTTGACCCAGCAATGCCACTACTAGATCTGTTTCCTATTAGGGAAAAGGAAAAGAATCTTTATGTTCTAAAATATTTATAGCAGCTCTTTTTGTGCTGGCAAAGAATTAGAAATTGCAAGGATGCCCACCAACTGGGAAATGGCTGAACAAGTTATGGTACATGATCATGATGGGAAAATAGTGTGCTTTAAGAAATGATGTGCTCAATGATTTGAGCAAAAATATGAAGAGATTTACATAAGATAATAAAGAGCAATATGAGCAGAACCAAGAAAATGTATACAGTAACAAAAATATCACTTTAAGAACAACTTTGAGTGACTATTGACAGATGTGAATGTCCAAATTATCTATAAAGGACCTATAAAGAAAAACTATCTTCAATCAGAGAAAGAAACACACACACACACACACACAGAGAAAGAGAGAGAGAGAGAGAGAGAGAGAGAGAGAGAGAGAGAATGGTTTTACAGACACACACACACACACACATATATATATATGTATGTGTATATATATGCATATATATATACATATACATATTTGTATCTAATGGTAAGTCATCTCTAGGATGGGGAGGAAAGGGAAGAAAAAAAAGAAAAAAGTTGCATGATAACACTATTACATATTTAAAAGGAATATCAAGTTGTACATAATAGATTTATAGTTTCATATATAATGACCTTTCTCTTTTTTTGTATTCTACTACGTTATGAAAGTGCTTGTTTTATTTTTGAAGTTTAGAATAAAATAACTTTTTAAAAAAAATTTAAAAGATAAAAAAGGAAATGGCAAACCACTTCAGTATCTTTGCCAAGAAAACTTCAAATGGGGACACAGTGAGTTGGATAGGTCTTAAATGACTCAACAAAAACAGACCATCAATTAAAAAAATAAACAAGTAAACATACAGAAATAAGGTTAAAAGCTTAAACCAAATCCCTGGTTTATAATAAAACCAGACCAAACAAATTAATAGTCAACAAAGAAACAAAACAGTCTTTGTTCTGTATCTTCCTGAGGATCTCCCCTAAGTTTAACCAATTCTGATTGCTTCTTTTCTTTTTTCATTCCTTGATTTATTCACTTCTGAAAAATTAGTTTTTGTCAATGTGTATATAGTTCTGGTTCTGCATATTTTGCTCTACAAAATCTCTTTTCATACTTTGAAGGTGCTTTATATTTATTGTTTAGTATCTCATTATTTCATTACATTAGTATAGGTGATAGGATAAGGATATGTGGTTTCATTAGTGTAGTGAATTACCTAGATGAGGAATCTCTTCAGAATTGCAAGTGCATTTGTAGGCAAGCAGCTTCTATGCAACTTTTTTCTTAAAAGCTTGTCCACATCAATGATCAGTTAAATCACTTGGCCAGTGTCCTAAAACCAATATGTTCTGATTTTTGAGATTAGTTCCACCTCCTCTACACCATGCTTCTCATGCATTGATACAACACAATATCCAGCTGTTTTTAAATTGTCTAACATACATGTTGTTTCTATAGTTTCACTATTACCAGTAAAGAAGCTAAAAATAATTTAGTACTAGTTAGTTTATTTTTGGAGCAGATAGGTTGAGCCATGGTGCACAGAGTGCCAGGTCTGGAGTCAGGAAGACATCTTCCTGAATTCAATCTGGCTTCAGACAATAGCTGTGTGACTCTGGGCAAGTCAATTAATCCTGTTTGCCTCAATATTCTGATCTCAAAAAAGAGTTGGAGAAGGAAATGACAAACCACTGAAATATCTTTGCCAAGTCACAAAGAACCATGGGGTCATGAAGAGTTAAACAAGACTAAAAACATCTGGACAATAAGATAAATAAAAAGGTTACTCTTTCCCTACTTCCAATTTATTTTTTCAAGTGAATTAAATTAAAAAGAAACCCAAAGAAATCATTTAAGTGAAATGAAGTTGCAACAAAATCCAACATGTAATTTGGATTAAATATGTAGAAGTGGTCAGTTTCAACATGTTGTCTTGTGATAGTGTTCTTTGGGTTGTTGATAGCTAATTATATGGAACATCTAGTTGGATTATCATTAGCTTGTGAAACTTCCATCCTTTCCTCTTTATTTTATTTGCTTATTTGAGTCACTTCTCAGATACAAACAATTCAAGACCAGTGCAGGTTGTCCAATTTGTTAGACATGAATGATTTGTTCTGTCAGAGAACTATGCTCAGATTCCAAATCATAACCAGACATAGGATAGAGGAAACAGGAAAAGAAAAGCAAAATTCATTTGAAAAGATATGAGAAGAGTAAAGAAAAAACACAAAGAACATATATGGGCTGTGTAAGAAGTGTCATGTGTCTCTGATAACAAGCCTCCTCTACCAAAAGGAAATTAGAGAAGAATATATGATCAACATCACTTTGAAAGTGCTGTCTCTGCAGATGTCAGAGAAACAATGCCACTAAAATCTATAGCTACTAAGTGGCCATTGCCAGACATGCTGTATTTGTTTACAAAAAAATAGAATGGTCTTTAAAGCATCCCAAACACCATTAAATGAAAGTGAGCTCTTTAATTATAGAACCAGAAACTTATAAGAGATCTCAGACATTATGTTGTCCAATTCAATTAAAAACAATATTTATGTCCAGGGCACTATACTAAACACTGGAGTTACAGAGTCAGGAATAAAACATTTACTATCCTCAAAGAATGTACATTCAATTTATACATGAACAGGAATCCTCTCTATAACATCTCAAATAATTAATTATCCAGACTTTCAATGAATGGCATCCAATCCCATTTATTTTTTGAACAACTGTCATCATTAAAGATATTTTCTTCTTTTTTAATTTTGCCTTATGGTGGACTCAAATATGTTTTCCTATAACTTCCCACCTTTGCTCCTATTTGTGCTTAGGTTAAGAAAAGAAGCAAAATTCCTCTTCTGCCCATCAAATACTAAAAGATGGCCATCATAACTCCTATAAATGTATTTTCCACATTAAACATTCTGTGTTTCTTCTAACAAATATGAACTTAGTAGGAACAGCTTGATTATCCAGTCCCACCATCCAGAATATTCATGGTTCCATATTACTGGAATATACTTGAGTGTAGACCTATTGCCATTTTATTTTTTCTATAGGATTCTGAACCTCAAACAGTTAATAAACCCTCTATGCCATATGACAGTTTGTAAATAAGACCAGAAGAATGATGTTCTCTCAAATGAAATCAGCTGTATAGTAATGCCCTCTAGGCCAAACAGATTAGTGCTTGGCAAACTGCCCTCTTTGTGAAGCATCCCAGCAGTAGCTAAACCCCAAGGTTGAAAAACAATAAAAAAAAAGTTAATTGTTAAATTGGATGTCAGTGAGAATATCTTTCAAATATGCTGTAGGCATTTTGTATTTAGAAAATATTGGAATGTGAATTGAAATGGTGATTACCAATAGAAAAAAAGTGGACCCTCTGCATGAGATCACACCCAAAATATCTTTAAAAAATAGAGAAAAGTATGAATGATGCACAAGGTTAAAGCATTACCTTCTCTGGTCTTAACTCAGTAGGAATCACCTTTTATTTCTCTCACATTCAGTCACAGCTGCCAATCCCATTAAATCAATGAACAATTCAAATACAAGAAGTAATTCAATGAAAATGAGTTTGAGAAGAAGTCCAGAGTCAAGTCTAAATATTCTTCAATTGCATTAAATTCAATAAACATTTATTTAGGCACCTACTATGTGAAGATACTATGCTAGGTAGAGGATCAAATAAATATTACATTTACTTTGTTCTCAAACTGATTATTGTGTAATGTTGTATGTATTTGTGTGTGTGTGTATGGGGCAGTTAGAACATAATATATGACTATGACCTATGGTAGAATATGGCAAATGGAAAGAGAAAGTACAGATAAAAGAATATGATAGACTCAATGAAAGGGTGACTTTTTTCTTTTTTTAAATTAGTTAATTTTTTTATTAAAGCTTTTTATTTGGAAAACATATGTATGGGTAATTTTTCAACATTGACCCTTGCAAAGCTTTCCATTACAAATTTTCCTTCCTGAGTTGGAGGGGCGGAGCCAAGATGGCGGAGTGAAAAGGTGACTTTCTGCCTCTCCTCCGGTCTTCTCTCAAATCAACAATAAAATAAGCCTCCGAACTGATCTTCAAGTCAACGAACTCAGAAATATTTGGGCACAGCTCTCTGGATAACTTCATATCAGGTTAGTCGGACTCGGACAGAGAGATAAATAAACGACAACTGTGCAGGCCGGAAGTGAGGGTGGGACTCAGCTCGGCTCATCTTGGAAGAAATTCCAAACTCCAAACTCCAAATTCCAAACACCTGGAGTTTATCTGAGGCACTCGGGACACTCTGCCCTGATTGGGGGCAGGTGTTCTGGCAGACTTGCCTTGTTTAAGGAGTAATTCGGACTTAGTCCTAGCCCCCACCGGCCCAGCACCTTAAGTCAACTCCATGAAGTGCCCCAGGGCAAAGCCTTTTGCAGCTGCCGCTTTTTTTTTTCCCTGCCTTAAAGAGATATCCACACTGTCTAAAAAAAAAATATGATGAAGAAGCAAAAGAGAGCTCTCACCATAGACAGCTTTTATCAAGGCAAAGAAACGACCTCGGATACAGAGGTTTCTTTAGACAAAAATCCAGAGAACATCAGCCAGGACCATCACTGGTCCCCTTTTCAAAAGGCCTTTCTGGAAGACTGCATAAAGAACCTCAAAAGAGAGCTGGAGGATAAATGGGAAAATAAACTGAAATCAGTGCAAGAAGGATATGATACCCTGCAAAAGAGATATGAAAAAGACACCAATTTATTAAAAAATAAAATTAGTGAAGTGGAAAAAGAGTGCAATGAACAAATTGGCCAGTTACAAAAGGAGCTTAAAAAGGTAACTGAAGAAAACAACACTTTAAAAATAAGAATTGAACAAATGCAAGTGAATGACTCACTAAGACTTGAAGAATCAGTCAAACAAAAACAAAAAAATGAAAAATTAGAAGAAAATATGAAATATCTCCTAGGAAAAACAACTGACTTGGAAAATAGATCTAGGAGAGACAATCTAAGGATTATTGAACTTCCTGAAAGCCATGATGAAAAAAAGAATCTAAACACTATCTTCCAGGAAATCCTGAAAGAAAACTGCCCTGAGATTGTAGAATCAAAGGGCAAAATCACCATTGAAAGAATTCACCGATCACCTCCTGAAAGAGACCCCAAAATTAAGACCCCAAGGAATATCTTGGCTAAATTTCAGGACTATAGCACCAAGGAACAGATTCTGCTAGCAGCTAGAAAGAAACAATTCAAATACCGAGGTTCAATAATTAGAATCACACAGGATTTGTCAGCTTCCACACTGAAGGATCGAAGGGCATGGAACCAGATATTCTGAAGGGCAAAGGAACTTGGATTACAGCCAAGAATAACCTATCCAGCTAGAATGAGCATTATCCTCCAGGGAAGAAGATGGTCATTCAATGATATAGGTGAATTTCACCTATTTCTAATGTAAAGACCAGATCTGAACAAAAAATTCGACATCCAAACACAGAACTCAAGAGATGCATAAAAAGGTAAAAAGGAAAAGTCTCTTGAGAACTTTATTTTTACTAGGGAGATACTCAAAGTTTGAGGGTATAATTATCTAGATATTACTTTGATAATATGAAAAAGAGAACTAGAGGGGAAAATGTTGTCATACTGGGGAAAAGAGGGAAAAAGTGGTAAAATAAGATCTAAAAAAAAAAAGGAGGTAAAAACAAGGTAAAATCACTTGAAGAGGCAAAGAAAACCTAATATAATTGAGAGAAAGAGGGGAGGGAGATGAGCATTGTGTAAATCTTACTCTCATCAGGTTGGGCTCTAAAAGTGTATATCAGACATTTGATTTCACATAGAAACTTGTCTGTTGCTAGAGGGAAGTGGGAGGAAAAGGAGGAAAAGTAAGGGACAAACTAATAGAAGGGAAAATAGAAGAATCAGGGGAAAGGAGTAAAAACAGGGGGAGGGGATCTAAAGGGTGAAGTATTGTTTGGGGGAGGGGATCATCAAAAGCAAAGTACTGAGGAGGGGGGAAGGGAGAAAGGGGAAAGGAAAGGGGAGTATTGTTTGGGGGAGGGGTCATCAAAAGCAAAGTACTGAGGAGAGGGGAAGGGAGAAAGGGGAAAGGAAAGGGGAAAACATAACTTGGGTAAATAAGATGGCAGGAAATAAAGAATTAGTTATTCTAACTGTGAATGTGAATGGGATGAACTCTCCCATAAAGCGGAAGCGGATAGCAGACTGGATTAAAAACCAGAATCCCACAATATGTTGTCTACAAGAAACACATTTAAAACATAGTGACACATACAGAATGAAGGTAAACGGCTGGAGCAGAAAATATTATGCTTCAGGTGAACAAAAAAAAGCAGGGGTAGCAATCCTTATCTCAGATCAAGTAAAAGCCAAGATAGATCTAATCAAAAGAGATAAGGAAGGAAACTATATTTTATTAAAGGGTACCATAGATAATGTAGCAATATCTATACTAAATATATATGCACCAAGTGCAATAGCACACAAATTCCTAGGGGAGAAATTAAGAGAGATGCAAGAAGAAATAGACAGCCAAACGATACTAGTGGGGGATCTCAACCTTGCTCTCTCAGAATTAGATAAATCAAACTACAAAATAAACAAGAAAGAAACTAGGGAGATAAACCAATTGTTAGAAAAGTTAGGTATGATAGATCTATGGAGAAAGTTGAATGGAGACAGTAGAGAGTTTACTTTTTTCTCAGCAGTCCATGGAACCTATACAAAAATTGA
>JAJPUD010001688.1:91757-203216 GCA_023553655.1 Myrmecobius fasciatus | reverse complement strand
TTCTACATTTCACATCCCTCTCTCTGGGTGTATATGGCTTTCTTCACTGAACAATTGGAACTGGTTTGAAACATTTCATTGTTGAAGACAGTCATGTCCATCAGAATTGATCATCATATAGTCTTGTTGTTGCAGTGTATAATGATCTCCTGGTTCTGCTCATTTCACTCAGCATCAGTCCATACAAGTCTCTCCAGGCCTCTCTGAAATCATCCCGTTGGTCATTTCTTACAGAACAATAATATTCCATGACATTAATTTACCATAATTTATTCAGCCATTCTTCAATTGATGGGCATCCATTTAGTTTCCAGTTTCTAGCCACCACAAAAAGATCTGCCACAAACATTCTTGCATATGTGGGTCTGAAAGGGTGACTTTTTTATCCTGAGAAAAAGTAGATTTTGTGTTGAAGGCATCTCCTGAGATGGACTTTAAAGGAAAGGACTACATCAGATAGAGTTATGAAATTGAGCTGATTTTGTTTATTTTATTCAAGATGCATTGGAGTGCTCCCTCACTGCCTCTTGGAAATTATTAATGAATCCCTATCTCGTGTCTTACAATGAATATACCACAACTTTTCTCCTCTTGAGTTCCCAGCTGTGTTTCTTCCCAAATACCTCATCCACTATTCCTGCCCACTTAAAGTAAAAATATTTAGTCACATGGTCCACTAGGAAAGTGACATCATTTGATGATACTTTCCTCACCCCCCAACTTCTGTCTCAAAACCTATGTGTATTTTCTTCTATTCTCTGTCTTTTTCCATGTGTCCTTGATTCTATATCTTTCTGCCTTCTCTAAGCTTTAATTAATGTTTTTTCTTTTCTTTCTAGCTCATTTGTTTGTTTGTTTTTACCTTGGCATGTGATTTCATTAGAGTGAAAACTTTCTAATAAGCAATTTCTCCTACCAATGAAGATCAGCATCTTATTTGAAACACAGACTGTTAGAAAACTCATAGTCTTCTAAGTCAATTGGATAAAGTATTGGGCCTGGAGTCAGGAAAGCCTGATTTCAAATCCAGACTTACTAGCTGTGTGAACCTGGGCAAGTCACTTAATTTCTCAGTTTCTTCCTCTTTCATGATACCATCTATTTTCCAGAGTGTTGTGAGAATCAAGGGAGATAATATTTGTAAAGCACTTAGCACAGTGCCTGGAATACAGTAAGCACTTAATAAATGCTTTTTCTGTTCCTCATCCTGAGGACATTGAAAAGTTAAGTGACTTGCCTCAGTTTAGATGGCTAGTATGTAGCAGAGGAGAAACTTGAATCCAGAGTTTCAAGGAAAAATATTTATTAAATAGCTATGTTTGAAACTCAATAGGTACAGCAGATACAAGAACATGAATGAAATGATTCCTGCTTGTGAGGAGCTTCTAGACTAATGAAGGAGACAAGCCCATAATTAAAAATAAACAAAATGAAGGTAAAGTCAATAAAAATGAACATAAATGTATGACATTGTTGGGGGGAGGGCACTAACAACTTAGGGGAGGGGAAGATCAGTCAATGTGTCACAAAAAAGTATCTGAGAAGAATTTGAAAGGAAGAGAAGGATGCTCTGATACAGAGGGAAAGAGGAAGTCCATTCTAGAAGAAATGGAGTATAATGTGTAAAAATTAGAGAAATCTACTTGGGCTGATTCGCTGAGTGTGAGTGGTGTCTAATGAGTCTTCATCACTGAGTTTAGTTCTGCATCCACTACATCATGCATTCTTGTTTAATTTCCCACAAACCTGCTCAGGTTTCAGCAATTACTTAAAAAAAAAAAAAAACTTATCAAGGATTGTAAAATAAGTGGATGCTCAACAGCTGGGGAATGGCTGAATAAGTTATGGTACATGAATGTTATTGAATATTATTGTTCTATAAGAAATGATCAGCACAATGATTTCAGAGAGGCTTGGAGAAACTTGCATGAAATGATGCTAGGTGAAGTGAGTAGAACTAAGAGAACATTGTATACAGCAACAAGATTATGTGATGATCAATTCTGATGGATGTGGCTCTTTTCAACAATGAGGTAATTCAGACTAGTTCCAATGATCTTGTGATAGAGAGAGCCATCTATATCCAGAAAGAAGACGTGGAGGCTGAATGTAGATCACAATATAGTATTTTCAACTTTTTAATTTTTGTTTGTTGCTTTTTTTTCTTTGCTTTTTTTCTTTTTGATGTGATTTTTCTTGTGCAGTATGATAAATATGGAAATATATGTAGAAGAATTGCACATCATACCCTTTGACCCAGCAGTTTTTCTATTGGGCTTATATCCCAAAGAGATCTTAAAGGAAGGAAAGGGACCTACATGTGCAAGAATGTTTGTGGCAGCCCTTTTTGTAGTGGCAAGAAACTGGAAATTGAGTGAATGTCCATCAATTGGAGAGTGGCTGAATAAATTATGGTATATGAATGTTATGGAATATTATTGTTCTGTAAGAAACGACCAGCAGGATGGTTTCAGAGAGGCCTGGAGAGACTTGCATGAACTGATACTGAGTGAAATGAGCAGAACCAGGAGATCATTATACACAGCAACAATAAGACTATATGATGATCAATTCTGATGGGCATGGCTCTCTTCAACAATGAGATGCTTCAAACCAGTTCCAATTGTTCAGTAAAGAAAGCCATCTATACCCAGAGAGAGGGATATAAGATGTGGATTACAACATATCATTTTCATGCTCTATATCAATGATTGCTTGCATTGGGTTTCCTTTTTCAGATGTTTTTGTTCATGTAGATATGATTGTTCTTGCACAGCAAGATAAATATGGAAACAGGTATACATATATTCGATTTGTCAAATATTTTCATATAATTAACGTGTAGTGAACTTCCTGCCATCTAGGGGAGGGGAGGGGAATGGGGGGAAAATTTGTAATGGAAAGCTTTGTAATGGTCATTGTTGAAGAACTACCCATACATATGTTATGCAAATAAAAAGCTTTAATTAAAAAAAAATGAGAAAACAGAAATCCAAAGAAGAAGTGACAACTAATAAGTGCTGGAGTCAGGTTTCTTCCAGAATTAATAAGATATGAGTTTGTGAATGCTAATAAATGATGACAAAAGGACTTCTGTTCTTTTATGTGAGAAGACATTTACCTCATTGGCCAATAATGGTCATTGTTCAGTCACAGCCAGGTTACTGATAAATAAAGATTCCTTACATTTGCAAAAAAAAAAAAAGAATTGCACATGTTTAACATATATTGGATTTCTTGCTGTCTAGGAGAGCAGGTGAAGGCAGGGAAAGAGAAGGATAAAATATGGAACACAAGGTTTTGCAAAGGTGAATGTTGAAAACTAGCTTTGCATATATTTTGTAAATAAAAAAAATTATTTAAAAAAGAAAAAAAGCCTTCTCTTGAAACTTCAATCCCATCTATCCACTCTCTCACCTCTCTCCCATTACACAACCAAGCAACTTGAAAAATCATCTAAATATCATGACAGCATTTGAATATCAGTACGGAAAACTATTTAAAGATATGCCTATTTTGATCTGAAAAAAAATCATCTATTATCATTTTTTTCCACAGATTCATTGGGACCTTGAAGCATGCTTGGTTTTGCTTATCTAGATTTTTGCTGGTAAGTGATGCTGTACACTAATTTTATGGATTTCTTGTAATTGATTAATTATACTAAAGTAGAGAGAAGTTCTAAAATAGTAAAAATTAAAAGAAAAAAAAAACAAGGGCAGCTAAGTAACACAATGTATAGTGTGTTGAACCTGAAAACAAGAAAGTTTAATTTAAATGTAAATGTTTTAGTTTAAATTTGATGTCAGATACTTCCTAACTATATGACCCTGGGCAAATCTCTTAAACTTTGCCTCAGTTCCTTAATTGTAAAATGAACTGAAGACGATCATGGCAAATCACTCCAGTATCTTTGCCAAGAAATTTTGTCAAATTTTAAATTTAAATAGAGTTATAAAAAGCTTGAAATGATTGAAGAACAAAGAAAAAAAGTAACACTTCAAAAATAACATAAAACAAAGACATTTATACCAAAAGTTTCAACTTCCACACCATCTTTTAATTCCTTGTAATTTTATATCTTGGAATTTTTATCCAGTATTCCATGGAAGCACTCAATTTCACATTTAAGTTTTCTAACTTCAACTGGTTTCCTCACTAGAACTTAACTTACTCTGCTTTTTTCATACTCTCAAAGATTATACTAAATCTTTTCCTCTCTCTCAGAGCTACAACTATATTTTTATCCCTACACTTAAAGAATGAATGAATGAATGGTTGCTAAGATACAAATAGAAAAGCCAGATAACCCCTGATGTTAAGGAGTTTACACTCTAATAGGGAGAAACAAAATATGTGAGAGATTTCTGCTGCAAGTGAGAGAGAAAAACCTACTGGTCTATAGGCTATAGAGGCTGATTAGATTGTAAAAATGTTCCTTTAGTCTTATTTTCATTAATGGAACCATATATTGTTTGGATTTGAACTATTTGACAGTACCAAAGACTTTAGTACTGTCCACGGTGATTGCTTCAGTGGATGAAGTATTAGGTTGGCCACAGGATTGGGCTGGACCCATTGCTATCTTTATGGATCCAATATTCCTGGAGCTCCAAAGGATCTCTTGATTTTCAGCTGGTTTTAATCAGATTTTAAAAGAGGTATTCATTGAGATGATCTCAGTGAAACAGCCATCCTGGCACATGTTACCTCTTGAATTTCCCCCAAGATGACCTTCTGATTAGTAAGGTTGGCTTGCTTGCCCCCTTTGTAGGAGCTGGTTAGCAACTGGTACTGCTGGTGGTGATGGACATGAGAATCTCTTCTTTACAGGTTCACTCCCCTCAATGATGGTGACAAGGGCTGAGCTGGAAGGAAGTCACTACAATTTCTAGGCATTTGGGATTCTCTATCCTTGATTGTATATGCAAAGAAAGACTTGGAGTGGGAAAGTGATCTGTCCAAAGTCAAATAATTAAGTAGTCAGAAGCTGAAGTTTTTAAAGCAATTCATTGTTATATTTTGTTTTTATATCATCCAAGTTTTCCCATATCTTCCCCCCAGCATCTCCTGTAATATTTTAAAAAATAAGAAAGAAAGAAAATGAGGCGGGGTAGAGCCAAGATGGCAGAGAATAGAGAAATCTTTGAGCTCTTCCTGAGTTCCCTCAGATCAACAGATCTGTCTCTGAATGGGTTTTGGAGTGATAGAAGTCACAAATATCAGGAGTATAACAAGTATCTATCAGAAGATATTTTGGAAGAACTTAAGGAAAGGTTGGTCTCAATTGGGCAGAAGGGAAGAAAGGGAGGTTTGTAGCCCAGCACAGATGCAATGCAGTAGAATGCAGGGAGACTCAGGACAGAGAGGCTTCCTCATCTAGGGAGCATCTAATGGAAAGCCTGTAGCCAAAATAGAGTAATATTTGCTACTCTGTCCTGATTCAGAAACCAGCAGATGAGAGGACTAGCTGTGAGACGTTCAATACAACTACAGAAGGCAATAGTGAACCCCTGAACATCAAATCCAAGTGGGACTTAGCCATGCTCACCCAGCACAAGAAGGAAACTGGTAGCACCAATCCCAGGTCAGTGTGAAGCCACTGTTGTACAGGAAGCTTGGGCCAATCTCCCCTTTACCCTAAGAGCATTTCAACTTTTAAAACTAAGCAAAAAAGCAAAATGAGCTCTGATCATAGATAGCTTTTATGGAGACAGGGAAGATCAGATATCAAATCCTGAAGACAAAGGCAAAACATCTCTAGATGAAGCCTCAAAGGGTGATATAATTTGCTCTTCTTTTCACAAGGCTCTCTTGGAAGAATTTTAAAAGGGTCTGAAAAAAAAAAGAAGAAAAATGGGAAAAGGAAATGAGAACTCTGGAAAAGGAAATACAGAAATTGAAGAAAATCATTTTTTAATAGTTTTGGTGACATGGAAAAAGAAAACAACTCCTTGAAAAACAGGATTTGTAAAATGCAAAAAAAAATCCAATAAACAAAATAATTTATTTAAAAGTTCAATTGGTTAAATGTAAAAAGAGATGAAAAAGTAACTGAAGAAAATGATTTACAAAAATTAGAATTGAACAAATGGAATTAAATGATTCAATGAGATACCAAGAATCGGTCAAACAAAACCCCCCAAAATTAAAAAATAGAGGAAAATGTAAAATACCTCATTGGAAAAAACAACTAACCTGGAAAATAGATCCAAGAGAGACAATCTAAGAATTAATGGACTACCGGAAAATCATAATTTAAAAAAAAGTTCCTAGATAACATCTTTCAAGAAATTATCAAGGAAAATTGCGCTGGTGTTCTAGAACAAAAGGGTAAAATAAACATTGAAAGAATTTACCAATTGCCTCCTGAAAGAGATCCCAAATGAAAACTGCACAAAATATTGTAGCTAAATTCCAGAATTATCACATCAAAGAGAAAATATTGCAAGCAGCCAGAAAGAAGCAATTCAAATATGCCACAATCAAGATTACTCAGGACCTAGAAGTTTCTATTTTAAAGGATCTAAGAGCCTGGAGTATCATATTCTAAGGGCAAAGGAACTTGTACTGCAACTAAGAATGAACTATCTAGCAAAATCAAGCATTATTTTTCAGGGAAAAAGATGGATATTCAATGATATAGGAGATTTTCATTTATTTTTCATGAAACGATCAGAGCTGAAAAGAAAATTTGATCTTTAAATGCAGAACTCAAGAGAAGCATAAAAAGATAAAACGGTAAGGAAAAAAACTGTTTTTTAAAGGTTAAAATATTTACATCCCTATAAGAGAAGATGATATGTTTAACTCTTTCAAACTGTTAGGAGTATATTTAAAGGGTGCAGGTATAATTTGACTTTGCTGTGATCATATAAAAAAAGAAACTAGGGGTGGAAAAGGGATTATACTGAAATAAGAAGAAAGGTAAATGGAGTAAATTACATTACATGAAGATGCAAAAAAAAAAAAAAAACCCTTTCCAAATTTAAAGAAAGAAAGGAAAGGGAGTGAGCATTGTTTGAATCTTAATCTCATTAAATTTGGCTCAAAGAGAGAATATCAGACATATTTAGTTTGATAGAGATACTTGTATCATCTTCTAGGTAAGTAGGAGGAGAAAGGGAAAAGGAAAAGGGGAGGTAATAGATGGGAGAAGAGAAAAAGAAGGGGAAAGAGATAAGAAAGGGAGAGGGATTGTAAAAGAGGAAGGCAGATTGAGAGAAGTGGTGGTCAGAAGCAAAACACTGAGGAAGAAAGGAAAGATAAAAATATAACTTGGGGAAAATAAGATGGAGGGAAATACAGAGTTAATAATTTTAAGTGTGAATGTGAATGAGATGAACTCTCCTATAAAATGGAAGCAGATAACAAAATGGATTAAAAGCCAGAATCCTACAATTTGTTGTTTACAAGAAACACATTTAAAGAAGAGGGATATATAGAGAGAGTAAAGGTAAAAAGCTGGAGCAGAATTTATTATGTTTCAGCTGAAGTAAAGAAATCAGGAGTAGCAATCCTCTCAGATCAAGCAAAAGCAAAAATAGACATAATTAAAAGAGATGAGGAAGGAAACTACATCTTGCTCGTCATGGATAAGGAAGTAATATCAAAACAAATATGCACCAAGTGCTGTAGCATCCAAATTCCTAAAGGAGAAGTTAAGAGAATTGCAAGAAGAAATAGACAGCAAAACTATACTAGTACGTATCTCAACCTCATTCCATCAGATCTAGATAAATAAAACCACAAAACAAATAAGAAAGAAGTTAAGGAGGTACATAGAACTTTAGAAAAGTTAGGGATGATAATTTTTGGAAAAAGATGAATGGGGACAGAAAGGCTTATACTTTTGTCATGGCAACACATGGAAACTGCACAAAAATTGACCATGTATTAGGGCATAAAAACATCAAAATTAAATTCAGAAAGTAAGAAATAACAAATGCATGTTTTTCAGATCATGATGCAATAAAAATTACATGTAATAAAGGACCAGGGAAAAATAAACCAAAAAATATTTGGAAACTAAATAATCTAATCCTAAAACATGAGTGGGTGAAACAACAAATCATTCATTCTCACAATTGAGAATTTCATCCAAGAGAATTACAATAATAAGACCACATACCAAAATTTAGGGGATGCAGCCAAAGCAATTCTTAAGGGGAATTTTATATCTCTAGATGCTTACTTGAGTAAAATAGAGAAAGAGAAGATCAATGAATTGGGCATGCAACTAAAAAAGCTTAAAAAAAGAACACATTAAAAAACCTCAGTTAAATACCAAATTTGAAATTATGAAAATAAAAGGGGAGATTAAAAAAAATAGAAAGTAAGAAAACTATTGAACTATTAAGCAAAACTAAGAACTGGTTTTATGAAAAAACCAACAAAATTGATAAACCTTTAGTTAATTTGTTTGAAAAAAGGAAAAAAAAATCAAATTGCTAGTATCAAAAATGGAAAGTGTGAATTTTCAACAATGAAGAGGAAATTGGAATAATAATTAAGAACTGTTTTGCTGAACTGGATGCCAATAAATCTGATAATCTAAATGAAATGGATGAAATACTTACAAAAATCAGATTGTCCAGATTAACAGAGGAAGAAATAAATTACTTAAATAGTCCCATTTTAGAAAGATACATTGAACAAGCTATTAATGAATTCTCTAAGAAAAAATCTCTATGGCCAGATGAATTTACAAGTGAATTCTATCAAACATTTAAAAAAATAATTAATTCCAATACTATGTAAACTATTTGGAAAAATAGGAAAAAAGGAATCCTATCAAATTCCTTTTATGACACAAATATGTTGCTAATACCTAAACAACAATAAAGGGTCAAAACAGAGAAATAAATTATAGACCCTTTTCTCCAGGGAATATTGATGCAAAAATATCAAATAAAATATTAGCAAAGAGATTACAGCAAATTATTCCCAGGAAAATATACCTTGGCCAAGTAGAATTTATACCAAGAATTCAGAGTTGATTCCATATTAAGCAAACGATTAGCATAATTAAATATATTAATAATCAAACTAACAGAAATCACATAATTATCTCAATAGATGCAGAAAAATGATTTGAGACCCATTCCTATTAAAAACACTAAAGAGCATTGGAATAAATTGAGTTTTCCTTAAAATGATCAGTAGCATCTATCGGAAACCATCAGCAAACATCATATGTAATGGGGATCAACTAGAAACATTCCCAGTAACATCAAGGTTGAAGCAAGGTTTCCCACTATCACCATTATTATTCAATATTTTATTAGAAATGTTAGCTTTAATTGTATTTCCTTTATCGGATTATTCTTTCTTGTAGATACGATTTCTCCAGCACAAAAAAATGATGTGTGGCAATAACTATACATATATTCGATTTCTTAAGTATTCTAACATAATTGTCATGTAATGGATATCCTGCCATCTAGGGCAGGGGTGGGCAGTAGGGGGGAAAAATTTGTAACAGAAAGCTTTGTAAGGGTTAATGTTTAGGAATTACCCATACATATGTTTTGCAAATAAAAAGTATTAATTAAAAAAAAAAGAAATGTTAGCTTTAGCAATAAGAGAAGAAAAAGAAATTAAAGGAATAAGAGTATATAATGAGGAAACAAAATTATCACTCTTTGCAGAGGATATGATGGCATACTTAATGAATCCCAGAGAATCAACTAAAAACTTATTAGAAAAATTAACAATTTTAGCAAAGTTGCAGGATACAAAATAAATCCCCATAAATCAACCACATTTTTATGTTACCAACAAAGTCTAGTAGCAAGAGATACAAAGAGAAATTCCATTTAAAATAAAATATTTAGGAGTCTATCTGCCAAGATAAAGTCAGTAACTATATGAACACAATTAAAAAACACTTTCCATACAAATAAAGTCAGTTATAAAATATTGGAAGAATATCAAATGTTCATGGGTAGGCTGAGCTAATATAATCAAAATGACAATTCTACTTTAATTAATCTATTTATTCAATGTCATACCAATCAAACTGCTAAGAAACTATTTTAGAGAACTATAAAAATATTAACAAAGTTCATCTGGAAGAATATAAGGTCAAGAATTTTAAGGGAATCAATAAAAAAAATGCAAATGAAGGTGCCTTAGCTGTAGCAAACCAAAAACTATGTAATAAAGCAATGGTCATCAAAACCATTTAGTACTGGCTAAGAAATAGAGTAATTGATCAGTGGAATAGGTTAGGTTCACAAGTCACAGTATCAATGATTAGTATTTTATAAATTCAAAGACCCAAGCTTCTGTGATAAGAACTCATTATTTGACAAAAATTGCTGGAAAAATTGGAAAATAGTATGGCAGAAACTAGGCACTGATCAACACCTAACATCCCATACCAAGATAAAGTTGAAATGGTTTAGACGTAAAGAGTAATACTACAAACAAATTAGAATAACAAATTTATAAAGCATAGTTTACCTCTCAGATCTGTGGAGAAGGAAGAAATGAATGATCAAATAACTAGAGAACATTATAAAATGCAAAATGGTTAATTTTGATTATATTAAATTAAAAGGTTTTGTACAAACAAATCAATGCAAAGAAAGGAAGTAGAAAACTGAGTGAAATTTTTATACCCAACGGTTCTAATAAAGGCCTTATTTCTAAAATATATAAAAATTGACTCAAATTTATGAGAATACAATTTATTCTCCAATTGAAAAATGGTCAAAGGATATGAACAGATAATTTTCAGATGAAGAAATCAAAACCATTTCTAGTCATATGAAAAAATGCTCTAAATAACTATTGATCAAAGAAATGCAAATTAAGACAACTCTGAGGTACTATTATACCCTTCTCAGATTGCCTAAGATAACAAGAAAAGATAATGATAATTGTTGGAGAGGGTATGGGAAAACTGGGACCCTGGTACATACATTGTTGGTGGAGTTGTGAATGAATCCAGCCATTCTGGATTTGGAATTTGAGCAATTTGGAACTATGCTCAAAAAGTTATCAAACTGTGCATCCTTTGATCCAATAGTGTGTCCTGGGTTCATCTCCCAAAGAGATTAGAAAAAAGTGAAAAGGACCCATATATGCAAAAATATTTACAGCAGCCCTTTTTGTAGTGGCAAGGAACTGGAAACTGAGTGGATGCCCATCTATTGGAGAGTGATATATGAATGTTATGGAATATTCTTATTCTATAAGAAATGATCAGCAGGATAATTTTAGAAAGACCTGGGAAGACTTACATGAAGTGGTGATAAGTGAAGTGAGTAAATCAGGAGAACATTGTACACAGCAAGAAGATTATATGATGATCAATTCTGATGGATGTGGCTCTTTTAAACAATGAGATGATTCAGGCCAGTTCCAATGGTCTTGTGATGGAAAGAGCCATCTCTACCCAGAGAGAGGACTGTGGAACTAAGTATGGATCACAACACAGTATTTTCACTTTTTTTGTTATTGTTTGCTGGCTTTTTGTTTTTTTCTCATTTTTCTTCCTTTTTGATGTATTTTTTCTTTGCATCATGGTAAATGTGGAAAAAATATAGAAAAATTGCACATTTTTAACATAAAAATAATAAAATTAAGGACTTTCTTGCAGAAAAAAAGAAAATGAGGTAAAAGAAAGAAAAATCAATTAAAAATCAATACCAAATAATCTGAAAATCTATATAATGTTCCATACTTGTTGATCCCCTTCTACAAAGGAATTGGAATAAAGCCTTAATATCAATTTCCTCTCACTTCTTCCATAATGCAGAGGGCCATCCTCCAACTTCACTGAGAATGAGACTATCTAATATGAATTCTTTCAATTCTCCTCCCCTATTCCTCTCAGTATCTTTTATCCATTGCCTCCTTTCCTCTAGTCTCAAAAAAAGAAGTGGCCCTTCCTCTAAGTCTGATTCTTCTATGAGAACACTCAATCATTTCCATGTGAAATCACACAATTAGTAAGTAGCTGGAACAGAATTCAAATCCTGGACTTTGAAGAGTCCACATTTATTTTTCTTTCTGCTCCATATACAGGTAGTAACCTGTCATTTGAGTCATGATGTTTGTCATTTTTGAGAATGGACCAAAAGGCCACTAGTAAGGTTAATTATTTATCTCAGACTTCATTCTAGTTGTGAAAAGTATTGAAGGAAAAACTAAAATAGGAATCTGTGATCAGCTTCATTTCAATTGGTTCAGTCAATAACAGAATGCTTAGAGTCCCTACTATTGAGTGAAAAGTCAGAGAGCAGGGACAGGGAATGAAAGAAAACTTGTAGGTATCTAACAATGGGCACAAATTGCAGCCACAGCTTGGCAAATTATTCAATAATAAATCTTGTGCTTCATTCCCTGTCAACAAACCAAGGCCACATACGATATTGAACAAAAATGGATGAAAATTTAAAGTGCAAAGTATTTAAAAGCTCCAAGATTCACCAAAGATGATTTAATTTTTTATGAGAAAATGACTAGATTTTCCTTGATGCTCATCTGAACAGACTCTAGTTTGTTTTTATATCATATTCCCAAATTCCTAATTCCATACAATACATTAACTTCTCCATTGCAATATTCAAGGCACACTTCCACATGAAAACTATGCAGACAAGGATTGACTCTACCTGAACTTCAAAGTGCTGGACAATTTTGGGGGACATATTCACTTCTTATTCCAGTGCCTGGAAGATAGTGTTTAATAAATGTTTATTGAATGCCTAATTCTACTACTAAGTACATTGTTTCATACATATTAAGTGCTTAATGGAGAAATGTTAAATGACTTTTCCAGCCTATAGCAAGTTATATTTTATAAAAGAATACATTCAGTCAAACAGGTAATTATCAATGGTCATCTAGAGTATGCAAGGGTCTTTACACTGGTAATTGGGTGTGATCTAACCAGATATGGTCCACTGGCTCTAACAGGGGATCCTTCTCTGCTTCCCTTGCCTTTTGGCTGGTTCTAATATACCTTTTTAGTCTTATTATACATAACTTTCTTTCATATTCTCTATGGTCCAGTTAATCTGGTCTTCTAATTATTCTACCTATTTATCACCCCATTTCCCATCTTCATGTCTTTTCACTGGCTGTCAAATGCACTCCCTCCTCAACTGAACTAATATCCTTATAGAAAAAAATCAGCCCAAGAACATTTTCTACATCAAAATGCTTCTGAAAATTTCTTGAAAGCAAGATTGTTTCATTTTTCTCTTTTCCTTTGTATTAGCTCCTAACACAGTGTCTGGCACATAACAGTCACTTAATAAATCCTTTTTTTTGGGGGGGGGTTGATTGACCTACCCATTTTTTATGATTAATAGAAAGTTTTCTGGTTTGTGTGGATGATAGGTTGTAGATGTATATTTATTGAAGTAAATTTTGCTTAGAATATTCAGCATGTTAGGTGAGAGGAATCTGTAAATATTATTTCTTCTATAAACTTCTCCAAAACTTGGCCATGAACTGCAACTTCAGAAATTTGTGAAAATGAACCTTCTCTAGCAAAAAATATCAAGTCATCTATGATGTCATTAGTAGCTTTGAGTAAGGAATTAGGTAGCACATAGCATAACAAGCATGTTATGGTCAAAAGATAGTGATAATCTCTTGTAAGAGACATAAATTTACCTCAAAATCAAATTCCCTGGTCATGGTGAGTGTGTCTAATGGTGATCACCATCAAAAGTATTATGGTCCTTCCTGTGCTTCCATGCATGCCCAATTTAGCAACCAATAGTGCAGGCTTATTTAATTCTTTTTCCTGAGTTCTCACAGATGGCTTGCCAGCAGGGTCATGATATGGCTAGGGGATCTTCTCTTTTTCCCTGCCTTGGTGGGATAATCTGTCCCTGAATAAATTATATCTGTGGACTTCTTCAGTTCCCCTGCTGTGAATATAGACTGTTCCTATCTCCTTCCACTCCCAAAATCCTGGATTCAGATAATTGCCCTGCAGCTAATATTTACCCTGGGCAAATTATAGAGAAAAAATGAGAAGAGCAGCCCATAATGTACATGGCATTTTCTTAAAATCAGAATTTTTTAACCTTTTTTTGTGCACATAGAACCCTTTGGCAATTTAGTGAAGCCTATGTATCCTTTCCTTCAGAATAACATTTTAAATGCATTAAATAAAATTCATAGGACTATAATAATTGAAATAGTTATGAAAATATGTTTTAAAAAACACCCAAAGGCCCTATTAAAAGCTTGGATTTTTATAGTATTATGTCCCTTCTAAGTAGTAACACCAACTATCTATCTATTAACATTCTTTTACATTGTTAATTGGTAGGGGGTAAAGGATTCCATGCTGGTGAACAATCTCAAGATATGGTCTAATACTCATCATTTCATATCTTTAGAAGTACAGTTCCAATTGTTACATTGGAGACTATTGGAAAATAGAAGGAAAGCAGAAAGAGCTAGGATTCATGTTGAGCCCATTAAGAATATCCGTATTGACTTAAAAGGATTACTCCTATTTGGCTTATAATCTCTAAACAATCCACTTTTTTTTTTTTTTTGAGTTGGGGTTGAATGGATAAGAAAAAGAGTATTTCCCAGTAAAATCTTGACAACTTTGCTCCACAAGAGCCAAGCCCATTCTTCTAGCTATACTCTAGAACACTTTGGGAAAAGTCATTAGTACTGATGAAATGCATAGTTTTCTGGATCACTATATAAATTGTGATAAATAAGCCACATTAGAACACTGACAACAATAATGGCTGACATTTGTGCAGAATGATACAGTTTGCAAAGTCAAACCAATTTAGTAAGAAGAATGTGAACATAGAATCAGAGATCTGAGTTAAAATCTCAGTTTTTGCACTTATTAGATTGAATAGATTTTTAATGTCTCTGGATATATTTCTGCACTTGTAAAATGAAATTTAAAATATTTTTACTATGCTATCTTTTGAGGTTATTAAAATAATACCTTTTGCAAATCATGAAGGATTATGTAAATGTAATTTTCTAGTATGAATGAATGAATGAAATATCACTGAGAATATATATACACATGTGATAGTGTCTGTCCTCAAGGAGCTTATATTAAAATAAGGAGGGACAACAGGTGGAGGGGTAGAGATCATGGAATGGAGTTTTGTTCTGATGAATCACAGGGATTGCAAATAGAGTCATAGGGCAATAAGTGGGTTGTCATATCCTTTCCAATATCAATGGTAATAATATTTTGAAAGAAATTGGTGAGGGGGAAGGGAAGTGCCTATCAAGACCAGGATTAAGATGCCTGAGTAGGCCCCGATTTTCAGATAGTTAAATTATATTATATGAAGCACGGACATGGGCCAAGAAGACAAAGTGTGTTGGGTATGTTTACACTAATTCAACTACTGATTAAGTCAACTCAGTATGGGTCAGAGTTCCAAAGCTGAATTAATTAATTGCCCTGAGTGGATGGTCATTGTCTTTAGTTGTCCAGTATGGAGAGTCATTATTCCAGGAAGGAAGAATTAGGGGGTGGGATAGACCATTGACAGGATGAATAGCAAGATGGCTATTTTTAGACATAGCTTTAGATAAGCTGGATGGCAGCACCTGTAATTACAGGTATCAATGTGGCTAAGGCTGACAGATCCCTTTAGCTTGGGAATTCTGAGTTGCAGAAAGCTAAATCAATCAGCTATCAGCACTAAGTCCAGCATTACCCCCAGGATGGGAGGGTAGTAGGTAGGCATGGAACGCTTGAAGCTGTCCAAGCTGAAAATGGAGAAGCTCAAAGTTTTTATGTTTATTAGAGTAGTAATGGCTGGGAGTAGCTCCTGTGCTTCTAAGGTAGGAAAATTCAGTCTAAAAAATAAACGAACAAAAACAAAGAAATAAAGGAACAAACAAACAAAAAGAAATTGTGTTAAACACATCAAATCATTTTATTCTCATAACCTTATTAAAAAGTAGGTATAGTAATTGTATCTAATTTGTACATAAGGAAACTGAGATTCAAAATGACTTGCCCATTGTCATGCAACTTGTTTAAACCCATACTAAAATTGTAATCCAGGTCTTCTCTTCTGTCTTTAAATCTAGTTCTTCAACCACTAAGACTTTCCCTAATTGTAAAACACGTTCCTGTTACTGGTGAGAGAAAATGAAGATGTTATTGAAGTTTGTGATGATAAATTGATCCAAGAGGCTTGTGAGGACTTCATTAATCAGGGGCTGGAATGTTGCCAAGACATTGACCAACATGAGCTGCATAACTAGCTATTCATAATGGCTGTTGCATGTGCAAAAGGCTGTCTTACATTATTCCCAAGTTCTACTTCAAATGAAATTATAGTCCCTTTCCCCTAGCCCTGACAAATTCAACTTAGTATAAATTCAGTCCCTCTGGATACTTCCAGGAATATCTAAGATCTAGGAAGCAGGTAATGGTAGCAGAGCATCATTTTATTAAGTTCCCCTAAATCAATACAAAAGTACAATTGTTTCCTTTTGTTGGAATCAAAAAAAAAAAAAAAAAGAGAGAGAGAGAGGACATATCCTGTTAATGACTGAGACCCTTCTGCAGGATTTCATAGGTGGGTAAACTCTAGCAAAACTTGTATTGTACTTTTTAAAGTAGTAAATCTATCTACAGAGTAGTAAAATAGTAAGAGAAAGAGCAATAGAGTAAGTTAATATAAGGTATTTTCTCCTTCATATATAGACATTTATATTGCTAGAAGGGGCAGAAAAAGATTTCTATAAGGAGTATCTATAAAATCAGGCTGAGAAGAAACACAGCCCTTCAGATAAAAAAAAAGTTGATGAAAAACATAAACTGGTCAGGAGGCCTGAAAAAAATGTTGTTCCCTAGATAAATGTGCTGAAAGAATCTGTTTGAAAACAGATTTAAATTAAAGATGGCCACAATTCATTGTGATCCATCAGCTCATTGTCTTGTAATGGCTTTCAGAATTTCCAACTAATTAACAAGTCTACTATGTCTAATTAAAGGTCTACTATGTGCTAAGTGATGGGGATTCAAGTGCAAATAATGAAACAATCACTACTTTCAAGAAACTTAACCTAATATTCTATTGGGAGAAACAACAGTACATATGTAAATAGTATCAATCTTGAAGTGAATAAATAGGAATACATAAAAAGTAGCTTGGGACATAGGGAGCTAGCAATTGGGAAAATCAGGGAAGGGTTAGTGTAAAAAATAGTATTTCATCTGTGTCCTTAAAAAAAGGGATATTTAAGTATCTCTGACAGTAATCTTAAAATAATAAAGATGGGAGATGGAATGTTATGTGTGAAAAGAGAAAAGACCAGTATTGATGGATTGCAGTGTACGGGAAAGGGTGTCCGATGAATCTGGAAAACCAGATTGGGATCAGATTGTATATAGCTTTAAAATCTAACTAAAGTCTATATTTGAACCTACAGGCAAAAGGAAGTCTCCTGGAATTGACTGAGTATGGGAGCCACATTGTCAAATATGTGACTAAGGAAAAGTGATTTAGCAGTAGGATGTAGGCTGGGCTGAACTACTGAGAGACTTGGTGCAGAAGCCTTTAGCAGTAATCTAGGTGAAAGATGAAAAAACCTGAACTAAGTTGGTAGCCATGTGAGTGGATAGAAGGCATCATCAGAAAGGAGAGAAGTTGTGGAGGAAGAAATGGCAAGATTTGGGCATCTACTCATTTTCTAATTCTTTACCACCACAAAAAGAGCTGTTACAAACATTTTTGCACATGGGAGTCCTTTTCCCTTCTTTATACTTTCATTGGGATACAGACCCAGTAATGGCACTGCTGGGTCAAAGGGTATTCACAGTTTGATAGCCTTTTGGGCATAGTTCCTGATTGCTCTCTAGAATGGTCACAATTCACAACTCCACCAACAATGCATTAGTGTCCCAGTTTTCCTATATCCCCCTCCAACATTTATCATTATCTTTTCCTGTCATCTTAGCCAATCTGAGAGATGTGAGATAGTACCTCAGAATTGTTTTAATTTGCATTTACTCTAATCTATTGTTATTTAGAGTGTTTTTTTTTCATATTATTATAGATGGTTTTAATTTTGTCATCAGAAAATTGTCTGTTCATATTTTTTGACCATTTATCAATTGGGGAATGACTTGTATTCTTATAATTTGACACAATTCTTTATATATTTTAGAAATAAGGCCTTCATCAGAAACACTGGCTGTAAAGATTTTTTCCTAGTTTTGTACTTCCCTTTTGATCTTGTTTCTGTTGGTTTTGTTTGTTCAAAACCTTTATAATTTAATGTAATCAAAGTTGTCCATTGTGCTTTTCATAATGTTCTCTAGTTCTTCTTTAGTCATGAATTCTTCCCTTCTCCAAAGATCTGATAGGCAAGTTATCCTTTGCTCTTCTAATTGGCTTATGTTATCATGCTTTATGCCCGAATCATATACCCATTTTAACCTTATTTTGGGATAGAGTGTGAGATATAGATCTATGCTAAGTTGTTGACATATTATTTTCCAATTTTCCCAGCAATTTTTGTCAAATGGTTAGTTCTTATTCCAGAAAATGGAATTTGAGGGTTATCAAATACTAGATTACTATAGGCCTTGATTGTTGTATCAGGTATATCTAATCTATTCCACTGATCCCTCTATATCGTAGCTACTACCAAATGGTTTTGATGACTGCTGTTTTATAATATAGTTTTAGGTTTGGTGCTGCTAAGCCACCATGCTTGATTTTTTTTCATCAATTCCCTTGTTATTTTTTTTTTAATTAAAACTTTTTATTTTCAAAACATATGCATAATTTTCAACATTCACCCCTGCAAAACCTTGTGTTCTAAATTTCTTTTCCTTCTCTTCTTATCTCTTTCCCTAGATGGCAAGTAATCCAATATATGTTCAACATGTATTATTCTGCTATTCATATTTTCACAAATATCATGTTGCACAAGAAAAATCAGATCAAAAAGGGAAAAAAAGGAAAAAGAAAACTAAATACAAGCAAATAACAAAAATGTGAAAATATAATGTTGTGATTCACATTCAGTCTCCCCAGTTCTCTCTCTGGGTACAGAGGGTTCTCTTTATCACACCACTATCACACCACTGAATCACCCCACTGTTGAAAAGAGCCATATCTGTTAGAATTGATTATCATATAATCTTGCTGTTGTTGTGTAAAATGTTCTCCTGGCCCTACTCACTTAATTTAGCATCAGTTACTGTAAGTCTCTCCAGAACTCTCTGAAATCATTCTGCTGATTGTTTCTTATAGAACAATAATATTCCATAACAATTATATGCCATAACTTATTCAATCATTCCCCAACTGATGGACATCCACTCAGTTTCCATTCCTTGCCACTACAAAAAGGGCTGCTACAAACATTTTTGCACATGTGAATCCTTTTATCTTTTTTATGACTTATTTGGGGTACAGCCCAGTAGAGACACTGCTGGATCAAAGGGTATGCACAGTTTGATAGATCTTTAGGCATAGTTCCATATTGGTCTCCAGAATGGTTGGATCAGTTCACAACTCCACCAACAATGTATTAGTGTCCCAGTTTTCCCACATCTCTCCCAACATTCATCATTGTTTTTTCTGTCATCTTAGACAATCTGAGAAGTATGAAATGATATCTCAGAGTTATTTTAATTTTCATTTCTCTGATCAATAGAGATTTAGAGTATTTTTTCATATGACTAGATGGTGTTAATTTCTTCACTTGAGAATTGTCAGTTCATATCCTTTGACCATTTGTCATTGGTGAATGGCTTCAATTCTTATAAATTTGAGTCAATTATATATTTTAGAAATGAGGCCTTTATCAGAATCTTTAGATGTAATTTTCCCCTAGTTAATTACTTCCCTTCTAATTTTGCCTGCATTGTTTTTGTTGTTGTTGTTTGTTTCTTTTTTCTTTGTTTCTTTCTTTTTTTTTTTTTTTTGCTGAGGCAATTGGGGTTAAGTAACTTGCCCAGGGTCATATAGCTAGGAAGTGTTAAGTGTCTGAGATCAAATTTGAACTCAGATCTTCCTGACTTCAGGGCTGGTGCTCTATCCACTGCCCCACTTAGCTGCCCTTTTTGTTTCTACAAAAACTTATAACTTAATATAATCAAAATTATTCATTTTGTATTCCATAATGTTCTCTTAGTTCTTCTTTGGCCACAAATTCCTTCCTTCTCCATAGATCTGAGAGGCACCCACCTCACAAGGTTTTTATGAGAATAAAATGAGATACTTTAATTAAATGTGCTTTGCAAACCTTAAGATGCTATGAAAATGCTAATTGTTATGATTATTGGAATGGGTTGTGAGGTGGATAATGAGCTGGTAAGGGAAACTGAGAAAAGTGGTTGGATGGGTAAGAGGAAGACTAGAAGAGTAATAGCATGAAAAACTAGAATTTATAGCTTTAGATTATTATTGTTTTTGCCTTTTAATGAATAAAGGTTATTCTTCTTGTTCTTGCTTTATAGTTTAGTACACATTTCAAGTTTAAGAATCAGTGATGTCATTGTGACAGATTTTATATAAATAGTATGAACAAGGGTGCTCTCAGAAGCCATAGCAGTGAGAACTAGGAGTGTATCTTCTCCACTCATATACATACACTAGCGCATACCCAAAGACCTAAGAATTTGAGTTGTAGCAGTATGGCCATGCAAATGGCAAGTCTTTCCTTCAAATAGACCCTGCTTCCCTGCAAGTATGAATGCAGATTGTGAATGATACAGCTCAAAGGAGGTGGGGGAGGTTGTTTCCATATCCAAGCTGCAGTCATATTTATAGCAGCATAGATTTGGAGATAGTATTGATTGATTAAGCCTTAGAAGCCTTTTAGTCCAACTGCTTTTTTGTCGTTGTTGTTACAGAAGAGGAAACTGAGTCACAGAGGTTAAGTGAATTTCTTGGGGTCACATAGAACTATCCAAGACAGAATTTGAATTCACAACTTCTTGATTCCAGTGCCTTATGTGCTAAACTATCACAGCCATAATGTCAACTGAAATGATATTATATATTCCTTTCTGAAATATTTCCTCCAGCTTTTGACAGTCTGAGGGGATTCTTAAGGTAATTCTTAGACATACCTACCTAGTTTTCTTGTGTTAGGAAATAACTCATTGACCCAAATTGTAGATAATTATTATGTTTTCCTAATGAAACCAGGATAGTCAGAATAGCTCTCACTCTCCACATCTATTCCACTGTAGCCATGTCAACAAATTCATATGTAAAATGAATAGTTTGGGCTAGGTGACCTCTGAAGTCCTTTTATAAACACTGAAAATTTTTTAAAATCAAATGCTAGCTTTTTAAAATTTTTACTTCAAATCTATTAACTTACTAAAATAATCTCATAGAACATTAATCATCATCCTGGAAGATGCCTTTCCACCATAGCCATTTGCTTTTCTGGGGATAGTGGTTGGTGATACCCATAAACACACATAGATACACACACTCTCTAAGCAAAGGCTAAACCATATTTTCATGGTTTAGGAGCTTGCAGTCTCTTGACTGCATGAACTATAGACTTTCATTCAGTTGTTAATGGCTCTCCCCACTTTTCTCTTTTTATTCCCTTTCTCAATTTGTTAATATGTTTCATTTTGACACAACACATATCCAACCTCCCCTACAATGAATATTTGGAAATAGTTAAGCAAAGATACTTGATATGACTAACTTTCCATTTTTGTAGTTTGGTTATTGTTAACAGAAAGATTTCTGGTTTTAATTATGATAGAATAGTATCTACATTGCTCAGGTATTTGAACCCCATTTTACTGCCTTTTAGTGTTGTCTTGATTTGCATAATTGTAATCACTGCATGTGTGCCAGTGCATATGTACATACGTGCAGCAAGCACACACACACACACACACACTTATTTGCCTCTGATTTTTTCCTCAGAATCACTGGACAATTCTCATAGCTTCTTACAAATTGGTTATATCCCTCCTTCTTTATCATGCAGAAATACTTCATTATAGTCATATAATATGGCTTGTTCAGTCATTTCCCCAATCATTAGACACATATTATGCTTGTAGCTTTTTGTTATCACAAATAATATTGCTTTGAATATTTTTCTACACATGGTCTTTTACTTTATTGACATGGCCCAGACAAAAATATTGACTATTTATAGTTATTTAGGTCTTCTTTTATTTCAGTAACCATTATTTTATATTTTATTCATATGTTCTATATGTTTCTTGATAGTCTAAATCCAAAAGAGTTAATATATTTTGCCATTATTTTAAATAGGATTTTGCTTTCTTTTCCTCAAGAACTTTGTAACTCACATATGGAAATGAAACGTTTTGTGGGTTTATTTCACATTTTGCTGTTTTTCCTGAAAATGTTAATTATATCCATTAATTTCATTGATGTTTCTCTGGGTTTACCTGAGAAAAACTTCATTCAATCTTTTTTAAATTTACCTTCTTTTTACTTGTACTTATTTCCCCCATACTTCCTCTAACTCCTAATCATATAATTAGCATTTCTTGTTTATTGTTCTGTCATTTCTGTTGCGTCTCTCTCTTCCTGAGCCCATTTGGGTTTTCTTGCCATTTCCTTCTCCAGCTCATTTTACAGATGAGCAAACTGAGACAAAGAGGGTTAACTGACATGTCCAGAGTCACACACCTAATAAGTATCTAAGGCCATATTTGAACTCAGGAAAATGAGTCTTCTTGGCTCCAAGAATGGCACTCTATCCATTGTGCCACCTGGCTACCTAGCTTTTTTGACATTATGGCAAATAATAGTGGAGGTGATGATATGATTTTATTGAGAAAGCTTTCAATGTTTCTCCATTATGCATACAGCTAGCACTTGATTTTAATTGGATAATTTTGATTAAATTAAAGAAATATCTTTTTATTCCTATGCTTTTTGGCATTATTAACATAAATATTACTGTTTTGTTGAATACTTTTCTGAGTATATTAATATAATTATGTGATTTTTATTGCTTTTGTTATTAATATGATTAATTATGTTATTAGTTTTCCTCATGTTCACCCATCCTTGTGTTCCTAGTATTAATCTGACTTGGTCATAGTAAATAATCTTCTGAATATATTTCTGCAGCTTCTATACTAATATTGTATTCAAGATTTTTGCATTAATGTAATTAGCATAAGAGGAGAGGGGGAGGGAGGGAGAAAGAGGGACAGACAGAGACAGACAGAGAGACAGAGAAAGAGGAGAGGGAGAGAGAGAGAGGGAGAAAGAGAGGGAGATGGAGAGGGAGAGAAACAGAGGAAAAGGGAGGGGGGAAGAAGGCAGAGGGAATAGAGGGAGGTACAAAAGGGGAGAGAGACACACACACACACACAGAGTGAGAGAGAGAGAGAGAGAGAGAGAGAGAGAGAGAGAGAGAGAGAGAGAAGAGAGAAAGGGAGAGGGAGAGAAAGTACAGAGTAAACCTTAGAGGCAGGAAATTCTGGATTCAAATTCTGATTTTAAAGGAAGTCATTAACCTTTTTGTGCCCCCTGGCAATTTTCTTTCTATATTTTGCAGAACCCTGGGAGAGGTGCTTGAGTAAATATCCTCATTGATAATTCCCTATCCAAATAAATTGTAGGTTCAGACTAAAAGAAAAACAATAATTAGTGATATTGCTCTTCAACAAGTTCTTTCACTTCCCTTCTTTGCTCATTTCCCTCAGATTTGTGTCTTAAGATATTTATTTTCTAGAGGGAATTTGATACATTATCTTCTCTTTCTGTGCTTGCAAATAGCTTAACTTTGTTAGATGACATTCTTTAAATGCTTGGTAAAATTCACTTACAATTGTATTTATATCAGTTCATTTGAGAGTTCATGTACATCTGGCTCAACTCCCCCCCTCCCCCCCCAACAAAACCAGATTGTTTAGATCCTGTATTTCCAGTTTTATTGACTTAGGTACTTGATATTTTTGTGAATATTCATCCAATTAGTCAATAAGCATTTCCTAAGAACCTATTATGTCTCAAGTTAGGTGGTGCACTGGGTAGAGCTCTAGGCTTGGAGTCAGGAAGATCTGAATTCAAATCCAGATTCAAAGCTCACTAGCTGTGATCCTGGGCAAATAACTTAACCCCTACTTGCCTCCTTTCTTCTTCTGTAAAAAGATGAGGTGTGAGAAAGTAAAATTTCCTGAGAAACCCTAAGGCTACCTGCCTAGAGAATGGCACAAACAATGCTGGCTGGCCTTGGGAATACTAGGTAGCCTTAAGGTCTCCCTCCCTAGTATTAAGGGAGAAAACAATTCTCTTGGAGAAAGTGGAGGATAACACCAACAAAATACAAAGCTGTCACAAGGCAGACCTGTCTAACTGTTTGACCAGTGAAAATAGGTTTCCCAAGGGATTCTTTCCCGAGTAGCTTGGTGTAAAGCCAAAGAGAAGTTTCCACTGGCTGGTCTTTGTAATTCGAAGCTGGTCTGAGAGTGTTTGAGATCACCCAGAAGGAGACAGGGTGTATCCCCTTTTTTATCAAGCACCTGTTGCTGGGAGCTATATGAGAGAGTGTAGGAGTTGGGGTGCCATGGTCAGGGGCACCCAGGCAGCCGCACAGGCAGCTGAATCTGCAAGCCTGTTTCCCTTGACTTGAAGTGAATCCCCCTTCTGGTGTCCTTTATAAAACATAAGAGAAACCTCTCTAAGTCCAGCTTGCAATAATTGTAGAATTTCCTCTGTATACTTCATGGAGGAATGTTTGACTGTCAAAAATCCCTTTCTTTCCATATAGCCCCATGAGCACGCAAAACGTGAAAGGCTTATTTGGAGCCAGTGTGGATGTTCACTTTCATTCCTTAACCTCAGTTCTAAAGCTCTGGTGAGGGCAAAGAGTTCCATCTCTGGGCAGAGGGGTCTGGGGAAGTGGCTTAGCCTCCAAGGTGCTACTGAGGTTCACCACAGAATAACCTGACTTCCTTTCCCTGTTTAAAGCGGGTAGGGCTAATAGGAGGCAGGGGTCAGTTTAGCTTTCTTTGAGGCAGATTGAAGGAGTGACAGAATCACCTGCTTCCTCTCCTCTGAGAGTGAAGCGGGGTGGAATTCAATTCATGGCCCAAATACTTAACAGACTGACAATCCATGTGGGCCTTAGACAAAAAATCTTTATAGCTTCAGGAGCCTAAAAAGTTAAGGGTTTTCATAGCAGCAGCCAGAGAAGCCTCTCAGGTTGGGCTACAGATAATGAAGCTGCTATTAAGAGGCTCCAGGTTTCTTAAATCTTCAGCCAGTCCCTGTCTAAATATACCTGGAGGTCTGAGAAGAGAAAATTGGGTCCCCAATTTCATCATCAAGTCACGCCCCAACAATGGGGTAGAACAGGAGAAGATGATGAGAAAAGAGTGTTTGGATAACAGATCACCAATCTGACTAGGCAGAGGGAAGGTCTCAACACAGTTCCATTCAATTCCCATTGTTGAGGTGTCAGAAATGAGGGTTAAGAGATCCCCTGACAGCAATGGGGTGCTGTGCAGACTTTGCGAAAGAATTAGCAAACCCCAGTGAATGAGGCGAAAGGTTTGTGGGAAAAAAAAATAATAAAATAAAAAGAATTTATTATGCTGAGAAGAAATATCTTCCTCAGCAGGCATCAGTTAGGATTTTAGCCAAGGCCGGTTTTTGCAAGCCTTCCATTATGTCAGATCCTTCTGGCCCCAGAGCTAGGGACTAATTTTCAACTCAAAAGGGCGGGAATTATGCCCCAAGCCAAGATCTCCAATTGAATTGACTGAAGAGATTACTATCTGGGAGTTTCCCCTATGAGCCGCCCCTCCCAGAGGCCAGGAGGGGTTGCCATTCAGGACTTTTCCAACCCTTACCCCACCTCCCCAAGATCTGGGGGGGGGCACAGTTTACATCACCATCACCTTAAGAGGGGAGAGGCAGATGGATCTAGAGTGCCAGGGCAGGATAGAAAATGAGGCTCCCACAAAGTCAAAGAGAAAGTCAGTGGATTTACCTGCCACATCCAAAGTTACCCAGGGTTCCTCCAAGGTGATGGAGCAAGAGGAAGCCTGGCTACTCGCCGGGCACCAATGCTTCTAGTTCTGAGGAGACTGGAGAACAGGGCACTGGGGAGAGGCGGCTCAAGCCCATTGTGGGCAGTCTCTCTTCCTGTGTCCCTCTGGTTGTACTTCACACACAGACCTGTGGGTTTCCTCCGAGGTCAACAGCGAGACCAATGGCTCTGGCCATGGCATTGAAGGCACAAACCCTCCTGGATATGACAGCAGCTAAAATTTGAGCCTGTTCTCTGATCCTCCTGGTTCTGCAATCTCCCTCCCCAGCCACAGTTTGTGCCCCATTATTGAAACCTCCACAGGCTGTTTCCAACAGCTGTGTCTGGGGAGTCTGAGGACCTAGGCAAGCTTCCACAGCTTCCTCTGAATGTCTGGTGCAGATTGACTAATAAAATGCGTACTGAGGACTGTGGTCCCCTCTGGAGAAGGGGATCCAAGCTAGTGAATTTCTTTAGAGCCTCTACAAGGTGTCCCCGAGAGCAAGCAGGATTTTCTTCAAGTTTCCTTAAGTTTTTCATAATTAACTTGCTTAATTCCTTTCTTCCTATCTTCAAAGATGGGGATTAAAAAATAGATCCCTTCTGTCTCTGTCTCTTCTTCTGTTGAGGGGTGAGATCACTCTAACAGCGATGGTTGTTGCTAATAGGCTGGTGTTGCAGGTTTTGCAAAAGAATTTGCAGTCCCAGTCTCCAAGCAAAAATGGGTTTATTTTCACTGAGAAGCTCTTTTTCTCAGTGGGCCCCTTCCTGATTATGAAGATAGCAAAGACTGGGTACAGAGTTTTGATTTTATTTAGCTTTCTATGGCTTAGGGCTAGGGAGCAATTTGAGGGATTAATTTCCAAATCAATAAAGGTGGTGATTGTTTCCCAGGCTAAACTGATTCCCAGATCATTTGGAGGTGGGAGTGTGAGAAATGCTGAAAAGTTGGGTTTCCACAGTACTGCAAGCTTTGAGGTAGTGTGGGATTGGGATAGTGGGTACCACTGACCAAGGGCTTTTCACAGTGACTAGGATTCACAGAACAATTAAGTGATCAATAAAAGCCTTGAACAAATAAGAAACTGGGCTAGGAAGGCACAGGGGCATTCAGCTAATCAGAAAGAGTCTTGTGGTTTTGAGAAAATCACAAACTTAAGATAAGAGCCCATCTAGCCCAAACTAGTTGGGGTCAATGACCTGACTTGACTAAATCACTATTTTGACTGCTTAATAGGCTAATTGAATATTAAACAACACACCCCAGAGGAGGAGTTTTCCGCCATTTTTGAGCATGGGCTGTATGATGAAGGTGGAGTGTGTTTTATACATATCAAGGGGAAGCATGTAGTGGGCATATCAGAAAGACTATAACTTGGATAAAACGAACCAATCCTTTCTCTAAAGGGAGGAGCTGCATCACAGGAGCAAGTATAAAGGTCCCCCATTTCTATATTCAAGGCCTTCTCTTCCCAAAGAGGAGTAGGGCCAGATTCTGGCCAGAAATGTTAAGATAATTCCTTAAGATTCTTCTTTAATATATTGTTCTTAATATCTGATTTTCAGTGTCAGGAGTGTTATTTTTAACCAGAGTTTCCCCTGGGAAGCAGGTAGGAGGGTGGGGATCATTTTAGGAATTTTCCCAAAGGCCGGGAGGAGTTGGGATTCAGAGTTTTTCTATTTCAGGCCCATTCCCTCCTCCCCCAAAGATCAGGGGGACACAGAGTTCTTTTACATCACTTCCTTCCTAATAATCCCACCAGAGTCAGTAATAGCCCCTGGGAGCTATCTATCAGAGGAGGATTTAGCCATATTGTCCCCAAAACTTCTGGGCTAGATCTTTTTTCTCCTCTATGGTACAACAAGAGGAGATAATGTCAGTATCTCCCCAGATAACAAATTTGAGGGACATGACTTTAAAGTTCTCAATATATCTAGTGGGGTCCTCAGAGTAAGGGCCAAGTTATTTTCTTAATTTGAGAAAGGTTTGACATTGAAAAGGGCATATGAACCCTGACTATTCTCTGAGAGCCTGTTAGCAACAATAGCAAAAAGAAAGCTACTTTTCTCAGTAAGCAGAGTTCAGAAGGGGTGGATGAATCAGGATCCTGTAGAGAGAAAAAGGGATCATGCTCCTAGTATGGAAAGGATTAAGGAGCAGGGCCAAGAGGTTTCAGACTTCTGCTAAGAGGTGAGGGATCAGGGGAATGGTACTGAACTGAAGAAATATTACTGGCAATAGGGTCCAAATCTTGATAAAGGGCCTCTTGGGCTTCTGCTCTAAATTGCTCTTCATTAGATTAAGGGATAAAGGTGAACTGTCCCATCTTTGCCACAAGCCTTAGAATTCCTAGACTTATAGCCCCTTGTCTCTGCTGGCATTCCAGGGAGGATGAAAATGTGGCAAAGTTTCCTTAGTCAAGAAGGAAAGAGAAATGGCAAGAGACTCCAAGTCAGGAGTCCTTGCCAAGGAAAACTTGCAGAGAGTGGAGCTCAGACAATCCAGACAAACTTTCCTAGGAACTTAAGGTATCCCTTGGCTATAGGATTAGGGTGAAAAGGGCTTACCTTAACAAGGAGGGCATAAAACTTGGGGGTCTCATGTTTGGGCACTAAAAATGTAGAGGAGAAAGACCTCAACAAGATTAGGATTCCCTGGGTCAGTGTCATGGATTTGGTGAAAGAATTTGCACACTCAGTCTTCAAGTTAAGGAGCAAAGATTTATTATGTTGCTTGACAGTGGGCTAAAGTTGCAAGGAAGTTTAGCAAAGAGTGGAAATCAAGAAGCTAATGTTATAGGAAAGAGAAACAAAGATTAGATTGATATACCAATATTATGGTTTAGGAGCACATTTGCAGAATGGTGGGGGTGGGTAGTTCTCATCTCTACAGCTTACAGACCAACAGAATCAGTATTAAATTACTGCTATTGGCCAGCATTGTTTGTGTCACTCCTAAGGCCTGGTGGCCTTAGGGTTTCTCAAGAATTGCTACATTCTCACACCTCATCAAAATAATAGGAAATGGTAAATCACTTCACTGTCTTTGACAAGAAAACCCTATGGATAAGTCCATGAGGTCTTGAAGAATGGGACCCAACTGAGTGTCTGAAAGCATGTGCCAGACCAGGCACTTTGCTAAATACTGGTATTACAAAAGAATCCTTTGCCCTTCAGAAATATACTTTCCAAAGGAATTTATTCTTTCATTTGAAATTTTCAATTTTGTTGGCATCTACTTGGATATAGAAGATTCTAATAATTTTGTTTTGTTTGTTCTGATTTCTCACCACTTTTGGGCCTGGTAATTTTTTCATTTAGATCTTTCTAGACTTTTCCTTCCTAATTGGAATTTACTTTTCTTTCCTCCAATTCCTTTCCCAATACTCCAGTTTTAGAGCCATGATCAAATTAATTTTCCTATTATTCCAGAAGAGGTGGGTTTTATCAATCTATTTCTCATTGGTCTGACTCTCCAACCTAGAAAACATCCTCAGACTATTATCTCTCCCATTAGAATGTATGTACCTTGAGGACAGGGACTTTATTTTTATATTTGTATCCTCTGATTTT
The DNA here is from genome assembly GCA_023553655.1 of Myrmecobius fasciatus. Lineage (NCBI taxonomy): Eukaryota > Metazoa > Chordata > Mammalia > Dasyuromorphia > Myrmecobiidae > Myrmecobius > Myrmecobius fasciatus. The sequence goes on along the minus strand of JAJPUD010001688.1, from coordinate 173,648 downwards.
AGAAGTGCTTGACAATTAGTAAGTACCTAATAAATGCTTTCTTTTTCATTCCTTTTAAAAATGGAGCTAGTTAATAAGTTTTATAATTTAATTGATAAAGAGATGTATTTACATTAGGGAAGACCAGGTTTCACACTGTATCCCTGATACTTACTGTGTGGCAATGAGCAAATCATTTAGACTCTCTGAGCCACAATGCTCAGAGAAGCAAAATGGAATAATTATCACTGCAGCACTTACGTACAAGGGTTGTTATGAAACTCCTGAAGAACTATATAGTATGTAAAAAGCTTTGCAATACTCAAAGTGCTATAGAAATGCCAGCTATGATTAGAACTGATTTACTAATTTTATTTTTTTTAAACATCAGGTTTCTATTTTATCATTTCAATCATTTTATCTTTTCTATGATTTTTCAATTTTTTTTTTGGCTTATTTTGGGATTATGAATTCTTGAAACTTTTTCTTCCTCCCCTCCCTTCCTTCCTTCCTCCCTTGCTTGCTTGCTTGCTTCCTTCTTTTCTTCTTTTCTTCCTTCCTCCCTTTTCTCCCTTCCTCCCTTCCTCCCTCCTTTCCTCCTTCCCCTTCTCTCTCTCTCTCTCTCTCTCTCTCTCTCTCTCTCTCTCTCTCTGTTTCTCTCTGTGTCTGTCTCTGTTTCTCTCTCTCTCTCTCTCTCTCTCTCTCTCTCTGAGTCTTTCTCTCTTTCCTTCTTTTTATTTTTTTTTTTAAGTAACAAGTTCAGTTGGATAAGAATCTTAATGTATTCTCCAGTGATAGTTTCATCAAAGCCCTCAGGCAGAGCTGTCTTAACTGGTTAGTTATGAATTGCTGTAAGTACAAGAACTTTTTTTAGCAGGGGAAGCTTGAAGAAAAATAAAGGCTCCTTTGGAATACTCCTTGTGGCTACACGAGATCTTGCTTCAAAAATTCTCTTCCTTTATGAAACTATGGTTTCATTTTCTAATCTTGAACCCTATCTCTATCCTACTATTATGACTTAAACTGACCTGATTGATCCTCTGACATAGTCGCCTGACTGAATTTGAATAGAATGTAATGATGTCCTACTACTGTAACCCATGCATTAAAGGTGGTGTGGTACAGTGGCAAGTGTAGTTAAAATTAGGTGATCAGGCTTTAAATCATGGCTCTGCAGCTCACTAGCTACATGATATTATAGTCACTTTATTTTTCTGAACCTCAGAATTCTCAACATTAAAATGAGAATAATAATAGTTCAACTAAAATGGAATTTTACTAAGCTATAGTAAATAAGGAATGTATTGAATACAGAAAAGCACAGAAAAACCTACAGGAACTGATGTAGAATGAAGGTAGCAGGGCCAAAAAACAAATAAAAAAAAAAATCCCAAACCCAACATATACAATGAGTGCAACAAAGTAAATAGAAACAACAACCATGCATACAAAAGTGGATGTTGTAGACATGGCATAAAGGAGATATATGAAAAGATATCAGCACTTGATCCCTTTGTGCAGGTGGGAGGTCACAAATGTAGTCTTTACTTTAGTTTTAAAGGCCAAGGTCTCCCACTGCATCCAGGGCCATCTCTAGTTATCCTGTTCTATATTTTGCTACTAGTCCCATATGACTCCAGAGGAGACAGTGAGGCTGGTGACTTTGCATAGTCCTGACTCACTTAAATCCAATTTATTTGCAAGTCATGGCATCATCTTCTTGATATCATGTTCTCTTTAAGAGCAAGGGACAAGCAACAACCCTGAGCAGCAGTAGCTGCTCCACTAAGGGACCAATTGGCCAGTTCTAGTTGAGTAACAGCTCTTCTCTTCCTCCCTCTCTCCCTCTCCTCCTTCCTTCTTTCCTTCCTTCCTTCCTTCCCCTTCCTCCCTCCATCCCTCTTCTTTCTTTCCTTCCTTCCTCCCTTCTTTCCTTCCTCCCTTCCTCCTTTTCTCCCTTTCTCCTTTCCTCCCTTCCTTTGTTCCTTCTTTTCCTTCCTCCTTTTTTTTCCTTCTTTCCTCCTCCCTCCCTTTCTTCCTTCCTTTTCCCCTCTCTCCCTCTCTCCCTCCCTCTCTCTCTCCTTCCTTCCTCCCTTCCTTCTTTCTTTCCTTCCTTCCTCCCTTCCTTCCTTTCTCCCTTCCTCCTTTCCTCCTTTCTTTTGTTCCTTCTTTCCTCCTTCCTCCTTTTCTTCCTTCCTTTCCCCCTCCCTCACTCCCACCCTTCTTCTCTCCCCTCCCTCTGTTCACAAAGGATATCATAACCTTATCTGTGGGTACTCTGAGGTGTATATTCCCCTCCCAGACAGTTTTTTTTTTTCTTATTAGGTAAAAGAGGTCGTTCTTTCTTTCTTACCTAGACTTAATCACTGAATGGGTGTTATCTCAGTCAAATATAGACCTAAGAAAGACTTTTAACTTAAAACCACCAAATCTCCTACTGCCATCTCCAGTCATCCTCATCTATATCTCCCCACTGAACTCATGTGACTCTGCTAGAGAAAGTGAGGCTGGTGACTTTGCATAGCCCTCTCACATTTATAATCCACTTACAAGTCATGAAATCACCTTCCTGGTGTCACAAGAACAGCATGGCAAAAATTTTCTGACTTTTTCAGTGTACTGATCAGTTATGCTATTTATTCTCTTCTTTTTTTCCCTTTTCTTTTTAAGAAAATGCTATCTTTTATGTGAGATGCCTCTCTAGGAGGAATATTAAGAGAGATTTTGGAGAAAACAATAATCACAAAAGATCACAAAAGACATCTATAAAACATATTTAAAATAATAATAATATTTTGGCTCCCTATGACACAGTATTGTTGTTTGGGAAACACTCTGTAAACTTGAAAACATTATTTAAATGTGACTTTTGTCATTATAATATTTATGTATTTGTGCATTTTATAGCACTCTAATAGTCTGCCACTCATGTCTTGATGGAGCTAATTACCTGTGCCAGAGGAAGCATATGGTACTAGTAGGAATGGAAAGATGAAATTCTGAAAGAAGAATTGATAGGACTTGGTGACTAACTGGATGTGGGAACTGTGACAAAATCACTTTAAGTCTGTTTTAAATCTTGTGAAAAAATTCTGATTAAATGTTGTCTTATGATGTTTTGGTAAAATCTTGGATTTGTAACTGAAATACCCTTACTAAAATAGTCTATATCAGAAAGCTGCAAAAATTGAAGCAGCTGCTGAGGGAAATTGAATATGAATTTCATTTCAAATTCTAAAGAATCAGAACAGATTCAGAGGAGAAGCCTCTCTTTTTTGTAGGTAAGGAAGACAAAATGCCTTCCTTCTGATTGGAAAAAAAAAATTCAGAGAGAAGAAGAAATAGAAATAATAAACTTCTGGCAGGAATTCACGACAAAAAAAATGATTTTTTAAAAAAGTGAAATAATGCCTATTTTTTGGTTAGTTTATAAGCAAATCCAGAAAAGAACAAAGACTGGAAGGAATTAAAAAGAAAGCCAATGCATAGAACCTGCAAGCCAATGCACTTGGGCTTTAGGGAAGACAGTGTCACTGTACAAAGAATTCTGAATGAATAATAAAGACAGCTTTCTTATCCACTTAACTTAAAGTAAGATTAACTAATTAATTGCATTCATTCAGCAAATACTTATTGGACACTGAGTTGAATAAAGATGATTGAAACACCATCATTGTCCACAAGGAGCTTTCAATCAAAGTTAGAGAGGATCTCTAAAACTGCCAAACCTGATGGGTTTTTTTTTTTTTTTTTGAGTCCTTCATCTTCTCATACCTCGTTGCTATATTTGCCACTTTGGGTTACCCTCTCCTTCTAATGCTCTCTAAGCTTGTATGACAGTATTCTCTCCTTTTTTTCTGCTTCTTGCACCTGTCTGATTGTTCCACCTCAGTTTCCTTTGATGGCTTAGTCTCCATCTCATGATCTTGAGCCCTTGGTGTGTGTGTGTGTGTGTGTGTGTGTGTGTGTGTGTGTGTGTGTGTATCTGTCTGTCTGTCTAACCTGTCTAACTCCTAACCTGGGTTTCAAGCCTATAACATTTGTATAAAATGAAATAATGACTTCACATTGTGTGCTTATATGAAGAGCAGGGATTCTTTGTTCCATCTTCAGAAGAGGACATGTGGAGTGACAAGATTCTCTTTAGACTGACTTTGGAGAAGAGAGACAGAGACAAATATATAAATGAAAGCTGGATCCTCAACACATCCCTAATTTGTAGCTTGCTTCCTTGCAGCCTGTTGGGGAATTTTTCTTTAGGTGAAATGAGGGCCTCTATTAGTCAAGCTGAGATAGCTCATTTCCAGTGAGAGAGCTCAATCACTTTCTGTTTCTTCCAGTATGTTCTAATCTACAAAATTATTTGATTAGATTTGAAACCAATTTAGAAACTCAAACCACCTAGGTTCCGCAGGCCTGGGGAGCCTATGCCTCCCCTATGGAGACGGTGGATAGATGGATATTGGAAAGCACTTTCCAGATCTTCTACTATTTAAGGATGGTACCCAGGGAATTCTCAACAGTTGTTACTTGGCTACTGTCCTGAACGTCATCATTTCCAGAAACTCATTGTGCTGCCAAAGGAAATAAACTAGGAAATACTCATCTCCTCAGATAATTTCCCATTCTTGCTGCATGACTTCATCATGCACCCTTGCTTAATAATGCATACTTACTTCCCTTTGCATCATGTGTGTGTTTGTGTGGTATCTTCCATTAGATCATAAACTCTTTGAAAATTGTGATTATTGGGGGGGCGGAGCCAAGATGGCGAACTGCAGACAGCCATCTCTGTGAGCTCCAGAGACCTTCCCTCAGACCCAGACAAATTGAGCCTCACGAACTGGTTTTTGAGTGAGGGCTCCGCCAAACACTTGGACTGCAACGCACTTCTATCAAATATCTACTTTGAAAGAACTCCAGAGAAGGTTAGCCTCAGGGGAAATCGGCCGCTGGTCGCAATCAGACTCCAGCCAGGGCGGAAGTCAGGGCTGCGATAGAGGGGCAGATTTTAGGTACCCAGGAAGCCCCTGGGAGACTCCTGGGCCACTTTGCTCTGCTTGCGGGCAGGTGCTTTGGCAGATCTGCCTTTGGTAAAGGGTGGATTGAGAGCAGCTGAAAACGTTGTCCTAGTGCGGATCTAGCCCGACCAGCCTCAGACTGGAAGTCAACTCGGCAAACTGCCCCAGGGCAAAGTGAAACTGCGGCAATATTCCCTGCTGGTGACTGATACCTCAACTCAAAATTATGAGTAAGAAGCAGAAGAGAGCTCTCATCATAGACAGCTTTTACGGAGAGAAAGTAGAGAAGTCCCCAGATCCTGAGATTCTGAAAACAATCCCAGATGAAGCCGCAAAGGCTGACTTAAGCTGGTCTCCCTTCCAGAAGGCTTACCTGGAAGATTGCATTAAGAATCTCAAAAGAGAGCTAAAAGAAGAATGGGGAAATAAATTGAGATCAGGGCAACAGAGATATCAAAAACTGGAAAACAGGACTGGTGAATTGGAAAAAGAAAACAATTCACTGAAAATCAGAATTGGTGAATTGGTAAAAATCACCAATTCACTGGAAAATAAAAATGGTGAATTGGAAAAAATCACCAATTCACTGGAAAATAAAAATGGCAAATTGGAAAAAGACAACAATTCATTGAAAAACAAAATTGGTGAATTGGAAAAAGACAACAATACATTGAAAAATAAAATTGGCAAAATGGAAAAAGAATGCATTGAATCAAGAAATTCAATTGGCCAGCTACAAAAGGAGCTAAAAAAAGATAACTGAAGGAAATAATACCTTAAAAATTAAAATTGAACAAATAGAAGTAAATGACTCAATGAGACTTCAAGAATCAGTCAAACAAAAACAAAAAATGAAAAAATAGAAGAAAATATGAAATATCTCCTAGGAAAAACAACTGACTTGGAAAACAGATCCAGGAGAGACAATCTAAGGATTATCGGACTCCCTGAAAGCCATGATGAAAAAAAGAAACTTGATGCTATCTTCCAGGAAATCGTGAAAGAGAATTGCCCTGATGTTTTAGAATCAGAAGGCAAAATTGGCATTGAAAGAATTCACCGATCACCTCCTAAAAGAGACCCCAAAATTAAAACCCCAAGGAATATCGTGGACAAATTTCAGGACTATCACACCAAGGAAAAGATATTGCAAGCAGCTAGAAAGAAACAGTTCAAATACCGAGGAACTGTAATTAGAATTACACAGGATTTGTCAGCTTCCACATTGAAGGATCGAAGGGCCTGGAATCAGATATTCCGAAAGGCAAAAGAACTTGGATTACAGCCAAGAATAAGTTATCCAGCTAGAATGAGCATCATCTTCCAGGGAAGAAGATGGTCATTCAATGATACAGGAGAATTTCACCTATGAAAAGACCAGATCTGAGCAAAAAATTTGACCTCCAAATACAGAACTCAAGAGAAGCATAAAAAGGTAAAAAGGAAAGAACTCTTGAGAACTATATTTCTACTATAGGTATCCTTAAAGAATGGGGGTATAATTTGATTTTTCTTTGATAATAATGGAAAGGAAATTAGAGGTGGAAGGGATACCATATTAAAAAAAAAAGGAGGGGAAGGAGGCAAAATAAAGTAAAAATAAAGGAGGTAAAATAAGGCAAAATCTCATAGACATAGAAGATCTAATATAATTGAGGGAAAGAAGGGAGGGCGATGAGTATTGTGTAAACCTTACTCTCATTAGATTGGACTCTAAGAGAGTATATCAGACACATTTGGCTTCAAAGAAAGACCTGACCCTCCTTGTGGGAAGGTGGGAGGGAAAGGAGGAAAGGAAAGGGATAAACTAATAGAAGGATTAGGGGAAAGGTATAAAGGGGAGGGAGGGACTCTAAAGGGGGGAGGACTATTGGTGGGAGGTGGTCATCAAAAATAAAGTACTGGGGAGGGGGGAAGGGAGAGAGGGGAAAGGGAAGAGAAAATCATAACTCTGGGTAAATAAGATGGCAGGGAATACAGATATAGTTATTTTAACGGTGAATGTGAATGGGATGAACTCTCCCATAAAACGGAAGCGGGTAGCAGACTGGATTAAAAGCCAGAATCCTACAATATGTTGTTTACAAGAAACACATCTAAAACATAGAGATACATACAGAGTGAAAGTAAAGGGCTGGAGCAGAATCTTCTATGCTTCAGGTGAACAAAGAAAGGCAGGGGTAGCAATCCTTATCTCAGATCAAGTAAAAACAAAAATAGATCTAATTAAAAGAGATAAGGAAGGAAACTATATTTTACTAAAGGGTACCATAGACAATGAAGAGGTATCAGTACTAAACATACATGCACCTAGTGGTATAGCATCCAAATTCCTAGAGGAGAAACTAACAGAGATGCAAGGAGAAATAGACAGTAATACTATACTTGTGGGGGATCTCAACCTTGCTCTCTCAGAATTAGATAAATCAAATCACAAAATAAATAAGAAAGAAGTTAGGGAGATAAACAAAAGGCTAGAAAAGTTAGGTATGATAGATCTCTGGAGGAAATTGAATGGTGATAGAAGGGAGTATACTTTTTTCTCAGGGGTTCATGGAACTTATACAAAAATTGATCATGTGTTAGGGCATAAAAACCTCAAAATCCAATGCAGAAAAGCAGAAATAGTAAATGCATCCTTCTCAGATCATGAAAATTGTGATTATTCTTTTCCTTTTTTTGCATCCACAACACAGTGTTTGGCATATGATAGGTACTTAATAAATATCTATTTACTCTGACTCTGTGGCTCTGAATTCTGTTCAAGTGAGTTTATTCACTAGTCTCTATATGTAATAATATTTTATTTAAATAGAACTCAGTGGGAAGGAGTCAAGCTTAAGTTGGAACACTTGTTCCCCTTTAAGGAATAGAAATCAGGATGGTGACTTGAATCAAAAATTAAGATAGGACCCCCATATTTTTAATTTCAGTATACCATTTTCTTTATTAGCTTCTAAACTTTTAATTTATGGGGTGACAAATAAGATTCTAGTCTAGTATTCCCTCTCTTAGAGGAGAACAGTGTGGTCCCTTCTATTCCCTTCCAGATAAGATTAAAAGTCTCCCTTGGAAAGAAGTGGGAAAGATTGAAGAAATATCTATCAATGTCTTCCCTCAGCCACATTCAAAAAACTCATCTTTCTCTTTCTCTGTTTCTGTCTGTGTCTTTGTTTCTGTCTCTTTCTGTCTCTCTGTGTGCATGGGTTTTTCTATCTCTTTCCCACCTGTATCCCTTCTCATTTTTCTTTCTCTTCTCTCTTACTCTCTCCAACCTCTCCTCTCTTACTACTTCTATCCAGGTATTGTCTCTCTCTTGGACTTTAGTACATCACCAATTGTCTATGGATACTTTGCACTGGATGTTCTAGAGAGAACTCAAAGTCAACATGAGGTTAAATATTATGAATGTGTAGAATGAATTACTGGACTCTAAACTTTATGAGACCAATGACTATGATGGCTTTTTCAACTTCTGGATGTTTGTGGAATTGTATGGATCAAATAAAGAAAGTCTCATGCTTTTTTTCAGCAATGCTTAGTAGGCCAAAAGGAATAGAGAAAGTAGAAGAATTAATAACAAATGTTCCAAATGAAACCATTGCATTCATTCATTTTTGGATAAATTTTATTTTGAGATCTTATTTCTTGAAAGTTATGTTATTGTCAAGAAAAGATTATCTTTAGTGACTCTTGTCTTGCATTCACTCCCCATGTTTAAGACCAGGCTAGAATGAGTTCTCATCAGAATGACAGAAGCATAAAAATAGCTGACCCAAAGGCAGAAAGATGCTTAGGTGTCAAAATCCTGCCTTTGTTGCTGGTACTCTATGTTGCCTATATGTTCATCCAGTTCCTATGTGCTTCCTATTCTTCTCTCCTTTTTTAGTCTAGTGGATCTCCTGGCTGATACCTATCTGCATGGACATTAGCTACCTCCTGGCATTTTGCTCTCTACTGTTTATGTATTTTTCATTTATGTTGCATAGGCCACTTCAGCATATTAAACTATCCAGAAACTCAAATTTATCATGAGCTCTGCTTTTCATTCTGGTATACCTTTTGCTCCCTATGGCCCAAAGCTTTCCACAACCTACCTTCTTTCTTATTTAATATTACTATGCTTGACTGTTTTTATGAGATTTTTATATTTATCGTTAAAGTACAAATGGAAATTTATGCCATTTTAAAATTAGCCAAGCACAGGCTAAAAGCTGGTTATTCTCATCACATGACTAACACAAAAATACTATCACTTGTCTCATAGCAAGTTATACCAATTTTATCCTCACTGCACTAAAAAGGAAATAAACAACATTTCAGTGATAGCTTAGTCACATTTATATACCTCTTTAAAGTTTGTAAAGCACTTTGCATGTATTATCTCATTTGAGCCTGACAGTAATCTCCTGGAATAAATGATACCAGTATTGCATTTAACAGATAAGCAAACTGAGTCTGAAAGAAGTCAAGTAACTTGCCAAAGAAAATAGGACTAGTACGTGTTTGAGGCAGGACCCTGCATCTTTTTAATTCATGTACCCATCCTTCTTTCCTCTTAGACATACTCTTTTGAATGCTGGACTTCTAAGTGAAAATATAAAGTCAGGACAAAAAACTTTCACAAGGGAAGAAAGGAGTAAATCAAAGATAACTTGAAATTTGCAATTTTAGTGACTTTGAGAGTGATAGTATAACAACATTAATGAAATTTGGAGGGGGAAGTTTTCTTTTCTTTTTTTTAGAGTAAATAGATGTGTTTGATGTTAGATATGTTAAGATTGTGGTGATGGTGGAATATATAATGTAGCTTAATGGTAGAGAATACAGAGTCAGAAGACTCAAGATTGGATTTTGTCTGTCTTAGACTCTAGCTGCGATGCCCTAGTGTGTCATTTAATTTATCTGAGCCCCACTTTTCTGATTTGTAATTTGGAAGTAATAACAGAACCATTCTTACAAGCCTATTATAAGAATTAAATGAAGTAATTTTTGTAAAGGGCTTAAATTACTTTAAGTACTATGGGAGTTGAGGCAGTAACACAGCCACATCTTCTCAATAGTCACTTCCAAATAAGTCCTACAAAAGGTTGGAGATAATTTTCCAGCCCAAGAAAACTTAGGAAGACAACAGGAGAGACTTGTGGCACTTAAGTGGGACAAAGCCAGATGCCCAGGTGGAGTTACTGGGAAGCTCTGGGCACAGAGAAGGTAAGGGGGTCAGATAAACATTCAAAAAAAAAGATTACAGGGTCCTTGAACTAACACTGGGAGGAGGATGGATAAGCTATCTGGCAACTCTATTGCCTATATACAGGTTGGGGTTGCCTTTCAGTTTGGAAGATTCAGACTGGGGGTCAGTTACAAGAAAACAGGGATCTTGCTCTCAGGTTCAAGTCTAAGAGTGCTTATAGCTGCAGGGGAGGAAGGATTCATTCTGAATAAAGGTGGATTACAACCCAAGAGAGTAGTGACTACATCTCTCCTAGGATCACATTTTATTGGAAATATCAAAAACTTGCTAATAGAAATAGTTCTGAAAACAGCAACACAAAAGAGGTTGAAGCTTGGAACAATTAATGTCTCCCTACCCCTAGGTGGGTAGAGCCTAACTTTAGCTGAAAATTCAAAGTCAAAAAAATAGTACAGGAAAATGAACAAACAATTTAGCCATAAAACGCTACTATGGAGACAGGGAAAGACCAAGATGTAAACTTAGAAAAAGACAACCATGTAAAAAACAGTTATAAGCAAAGCCTCAAAAATGCCAACTGGATATAAGCCCAACATGAATTCCTGGAAGAGGTAAAGAAAGAAATGAGTGGTAAAGGAAAAATTGGAAAAAGAAATGAGAGTGATGCAAGGAAATTATGAAATGAGAATTCACAGCTTGGTCAAAAAGGCACAAAAATTCACGGAAGAAATTGACTCCTTAAAAAGTAAAGCTGCTGGGGCAGCTAGGTGGCACAGTGGATAGAGCACCAGCCCTGAAGTCAGGAGGACCTGAGTTCAAATCTGGTCTCAGACACGTAACAGCTGTGTGTCCCTGGGCAAGTCACTTAACCCCAATTGCCTCAGCAAAAAAAAAAAAAAAAAAAAAGTAAAGCTGCCCAAATGAAAGAAAGAAGCACTGAAGAAAATAAGTCCTTACAAACTGGAATTGGGCAAGAAGAAGCTAGTGACTGAGACATTGAGAAATAAACAAAATCAAAAGAATAAAAAAATAGAAGAAAATGTAAAATGTCTCCTAAAAACTGACCTGGAAATTAAACTGAGGAGAGATAACTTAATACTTGTTGGACTACCTAAGTGCCATGCTCAAAGAAAGAATGAAGACATCAAATTACAAGAAATTGTCAAGGAAAACAACCTAAATATCCTCAAACCAAAGGATAAAACAGAAATCAAAAGAATTCACTTCCTGGAAGAGATTCTAAAATGTAAACTGTCAGGAATATTATAGCCAAATTTCAGAACTTTCAGAATAAAGAGAAAATATTGCAAGTGTCTAGAAATAATAATAAAAAATTCAAATATTGTAGAATTACAGTCAGTATAACATAAGATGCAGTGTTTTCCACATTAAATGAGCAGAGGGATTGGAATATGATATTCCAAAAGCAAAGGAGCTGGGACTGTAACCAAGAAAAATCTACTCAGCAAAACTGAGTGTAATCCTTAGGGAAGTGGGTTATTTAATGAAATAGAGGACTTTTATACATTCCTCATGGAGTAGAAAACTTGTAAAAAAAAAAAAACAAGTAGAAAACTTGAAATTCAAACACTAGCTAAAGAAATGCATAAAAAGATAAATGTGAAGGAGAAATCACAAGGGACTAAAAAAAAGTTAAAGCTTTACATTTGTGTATGGGAAGATGATTATATATATATATGCACATACACACATATGTATATATATATATGTATATATATATATATATATATATGCTCCTAATAACTTTAGCAATTAAAAGGAGTGTACATAGACTCAGGACACAGCTGTGAGTTGATCATGTTAGGATGATCTCAAAAAAAAAATAAATGAAGGGGTAAAAAAGAGGAATTCATTGAGAGGAGAAAGAAGAAAAGGAAGAAAGGGGAAAATCATCTAAAATAAAAGAGGCCTGCAAGAGAGGGTAAAGGTGGTGGGCAATGCTTGAATCTCATTCTCATTGGAACTGGTAAAAAGAATATACCTACACACATATACACATATATGTATATGTGCACAGTCATATATATATAATATATATATATATATATTATATATATATGTGTGTGTGTATTACACATATGCATAGAATGTATGTGTATACATACATGTATATGCAGTTATGTGTATACATGTGGGAGGGTATACATATATACACATATAAACACACTGTGGTATAGAAAGTTATATTACCTAATAGGGAAGTAGGAGGGGAAGGGAATAAGGACAGGGGATAATAAAAGAGAGGGTGGATTAAGAAAAGCAGAGGTAAGAAGCAAAGCAGATATTTGAGGAGGGGCAGAATAAAATAAGAGAGAGAAGGATACACAAAAGAAAATAGGACAGAGGATAATACATAATTAGTAATCAAAACCATGCATGTAAATGGAATGAAGTCACCCATAAAATGATAGCAGACAGCAGAATGGATTAGAAAGCAGGATCTATTAATATGTTGTTTACAAATAACACAGTTGAAACAAAAAGACACATAGAGTTAAAATAAAGGTCTAGACTAGATCTATTTATCTAGATATTAACTGTTTTTTAGTTAATATAAAAATAGCAGAGGTAGAAATCTTAATTTCATAAATTTACCTAATTAAAATATAATCAGGGAAACTACATTTTTGCTTAAAGATAAAATAGATAATGAAGAAATATAAAAAAAATTTACAGCAAGTTTATCTGATAAAAGGGTCATTATACAATATATGAGTGACAAGTCAAATTTATACAAATAAGAGTTATTCTCCAATTGATAAATGGCCAAAGGATATGAATAGACAATTTTTCAGAAGAAATAAAAGTTTCTGGTAGTCACAGAAAATGTTAATTAGAGAAATGAAATTAAAATAATTCTGAAGCACCACTTTATACTATCAGATTGACTAACATTACAGAAAAGGAAAATGAGAATTACTGGAGTGGATGTGTTACTATAGGTACATTAATGTACTGTTGGCATTATTGTGAACAGATTCAACCATTCTGGAGAACATTTTGGAACTATGTCCAAAGGCTCTAAAATTGTGTATACCCTTTGATCCTGAAATACAGCTACTAGGGCTATATTCCAAAGAGAACAAAGAAAACAGAAAAGAATGTATATGTACTGAAAGTATTAGCTCTCTGAGAAAGAGAGTGTCATCAATAAAAAGCAAACAAACAAAACACAGGATTGAGGTCTAAACCACTGATTCCCTCCCTGTAGCCTCAAACACATAGATAAGTAAAGTATGGGAGGAAGAAGAAGAGGAAAAAAAGAAAAAGATAGTTTCTAGTGAATTCCAATGGCCTCATGAGGATCTTCATGGCTTCTTTTTTGTTGTTGATGATGATTTTTAAAAATTTTCTTAGGTGTCATCTGTAGGGTATGACTCTCTTTGTTATCTATAAACTTGAATATGTATAAACTCTAAAGTTTCATGCCTAAGGAATTCTCTTTTCTTATGTTTATTCCTTTCCCCCCTTATCATTTCATTCCATTGGTCATGGGAATATTGAAGAAATAGGGATGTAGAATGGGGCAGGTGCAGGGGCAGGCTAGGAGCTTGGGGTATACCCTCTAGGTCCAGAATGCTCTTCACTCTCACAACCTCTAGTCCAATGACCTAAAAAGTCAAATATTTCCCACCTTATTCCCTGTAATTCAAATAAATTTTCATTATAATCATGGCCCATCTGGTTCTTAACACTGCGTGATATACTTAGAGGAACAAATCCCTGGCTATGATAGGAGCACTGTGTTCCTCTGGGTGGGATTGTATAAGTTATGAAGTTATTGTAGGAGTTGGCACAAATATATTCAATTTTTGGAGTTCTTGGACCACAAGCACATGCAACAATTACGGCCACAAAAATACCTGACTAAAATTCATGGATGCTTGACATAGCTAGGGATGCATGCAGTTACCCTGAAAATGTGGTTAATATCAGACTGAATTATAGTGGTGGGTATTAAAGAAAATGGAGATAAAATCACCTTGTGGGTTTCTCCCAAGCTTTATTATCCCTGAGAATGACTGAATTCTTATGTTACTGCTTTAATATTAGAATGCTACATACAACAGGTACCATGTCGTGACATTTTGCACAAAGACAAACTATATCATGATTTGTACCCATTTCCCCCCATAGCTTCCAGTGAATGGCCTGCAGGCAGTTGACAAGGAGAGTTTTTAACAGGTCTGCAATGGGATGAGGGGCAAGGACTAGCATTTCCCTTTCTTACCACTTTGTCATGGTTTCTTTCAATTGAAAGCTGTACTTTCCATGATTACTATTCTTAATTCACTTTCCTTCTTATCCATTTTGAATAATGTTATTCTATTCCTGTTGTTCTTGGAAGAAACTAAATTATAGGAAGCAACCCTATTTTTTCCCATGAAATAATCTATTTCAAGAAACTGACAGTTTTCCATTGAGCCCAGTATGGGGACACCAGGGTTAAGAATGCAGCATGATCTATTTAGTGACAAATTAAAATTCATTCCTGTGGAAAATTGAGAGTAGATTAGCAGTATTGCCTGGGCTTGTCAGACACTTCATGGATTGAAGTCTTTGGGGCAATTAGTAAATTGTGCATGGAATTGTCAAGCAATTAATAAGGAAAAGTTTGCTTATCTGCCCGATTATTTCCTGTACTAAAGGGGCTCTCAATGGGGACTATGAATCTGATGGGAAATGTTGTATCCATATTCATTCATTCATTCACTCACTCACTTATTCATTCATTTAAGATCATGTAATAAGCAAATACTTTAAGAAAAGAAATGCAAATAGTGAAATGGTAAATAAGAGATCATGTCTCTATGCTGTGAACAAATTTCGATAGATCTTTTAATCTTTGATGAGTAGGGATTACCCCCATTAATGAGGGTTTCTGGCACCGAAAAATACTACTATTCTAGCTATGATTATTTATTATACAAGTAATGTGGCAATCCCATAATTCCTTTTAATTATATACCAACACATGCATGTAAGAACCATCATAATATCGACAACTAGAAAGTGTTCTTTAAAGGTATCTTGAATGAGTTGGAGTTTACAAAGGTATCCAAATTGGTTGTTTTGAAAATGGAATATATACACTGAAGACAACAATGTGTGTGTGTGTGTGTGTGTGTGTGTGTGTGTGTGTGTGTGTGTACACCAAAGCTGGGCTAGTTTATTGGTTTAGTTTGTATTTTGGCCAGTGTCTTCTTTGAGATGAGAATAACATTCTTAATTTCTTCTCTTGGTCTTATTAGTGGTAATGGTTCATATTGTGTACTCCAACTTGAACATGACAAGACAAGGGAAATATCCTCTCTATCACAGAGAAAGAAAGAGCATTTTAATGGGGAAGGTGTTTTATAGGCTTCCATGGTTTCTCATGTGAAACCCATTGATTGGCACATGGACATACACTCTGACACCATTCTATGTAAACCCAGACATGCTTCTGCTCATTTTAATTAGACAGATAAAATTAGCAAGGAGATTAAGGTAAAAGGCAAATTAAAAATATTTAAATGTTAAGTGGAATTTACAAAAGTGAATTGAGCAATGAGGTACAATAGAGAATAGTGTAAAGAGAAACACAGAAACATATGAACATACCTCTGAAGCCATACAACCTAAGCCAGTATTTAAGACCAAAACCCTTAGGTCCACATGTTAGAAAAGAAGAATCCTTCTTTACCACCTACCTATATGTTACTGGAATTGGAGAATATTCTCCACATTCTCTTTTTTCTCCTCCTTTCCAGTTGCCAGAAATCCAACAGTCAATACTATTCTAGCATGGCCCAAATAAGATCCATTTCAAAGCTCTCCTCTGCTTCCTGTCTCTGAGTTTGCAAGCTATTGTGAGTTTGGTTTCCTTTCCTTTTTTTCTCCCCACCCCAATCCCAATGAAACCAGTGGTCCAGCTGGGCCAAGCAGAAAGCCAAGTCAACAACCTCCGATCGTTCCTGACTTCCTGGGGAGTGATGGTGCTGATCCTGTTGCAGTAGTCTCTTGTTTGTGTCTGTTATGAACAAGCAATGAATCCACAGTCATTTTACAATGCAGACACACACACACACTCGTGTTCACACGCACGGAAACAGGTTTCTTTTTTTGTTTGTTTGTTTTTCCAATTTGTGGTTTCTTTTTTCCTTTTTGCAAAAAATGCAAACAAAAGAAAAACAAGGTTTTCAATTGAAGGTACATCTCTTCTTCAATATGAAGACATTAATTGACTTGGTTTGGATCCCCCATGCAGTGGTCAGCAAAGTCCTTTGGTAACTGACAGAAAGACATCTTGAGATTCAGGCGCTGGACAATTTGTTTGAAGAACCTTCCCCACACAGGTCATGAGCAAAGGGAAATGGATGTGGGAGAAGGGACAGGGGTCTGGGGGAGGAGGAAAAAAGGAGAAAAAGAAAAGAAAAGTCATTGGTGAAGAATTGAAAATTATTTTGTTTTTTCCCTCTACCTCCCTCCCTTTTTTCCTATTTGTTTATGAGTATGGTGGGATTTGAATCTATTTTTCATTCCCCCAATGCACATTAATTTCTCTTTATTTCTTTTACATAAATGATTTATACATATTTATAGTTATATATTTGGTTTCCCATGGCATCATAAAGGTGCTTCTGTCAGTGAGAAATGGAAGCTGGCTGTTAAAAAATCCAGTCCAGTTTACTCTTTGTTGGCGACATTATGATTCTCAGTTGTAAAGCCAACCTCTCCAAAACTTTTCACAGCTTTGTTAACCTCTCTTTTCCCCTTCAACCCTTGTCCCTTTCCCTCCCACTCCTACCCCTCAGAAAATGAGAATTCTCATGCCATTGAGGTTGGAGATTGACTCATCTGTACCCTCATGGAATGAACACTGTTCAGGATCTTCTTCTGATGTCCTGCCAAAGTCACTCCTATTCTCAGAAGGTCTCTGGAGGAAGAAAAAGAAACAACAACAACAAATTCACTATAGTTTCATTCATTCATTCAAGAAATATTTATTGCATGCCCTCTGTGTACAGGATAGCAATCTCCATGTTTAAAGACTCTGCAATTTAGTAAGGAATATATGACACAGAAATATTATAAATAATATTAAAATAAAATGATGAGAAGTAGAATATCAGTACTTAAAAACAAGTTTGAATAATATACAATGAAATCTCATATGAGACTGCCTAGGGGGATCTGAGAAGAATCTGGTGACTTTTGATCTCTGTGTGTGTGTATGGGAGCAGGAACAAGGAGGAGGAGTTTTCAAAAAGGCATCCTGGGCATAGAGAATTATGTGACTAAAAGGTGAGACATATATAGGAATAGGAAAATATTTTTAAAGTAGTAATAATTCAATTTGAACAGAATGATTAGGTTCAAATAAAGATGAATAGGAAATATTTTTCTTTGTCTTTCTTCTCCATGAAAATACTCTTTCCTTTCCTTCAAAGTAATACTTGAAACAACTTCTCCAGGAAACCTTTGCTGATTAACTTAATTCTTCTGCAGTCACCCTAATTATCCATAAGGTCCTAGGCATGTGGGTGCAGTCCTCATTAGCTATGTGTTTGGAATTGGCCCTAACTCATGACCAAGTTTCCTTGGCCTATCACAATAACATTCTTGTTCAACATAATTTCATTTTCAAGGAGTTTTAGCATTTAGTCTAGAACAGAAGTTATTAAACTTTTTTGTTTTGTTTGGTTTGGTTTTTTTGGTCATGGATTCCTGGGCAGTTAGGTAAGGCTTATAGATCCCTTCTCAGAATAATGGTTTTAAATAATTGAAGAAAATCATAAAATTAAAGCAGAGTTTAGGGAGGATATATTTTTCCCTACTAAAGTTTATGAAAGACTTAAAATCTTTCCATGGACACTACATTAAAAACCTGTGTTTTAAAGTCTATATTTGAAATTAATTGGTTTTCTTATCACCTATATTAGAAGGGGTAGAGTTACTTGATTGATTATTCATTTGCTCCAATTTTATAGATAGAAATTTCATCTTAAGGGAAAAACAGAAGGTTTTTTAGGGAGCATTTTTGTTCAAACATTACATCCACACACTTCCACCAAGGTCCCATAAATCCTTCCTTTAAACTCAATACTCATGTATTTGCATTTTGAGAATTTTGTAAAGGTCAAGATGCATGTTTTCATCATATCCTTTCTGACTATTATTTTTCTATCCTTATTTTGGAAAGAAAGATCCTGAAATTCTAGGAAAGATATCCTTGAAATGACTTTCAAGTATCTGAATTAAAGAAATCCTGTGAAAGTTTCTGTGACTTGACTTCCGATCTACATGTTTTGTGGTGACCTATACAATTTTCTAAGCATTAACATGAATAAAACTCTTATTTTGTTTTCACTTGTCCCTTGATAGCTGAGAAAGGGACAGGCAAAAGATTAGATTATAATAAATTTTTTTCAATAGCTAAGTAGAAAAAATTCTTATGATTGAGCTAGCCTTGAAAATGAAAAATTCTAATATGCAAAAGTCTTCCTAAGATAGGGATCTCATGTTCTTCAAATCCCCAGATCATCAGACTACTCCCCACAATCTCTTCCAGACCAAAGTGGGGAGAAACATTGGGCATAGATTTTTTCCTAGACTCCCTTTTGCCTCCTTATTTGCTTTGTCAAGACTACCAATTTTTCCTAAGTCATAGTTTACTTGAGTCATTGCATATTATAATTATTTGGATTATATTCCCTATATATTTTTTTGCATTTACATTTCTGAGCCTTACCAACTCTTGCTTAGGGATTGTTTTTTTTTTTTTTTTTCCTCTCCAAATATCCCAAATTTTATGCGGAGTTACTGTTTCTTACCTGAAAAAAAAAACTCCCTATATATCAACTTCACTTTCTATTCAAATTATTCTTATTCTTTTTTTCCTCCTTAGGTCTTTTGCATGTCTATATTTCCAAACAAAGGACAGAATTCTTCTGGGACCAATTATTTTACACTATCCCCATTGTATTGGAAGTATAGTGTACCTTCTCTTCCTTAGTTGCCAGAAACAGAGGTGAAAATAAGAGGGAAAACAGTTTCATCGCAGAATTATTTCCATTCTTGAACCATAGCCTCTGCCAATCGTCCCATGGTGTCCATTTTATACCTACAACGTGAGTTGATTGATTTTCTACTTGTAAGTGTTGCATTTTTATGTTTGTGAGTGTGATAGTAATTTATAATGGCAGGAGCTGTCTTTTTAAGTAATGGTTGGATATGTACCCAGGGTCTATAAAAGAGAAATTAAATGAACTCTGATGTTTAGTAGATCTGAGTTTGGAACCATATCCAACAACCTCCCAAGAGAGAATGGTGTCCCTGTTATCACTGACAACAACAATTCTCCAAGAAACAAAACTGGAACTGGAAAGAAGTTATTGTGGGACAGAGTCCAAGGCAGCCCAGTGAATAGGAACATGACAAATACTACATTTTAGGGTTACATTTTCTTTATCTGACAAACAGGCCAGAGGAAGGAGTTTTTTTTTTGGAAAGAGCATTTCAAAGAGTTAGTTGAAAGAACTTCATCCTGAATGAAATTAAGGATAAGAAGAATTGTAGAATCAGACCATGGCTTCTCTAATCTCTCATCAAGGTACTATGAGATAGGATGCTAGATACATGGCCTCAGGGTAGTCTGGCCTTGTGTATTTTTTTAGCCAGGGAGATTGATCAGGCAAAGTGTGTCTGGTTGGACCAAGCTCTAGGCCATCACCCAAATGAAGGGTGATAATAACTTTCTCTTTATGATAAATTTGTGGCCATCTATTGTAATATAAAATGTTACTCCCACCCAACAAAGACACTATCCATCTATCTGACTAACAGCATTTATGGTGGGAGGAAGAACAAGTTGGTTCAGGTTTGTAGTTTTATACAAGTGCTACTTCTATTAAAAAAAAAAAAAAAAACTCTAGACATTTCCCTGAACCTCTGAGCATGGCATTAAGGTGGTACAATGTCTATTTCTATAATTTGGTTTAAATTATTGAATATTTCTCATTTCCACCTGAAGGTTTTCCTTCATGGTTTGAGTTTTAAAAAGTTGAATGGTAGAAAGAAAAATCTTGGGGAATAGGCACATAATGCATAAATGATACTTTGAAGTTCTCTCATTTGATATAGTTTACAGTTTTCCCTTCTATCCTCCCAATATATTCCACATCTCCATTTTCCCACCAATATCCGTAGCTGTGAAAAGAAATGAGGTCATGTATAGTCAAATCCAAGACATGAGAGAGAACTACATCCTTACTGAAGAGGTTGAAGAGCATATGGTCTACTTACTCTGATGTCATCTGGGTAACCAGCTGGAGAGAGGTGAACCCAGCAGTTAGGAAACTGTCTCTGTACTGAACCATTTTAATTGCATTGAGCCAATCATCCACTGAGGTAAAGGCAGTAAAATCAGGGATGGAACGATCTAACAGGGGCTGAGAAGGCCTGCAGTGACAGAAATAAACCAGAATTAACCTGCTAAACTACAGAGTTGGAAGAATTAATCAATACTGTAGACGAAAACTCAATAGCTCAGGAGAAGAGTATGTCATAATGGTTGGATGATTGAAATTTAGGGCTGAATGATTCTTTAGGGGTATTCTCATCTTTTACCCTGCCTCCAATCAAGATCATACTTAATTCTAGAAAAATACTAGTATCCCAGTTCATAATTGTATTAGAAAAGGACATTTGTCAACTTCTTTGTTAACCAATTTTCAATATCTTCCACCAAGAAAATGGTTGGCTTTTCAATTTTTAGTCTTTATTTTGTTTTTCTGACCTGTCTTTTCATTTGCAAATTATTTTGACTCTGTTATCAAGGAATTAGAAAGAGCACTGAAGTAGGAATTGATTAAACTTCCTGTTATGTCTTTTAGTCCTTAGCAGTATGACTGTGGGGTTGTCACTTAACTTCCATTTCCTCACCTATAAAATTGGATTCTTCCTACGTAGGAAGATTTTGGGAAAACAAACTGGGATATCAGTAATGATTCATTTTCCAGTGGGGCATATCAAGACATATTTAATATTTAGGTCTTTCTCTACATTTCATTATTGCCCTGAGCTAACAAACTGGCATCAGACTGAAAATTCTGGCCATTTTACCAAATCGGAGAACCTTCAGATATAGGTTGAATGATGAAGCATTAGAAGTGAAATATGAATCAAAATCCTCTGATTCCTGAGGTTCTTGTTTGCACTTGTGGCTAGACTATTGTAATATCACCATATAAATAAGCTATCATTTAACTGATAATTAAATAAAGATTGATTCCTGCTTAAAAAAATTATATATGTGTATGTATGTATTTACTCATGATATATTTCTTTTTTTCCCCCAAGTAGCTAGATCTTATAATCATGGGGGCAGTTAGATGGTGCAGTGGATAGAGCATAGGTTCTGGAGTCAGTTCTGAGTTCAAACCCAACCCCCAACATTTAATACTTACTAGCTGTGTGACCTTGGACAAGTCACTTAACCCCAATTACCTCAGAAGAGAAAAATCATATAGTCTTAATCTGAGAATAGTTAGGTGGTATAGTAGATAGAGACTGGGCCTAAAGTCAGGAAGATATATCTTTCTGGATTCAAATCTGGTCTCAGACACTTCCTAATTGTGACTTTAGGCAAGCCACTTAACCCTGTTTGAATCAGTTTCCTCATCTATAAATGAGCTGGAGAAGGAAATAGTAAACTATTCCAGTATCTCTCCCAAGTAAACCCCAAATGGAAACCCCCAAACCAATTGAAGTCAGACACAATTGAAAAATGACTGAACCAACCCACATAAATCATCAGTATTTTTATATATTGCTGACAAAGCTCAGCAGTAAGAGATAGAGAAATTCCAATTAAAATAACAGTAGATAATATAAAATATTTGGGTGGGGGGGTCTACCTTTCAAGAAAAACCCAGAAATTCTATGAAAACAATTACAAAACACTTTTTACACAAATAAAGTCAGATTTAAATAATTGTAATATCATAAAAATGACAATTCTGCCTAAATTGGTCTACTTGTTCAGTGCCATACCAGTCAAACTGCTAAAAATTATTTTATAGAACTAGAAAAAATAATAACAAAATTCATCTAGAAGAACAAAAGTGCAAGAATAGCAGGGAATTAATAAAAAAAAATTACAAAGGACAGTATCTTAGCAGTGCCAGATCTAAAACTATATTATAAAGCAGCATTCATTAAAACCATTTGGTATTGGCTAAGAAATAAGAGTGTTGGATCAGTGGAATAGATTATATACACATGACATAATAATCAAGGGCTATAATAATCAGTATTTGATAAACGCCCAAATTTCAGCTTTTGGGATAGGAATTCACTATTTGACAAAAAAATTGTTGAGAAAACTGGAAAATAATGTCAGAAACTGGACATAGAGCTACATCTCACACTCCATACCAAAATAAGGTCAAAATGGATACATTATTTGGGCATAATGGATTATACCATAAGCAAATTAGGAGAGCAAGGGATAGTTTGCCTATGAGATCTTTGGAGAAGGCAGGAATTTATGACCAAAGAAGAACTAGAGAATATTATGAAAGGCAAAATGGACAATTTTGATTACATTAAATTAAGAAAGTTTTTGCATAAACAAAACCAAAAAACAAGACTGAAAAACAGAAACAAGATTGAAAGGGAAATACAAAGCTGGGAAAAAAAATTTTACAGCCAGTGTTCCTAATAAAGCTCTCATTTCTAAAATATGTAAAAAAACTGTGTCAAATGTATAACAATACAAGTCATTCCCCAATTGATAAATGGTCAAAGGATACAAACACAACTTTCAGATGACAAAATCAGTCATCTATAGTCAGACGAAAAAAATTCACTATAGATTAGAGAAATGAAAATTAAAACAACTCTGATATACCACCTCACCTCTCAGATTAGCGATGACAGGAAAAGAGAAAGATAAATGGTGGATGGGCTGTGGAAAAGCTGGGACACTAATACATTGTTGGTGGAATTGTGAAATGATCCAACCATTCTGGAGAGCAATTTGTAACTATGCCCACCCAAAGAGCAATAAAACTATACATATCCTTTGACCCAGCAGTGCCATTGTTGGTTCTGTATCTCAAAGAAATCATAAAGGAGGGAAAAGGATCCACATGTGCCAAAATGTTTGCAGCAGTTTTTTGTGATACCAAAGAATTGGAAAATGAGTAGATGCCCATAAATTGGAGAATGACTGAACAAATTGTGGTATATGAAGGTAATGGAAGATTGTTGTTCTATAAAAAATGATGAAGAAATTGATTTTAGAAAGGCCTGGACAGATTTACACGAGCTGATGCTGAGTGAAACAAGCAGAATCAAGAATACATTGCACACAATAACAGCAAGAATATGTGATAACCAACTATGAAAGACTGTTCTACTCAGTGGTTCAGTGATACAAAGTAATCCCAACAGAGTATGGATAGAATCTGCATCCAGAAAAAGAACCATGGATATTGCATATAAATCAACATACTTCTTTTTTTCTGTTTTTTTCTCTTCCATATTTTTTTCCTTTTGTTCTGATTTTTCTCTCCCAACATGATTCATAAAGCAATGTGCATTAAACATAAATAAATGAATGAATGAAATTAAAAAAAAAGAAAAATGACTGAACTAAAAGAGTCCTAATCACAGACTCTTATGTTCTTTCCATGCCTATTATCCATACTTCAGTGGGTAACTTATTATTTTCATATAAGGAGAGAGCTCCAGAAATTGACTATACCATATGAAGAAAAAGCATTATATTATGCTAGATAGATTAACTGCAGAAGAAAAAATGAAGACTAAATTATAAGCTAAAGCAATGTACACATCTATATTTTAATCAAAAGAGAGAGGAGGGAAACAAATAATAGCTTTTATTACATAAACCTTAGAGTTGTAAATTATTTTTACATGCACTATTTTATTTGATTCTCATAAATGTTGTGAGAACAAGTATTATAATATCCATTTTATAAATAGGGAAACTTATCTTTAGAGAAATGAAATTATTCACTTGAGGTTACACAGCAAAAAATTGATGGAACCAGTATTCAAAGTCAGGTCTTTTGACTTTAAGACCAATTTCTCACTAAACCATGCTGTTTCCCCAAAAAGTTGAGTGATAAAGTAAATGCTCTTCCATTTACTGTATTTGCTAATGAAATTAGTGAACCATTTGGGTCAATCATCCAACCAGGCCAACTGAGGCATTGAAAAATTAAGTGACGTCCCTGGAGTCACACCTTCAGTTTATGAGAGAGTTGAAACTTGAAACTATATCTTCCTAACTCAAGGATGGCTCCGTAGCCACTCTAACATGCTGTCCCTTCTTTCTGCCTTTTCTTGTGTTTGCTATTGCTCTTTTGATTAACCCTGCACAGGACTTTACACCCCTTAGTGATAGCCTGAAACTTACACAGCGGTGATGGTCGCCACAGTCTTGAGACTTGCTGGATTCCGGATCATTTTATCCAAGGTATTGACAATCTCTGTAAAGCGAGGTCGGGTATTGCGGTCCTTCTGCCAACAATCTAACATAAGCTGGTGCAGAGCAGCAGGGCAATCCATGGGTGGAGGGAGTCGGTAATCCTGCTCAATAGCATTGATGACCTAAATAGGGGGGCAATGGAGAAGATTTTAGAGTGAAGACCAACATTATGTACATGAAATTCATTTTCACATATGAATAGGATGTTCCAGTATTTAAGAGAATATCAAATTACTTCAGCTCAACAAATATTTATTAAGGGTCTACCATATGCTTGGTGTGCTAGATGTTCAATAATCATTAATATCACGTAACAACATAATATAACAATGTAACATAATACAGTACAACATAATATAACATATATCATTTTTTGTACTTTAAGGATTGCAAAATGATTAATAAATATCTCATTTTATTCTTAAAACAGCCCTGGAAGGTAGATGCTACAAATGAAGAAGCTCAGAGTGAGAAAATTCAAGAGATATATTTGTCCAGATTTACACAACTCGTATCTAAAGTGAAATATTTAACTCAGATTTTCCAAACTCCAAGTCAAGGACTCTCACCTACTGCTCTGCCTAGTTGCCTCAAAATATAATAGTACCAAATATTGAAGATTCAAAGACAAAGAACAAAAGTCACTGCCCTTAAGCACCTTATATTCTCTCTTCTAATTATAAACTATGGTTATAGACTCCCTTAGTAGTTAAAAAGAAGGAAAATTATTAAATTATTAAAAAGAAGGGGTGTTATGTAAGCATCCCATAATCCACTCGATTAACATACTTTTATTAAAAGCATTTCTTCTCAATATAATAATAGCCTCATTCTTTCATTATTTTCATATGAACATGAAGATAAAATATTTAAATACAGCAATTCACATTTGTGTAATGCTTTCATTTGATTTTCCCAGAATTCCTTGGAGATGAGTGATACAAACATTTTTATGCATAGATAAGTAAACTGTAGCTCAGAGACCTCTGGCTGGTCTACTGTTACTTAGCTAGTAAGTAAAGGAGGTAGCTTATTTTGTGCTTTTTATTTAGTGGCGTCTGACTCTTCATGACTACTTGTGGAGTTTTCTTGGCAAAAACTTATTTCCTTCTCCAGCTCATTTTATGTACAGGGAAACTGAGGCAGTTATGCAGAGTCACACAGCTAGTGTCTGAGACCATTTTGGAACTCAAGAAGATGAGTCTTCCTGACTCCAGACAATGCACGCTATTCACTGCTTCAACTAGCTTCTCAGGGTTGGAAGACAAACTAGGCATAATGAAAATTAGGCAGTAGGATTCCCATCATTTCTGTTCTGTTTGTGCAGTTTTCATGGCAATCTGTATTTTGGGGAAGACACAGAAGTTTTGTCCGTAGACAACAAACATAAAAACAAAAACTAAAAAATTCAGTCAATTTAGATAAGCAGTACAGCATCTTAATGATTACACCAAACTCATCCAACAATTCCTGCTTCTTTTTCAAATAGCATCAGATAGTCAACCACACAGAGTGAACTTGTCACATAGTCCAGTTGATTTCTGGTTCATTAAGACAATCGATCTAATTCAACTAAATTTTTTTCTCAGCCACTCATGTCTGCTTTTTAATTGGGTATGACTTCTGATTGACAGACTGACATATACTGCTTAGCCTCAGATTCTCCTTCTTGAAGTCGGTGTTCTATTTTTCTTTGTCTGTTTTTTGACTTAAAGGACTTAAACTTCTCTAATTTGGGTCTTTGATCTCATATTCTGGTCTAGTCTTCAAAAATGAGGAGCCATTCACCTAGGGGTGTGCTGGAGCCAGCTCTAGTCAGCTTTAGTATTGAGAGAACAATTGTTAAATTTTCTGTGTGAGCATTTATACCTCAGAATAGTCAATAGTGACTGTCTACACTAAAGAAAACATCTATAATAAAAATAAACTGAAAAGTACATGTATATACATTTCTCTCCTCCCCGTCACCATCTCAACTGGTTGTTAAACATTTCTCAGCATACCCCTGCATTATAGCATTGCTTAAGCTCAGCAAGACTGCAATAAAAAACTCAGGGAATAGTCATCACCAGAATAAAGATTCAGTGACTGGGGAATAATCATCATCACAATAACTATCATTCATATAGTGTTTTCAGATTTGTAAAGTTTACATCTGTTATCTTATTTGAGCCTTACAATATCCCTATATTTACCTTACCTCCCTGAAATGGCAAAGCAATATGCTCTCATTTGTTATTCAGCCATTTTTGTCATATCCAACTCTACATTACCATATTTGGAATTTTATCATCAAAGATACTAGAGTAGTTTTCCATTTTCTTCTGCAGCTTATTTCACAAATAAAGAAACTGAGGTAAATAGGATGAAGTGACTTGACAGAGTTATACAGCTAGTAAGTGTCTGAGGCCTTATTTGAACTCACATAGAGAAGTCTTCCGGGCTGTTGCTCTATTCATTGCCCAGATGCTCTCCTAGTTGGTGGCTTCTTACCTGACTGATACAGTGAGTTGCTCAGCTTCTTTCAGAGATTCAGGGAATAAGAAGGCCTTGGGAGAAGCCCACATTCTTTTGGTGACATTATCATTACTTTCACCATTGCAATTAAGTCATTAGTTTGTTATTATATGAGATAACTTTGCTAGTGGTTTAATGTTCTTTAACTTAGGAAAGGCATGTTTGTTAATTAACTCAGCAAAATACTTTATCTATTTAGGCTTTCAATGTCTACAACTAAGGTGTCAGCAAGGAACACCTAAATGGGAATTGGAAGACAAGCATTCCGTTCATTCCATCAACAAGCATTTATTAAACATCTATCATGGTTCAGGCACTCTGCCAGGCTGGGAATCAAAACACAACAATAAAACATTTCTTCCTTCAAGGAGCCTAAATTCTATTTCCTACTATCCTATCACTGGCCTTATGGATTTATGCTTCTCACTTGCTTGGGATCACAATTTCTCCATCTGTAAAAGTAAAGAAGTTTGACTGGATGAAGTATAAGATTTTTTAATGACTCTATAATATCTATGCTAATGAAGCATCTCATTTCTCAAATACTATCCTGATTCTTCTGGAACTTTTTTTTAAGCTTTCACAAGTTGCCATAGATGCTTAGAAAGTTTTCATTGAAAATGACTGATCCTTTCATATAAAGAAATTTTGAGAGTTTAGGAAAGATATTCCTCTAGTGCAAGGATCTAATCCTAATATCAATATAAATACTGGTTCTAAAAATTAGCATTAAATCAGGCTTTTAAGGTGACCTAAATCCTAAAATAGATTTTTTCTTTTTAAAAATAATTAACTAATTAATTTTAAACTTTAATAAAAATAAGAAAAGAAAAAAAATGAGAGGATTCAAAACATAAACCAATAAATTTCCATTTCAAAAAAGTCTTTATAATGAATACTATACATTGTCTTCAGAGATGTCCATCTTTGCTTCCTTGTATTATTTTTTTGTTCTTCACTATGCATTTTTAACTTTATTTTTTTCTTCCTTCCTCTCCTAATATAAGAAGGCAACAATTAAGCACAGATATATACACCACCCTGACATATACATGAAAAATATATACATGATACATGTGGAAAACATATTTAGATATGCATACATGTATATAGATATCTATAATCATACACATGCATACACACATACACTTATATGCATCTATGTAAGATCATACTATGCTTGCTTGTACTTTCTTTGAAGGTGAATAAATCTTCATTCATAAGTCCAAGTCTTTCCATATTTTGCAAATTTTACCAAACTCATCATTTCTTATACTACAGTAATATTCCAGCTTTATACTGTGTACCTATTTTAAGTAGTCTAAACAATATTGATCAAAGTGGCTAATATATAGTGCAGTTTCCTTATTTTTCCCTTTTGATTAAATCTATTTTGGCTTTAATTTTATCTGAGATCACTATACCTGCTTTTTTTTTTCTAACATAATAAATTCTACTCCAGATCTTTATTTTGTTTGTATGTATCTGTTATTTCCTATTTCTCCTGATTCCTCTGCTTTACTTTCAGCTGCTACCTTGCCCTCTTATTGCTTAACCTATGCACCCCAAAGATCTTTCCCTTATCCTCTCTTCCTAGTTTTCCCCCTTGCACTCCTGTTTCTATCTGAATTTAGAAGGCTTTTTTTTATAGTTTTCCAAATATATATGTATGAATGTATATATATATATATATATATATATATACACATATATATATACATATATATATGTTGTTCCCTCTTTATCCCATTCCTGTTAATCTATCTACACATCTTCTTATATCCTCTTAACATATGATTTCCTTGTAAATCTAAAAGACTTTTATACCCTTTTAAATGTATATGTTGTTCTCTCTTTAACTAAGTTCTGATATAAATAAGGTTCCCTCTAAAAATTCCTCCCTTATCCTCTTCCCCCTTCCTATCCCCTTCTGTTTTTATTTCTTTCTGAATTTAGAAGACTTTTATACACTTCTAGAAATATATGCATTGTTTTTTCTTTAATTTACACGTGATAAGAGTAGGGTTCCAGAACTATGAGTCCTCCTTCCTCATCTAATTCCTCTCTGTTCTTCTTCTTGCATCTCATTTGTATAACTTAATTACATTTTTTTGCCTTTTCCTATACAGTTTTGCTTTTTAGAATCACTTCATACTCAGCTCTACATCAATCCTTCATTCTAACTATCCAATTACTAATGACAATCTCAAACTTACTGTTTACATTTCCAAGTATAAAAATTAAAGTTTCTCTTTATTGAGTCCCTTGTAATTAGTTTTCAACATTTATATTTCTCTTGGATTGTATATATCAAATTTTGTATTAAGTTCAGGTCTTTTCACAATAAAATTCTGAAAGTCTGGCAATTCATTGAATGTTATTTTTTTCTTCATTCTGGATTATGCTTAACTTTTTGGGGATATATTTTTGGCCACAGCCCCATTTCTTTTGCTCTTTAATATATAATGTTTGAAGAACTACAGTCTTTTAATGTAGTTACTTCTATGCCATATATGATTCTAATTGTGGCTCTGCCACATTTGAATTGTTTTTTTTCCTTCTTGTTTGTAATATTTTCTCCTTGACCTGGGGTCCTGGAATTTGGCTATGATCCTTCTATATGTTCTCTTTGTAAAATCTCTTTTAGATTTTATTTTTCTATTTCTACTTTTCCCCTTTTTTTCTAACATTTCAGGACAACTTTAATTATTTCTTGTATTATTATATCAAGAATTCTTTTTTGATCATAGCTTTTAGGTAATGTGATTATTCTTATATTTTTCTCTTCTTGATCTGTTTTTCATATTAGTTGCTTGACCTGAGGTGCTATTTTGTTTTGTTTGTCAGGAAAATTTGAAGAGCTTGTGATTTTTTGATGTATTTCACCATCTTCCCAAAATTTTCTCCCAATAGTTTTTTTTTCCAAAGACAAATATCATTCTGTCTATTTTGGGCTGTCTTCACACCTTATACTTCTTGGACACAGATATATGCATTGCCATAAATCCTCAGAAAGTTCCCAGATGAATATGTTAATGCAGTCTAAGAGATATGGAATTGTTGATTATATTCAATTCAATCATTACTTATTGATGATTTTACATGCAATAGCTTATATTAGGTACTATGGAAGATACCACAGCAAATAAAACATTGCCCCTGCCCTAAATGGATGCTTTAGTTTTTGTGGTTTAGTAGAGGAAATAATACAAAATAAGACAGGTACATAGGTAAATCAAAGAATAAGGTAAGAAATGAAAAGCATAATAAGGGAGGAAGCAAATGCAATGTTTGTCCAGAGAAAAAGGAAATTGCTGCTAGATGTTCTCTAAAAGAATTGATCAGACTAGTACATATATGAAGTTTCTCATATAATCAGACTTTCACTGATCCTCTCATTTATTTTCATACTGATGAATGTAAAACTTCCAACTGTGACCAGCATAATTCCCTAGCATTTATTGACATTGTACAAACACAGAAGAAAAAGAAAGATACAGAAAGAAAGAAGAATGGAAGGAGGGAGGGAGGGAGGGAAGAAGGGAAGGAGAGACAGAGAGAGAGGCAGAGAGACAGAGACAGGAAGGAAGGAAGGAAGGAAGGAAGGAAGGAAGGGAGGAAGGAAGGGAAGGAAGAAAAGAAGGAAGGGAGGGAAGAAGGGAGGGAAGGAAGAAGGGAGGAGAGAAAAGAGAAAGAGAGGGAGGGAGGCAAGAAAGAAAAAAGAAGGATTGAAGGAAAGGGGAAGGGAAGGAGGGAAGAAGGAAGGAAAGAAGGGAAGAAAAGAGAAAGAAGGGGGAAGTAGGGAGAAAGAAAAAAGAAGGGAGGAGAGAAGGGATGAGGAATGGAAGGAAGAAAAAGAGGAAGAGAAGAAAGGAAGGAGAGAAAAAAGAAAAAAGGGAGGAAAGGAAAGAGGGAAAGGAGAATAAAGAAAAAGTCTTTCATCTATAAAATACTGGAGAGATATTATAGATAATGAACTGAAGGCAGAATAGTAGAAGGAAATCATTATTTATTAATTGCCTACTGAGTGCCATAATATATTTAAACACTGTATAAATTTTATTTCATTTGGTTCTCACAATAAACTTGTGAAATATATACTACAATTATCCTCATTTTACAGATAAGGAAACTGTGGCAGAGAGAAATTAAGTGACTTGTCCAGGGTCTCACACCTAGTAAATGTCTGAGGCTGAATTTAAATTCAGGACTTCTTGACTCCAGGAGCTATACTTTATCCATTGTGCCTACTAGCAATGCCGGAAGGGAAGGGTGATACTGTGGAATTCAAATTAGTTTAGGAATCAAAGGATCTGAATTCAAATTATTACTCATTTACTACTTGTAAAACTTTGGAAAAGTTATTTAACTTCTCTTGGCCCCATTTTCTTTATCTGCAAATGAAGGGTTTGGAATAAATCCCTTTCATTTCTAAACATATTAAAAGAGAGGGAATAGCAACACTAAAGATAGATGGCAACAAACCAATGAATATTTTGCTGAATGATTTTTTCCCTACTTGATTGATGTTTTATTTCACCCTGTGCTAGAGATATCACAATTTCAGAAGCTTATGGAACAAATCTCAATATATCTAAAAATGGGCAAATAATTGGTTGGAAAAGACATGAACTCTATTATTACACATAAAAATCCATCTTAGAAAACATCATTAATGCCAACTCATATGTCTACTTTACCATCTCTGTAATATCTTATGGAGGATTATCTATGCTTACATCAAGGATTTACCCTTGATGAATATATGTAAAGGAAATAGACTTTAGTAAAAAATATTTTATAGTAAACCATACACGACTGATAGAGCTGATTCATACAAGATTCCAATAAAATTGAATGGATTAACTGCCCTCTCTCCTTTCCCTTTCTATCCCCAACCCAATTGAAAAGGCATGGTCTCAGGGCAGCTAGGTAGCACAGTGGATAGAGCACCAGCCCTGAAGTCAGGAGGACCTGAGTTCAAATCTGGTCTCAGACACTTAACATTCCCTAGCTGTGTGACCCTGAAGCAAATCACTTAACCTCAATTGCCTCAGCAAAAACAAAACAAAAACAAATACAAACAAAAAAAAAGAAAAAAAGAAAAGGCATGGTCTCTGGAAGAATATCATATAGATACCAACAATCAATGAAGAAGGAAACCTGAGGATAACATAGGGAAACACAAAGAAAGAGTGTGGGTTGAAGGTAGTAGGCTGGAACATATCATCAGTGAAGGATTTTACAAGAGAAGCACAATAGAGGATATCATCGGAAAGATATGTAAAGAGAAAAAGAAATGAGCTGATCCAGTATCAAGAACTTTGAATGATTATTCTATATGCTTCATTGGTATTCATGACATGTCAAGAGATCTGCCTAGAAGTCCCTCATATGTTGGGAGGCTCTACTTGTTGATAATTTGCAGAAAGATATGGACAAAAATTATGCAGGATAAAAAATTATGAATTGGAGAGAACATCTATAGGAATGAAATTACCAGTCCATAGATGTCATCATCTTGGTGTGGAAATGACCTGAGCATCTGAATATCTAAGTTATCGTAGCATAAAAACATGGTAGAAAGATTTTGAGCACAGTCTCAAAAACTTTCTCTCCAAAAAGACTAGTTAAATACAGACAGAAAGAGATTAAGTGCAGAGGGGTTCATTGACATTAGATTGACTACTAACTGAGGAATTCTTTGGCCATGGAAACAGACCAAAGAGAAATATGTAATGGACCTCACTTGCATTTAGCTTTTTTCATCACTTTCCCAATGAGAGAGCAAATAAAACAACAACCTTTAGAAACATTTACAGCCAAGAAAAACAAATTCCCATATGGTTATTTTTTCTAAAGTGTTTTCTATTTTCACCTTAAGTTTATCATTTCTCTCTTAGGAAGTAGGTAACATGTGTCATCATTAGTACTCTAGCATCACAGTTAGTCATTATGTTTATCAGAGTTCCTAAGTCTTTCAAAATTGTTTGTCTTTACAATATTGTTATTGTACAAATTATTCTCCTAATTCTGCTCATTAAGAATGATTTTGAAAACTACTCTGTATTAAAGCTGATTTAAATATTTTTTTTTACTTAACCTCCCCACTATAAAAAAAAAAAACCAAAACCTTTTATTACATTTTTGAGACTCTTTTTATCCATCCCTGTCAGTGAATGGTGATTTTTAAAAATCATGCTCGAGTCAGTTGATTAAATCTTGGAATATAGGATATCATAAGCAATGACCTTAAAAATCTCAAAAAACCACACAGGTATCACATACATATAGCATGTATACTTGTATGCATGTACACAAATGTATACACATACACATGTGTGCATGTATGTATATTATGTGCATATCCACATACACATCTTTGGTCTGAACTCCAGCAAAGTAATATAAAATAAAGGTAACCTGGCCTAGTTGGCATAAATAATGATATATTAATAGCTAACATTTACATAATATACTGAGGTCCGAAAAGCACTTTATATTTATTATCTCATTTGATCCTTATGTCACCCCTGTGAGGAGGGTATTATTTTTCTCACATTTTACAGATAAAGAAACTGACGTGAAGAGAGAATAAATAGTAATTATCTGAGGTAGGATTCCAACTCAGGCTTTGTTGACTTCAAGTCCAGCATTCTGTCTGCTGAGCTATGCTTCCTTCTCAATGGAAGAAGCACCACTCTGAGACTCAGTCAATTTGTACCACTAACTAGCTTTATTATTCTGGTTAAGTCAACTTGCTTCTATTGATCCCAGTTATTTCATATAAATGGAGAAGAGTTTGGAAGCGGTGATCCCTAAGTTTCCTTCCAATTCCATTAGTTAATGATTCTGTTCTTATTAGATCCAAGGTTAGGATGAGATTTAAGTGTTTTGCTCAGAGAAAACAATGAGATAAAGCAGAACAGAACCAGTCTAAAGGGCTCTTGTTAATAAAACATTTGACATTTTCCCTAAATTATCTAGATCTACTGTTTAGACCTCCACTGATGTTTTTCAAATATATCTCCCCTCCCTTTTTATTTTGAGGCATCTGGCTTTGGAGACTTGGTCTTTGTTTCTATCCATGCAACGAAAAGGGTCTGATTGTTTCAACTGTTTTAACAGGCTTTTCTTCCAGGTACATCTATCTGGATGTGAGGGAGACAAACTCTGACCTGCAAAGCAGTACATCAGAATCCCTGGAATGAATAGAGGCCTTATAGAGGGATTCTCCTTCATCTACTGAAGTGGCTAAAGCTCTGAAAGAAAAAAGAGCCACGTCCTTTCCCCATGCCCCCATCATTCTCCAAAGGAAAAGCCCAGACACAAGCTGGTGCTTTATTCCCCATTAATGAACTGGATGGCAGGCGGTCTTTGCTCAAACCTTCAACTCTGGAATAGGCAGAGACTGAAGTGGAGGTGTGCAGGGCTATGGAAGGAACCAGGGCATGGGGAGGTTAATTTGAGCTCTGATGTTTCAATAAAACCGCACTTCCTCTCCACAGAGACTGGCACTCTCATTATCTCTGTCAATCAAATCCCGAGCAGTAGAACTTCCAAGTTTCTCGCTCTGGCTGACAAACTCTCTGTGCATGTTCAAAGGCTTTCCTGGGCTCCTGAAGTCCAATTACCAGCACTCTGACTTGCCTTTGCAATTCTCTTTCTGAAAGCTTTCCAATTGTCATCTGTGAAATCCATTGCAGCTACCACTTGAATAGTTTCGAAAGACGAAGGCTGTGTCTGAAGTCATGGCTACTTCCCCTCCTCCCGAACCTCCATCCCTTATGCTATGATTTAGGGGGATTTCTAAATCAGGGTGAAATGCCTCTCCTCCCTCCCTTCAGCCTTAATCTCAGTCATTCTACAAGGAGGCAAGCTCAGGCATTATAAAATATCTGCATTTTTTTTTATTGGGGAAACATGCCAGGGAATGAGATTCAGCTGTGTTTTGCCACGTCTTTGCAGATGATACTGATTTGTGAATTATGGAAATCCAACATCAAAAATTCTGTGTGATCTCAAGGTGTGGAAATGTGTTTACTCAGGATCTCTTTGAATGCTAAATTTTGCCTGTATAATAAGGATTTTCTTTCCTTTCCCCCCCCTTTTTTAATGAAATTGATTGTACAATCTCTATAATCCAGTGTCAAGAGAGAAATACTAAAATGGGAAGTCAGATGGCCTGGCTGTGTGATTTTGGGCAAAACTATCTTCAGGTTCATAGCCTCAGTTTTTGCATCTGGAAACAAATGAGGTTGGTCTTGAGTGTCCCTTCTATCTCTAAATCCTATCATCTTATATATAAAAAGAAGCTGCTTAATGAAGCTTTTTTTTTTTTGTAGTAATGCAAAATGGGCTTATGTTTATTTCTATGTCATCTCTTTTACCATTGCTGATTATGTAGGTTTAAAATACCATATCATTGAGCACTTACACTTCATAAAAATAATCTCTAAACCAATAGTCAATTATATGTTATATACACCACTGGAATAGAGAAAAAGCATGCCTAATCCAAGACAATAGACAATCTTACAGTCATAGATATCTGACAATGGAATGTAATGATGAATGTACAATATTGAACTTACATTTGGATAAGCATATTCTCACCCAGTTATATCTTTAGTTTAAAGCCTCAATAATTCCTTAGGTCTGGATCTACTGAGAAATGACTAAAGGAGTCCTAGATTACTCGATAGATAAGTTGGTATCATACATATTGCTACAACAGAAACCCAACCATTCTTTACAAATCCCAAGAAAACTCTCACTGAACCTGCAGACCACCAGCTTGATTTCACAGTCTCTGGAGATGTTTTCTTTTCTTTTCTTTTTTAATGTTTTGCTTAACTAAATATTTTTGAATCTCAAACACAGGGATGCTGAAACATCTACTCCAAACTCAGGAGTCATTTACAGAATAAGACTTAGGTAAATAGCCTGAAATTTGGTTGTTAAATGTAATCAGTGTTGTAAGTTTTATTCGTAGTCCTCCTAACTTCAAAACAGAACTTATATCCTTTTTCATTTATTCAATTAAGTACCCAGTATCTACTTATGGGTAACAGTGACAATGCATCTGAAAGCAGACAAAAGCAGGAAACTGAAGAATAGACCTAGTGTTTCCTACTCTTAGCCCTTGAGTCTCTTGAGTTATAGAATGTTAGATTTGGAAGAGATCTTGGAGATAGTCTAGTTTAAGAGAGAAAATTAAGTTTCAAAATGTAGACGATTTCTGACAGTCCTACAACTAATTAATTGCATTATTATCCATAGAGAAGCTCTTTTTCTGGTCTCCTACGCCAGTTCTTTTCATGTTAAACCTTCCTTAAATGGAAACAGGAAAATGTTCCTCATCCTCAATTTTAAAAAATCATATTCAACAAAAAATTAGAAATTGAAGGGATGCCCCTCACTTGGGGAATCGCTGAATAAGTTGTGGTATATGAATATAATGGAATAGTATGGTTCTATAAGAAATGATGAGCAGGGATTCTCCAGAAAAACCTGGAAAGGCTATATGAGCTAATTCTTAATGATGTGAGCAAAACCAGGAGAACGCTGTATACAAGAATAGCAAGATTTTGTGATGATCAACTATGATATATTTTACCTTTCCCAGCAATACAATGATCTAAGACAATTAAGGAGGGAGAAAAAAATTTGCAACTCAAAATCTTACAAAAATGAATTTTGAAAATTATCTTTACATATAAATGCAAAACAAATAAAATACTATCAAACTGAGAAAAAATAGTCATGCCCAACACTAATGCATTATTTGTGAACCTCTGAATTATGGGCCACTATGAAAAGCAATTTATAATTATTATTATTCAAACAAAGTAATTAAAATGTCCATGCTCTTTGACAAAAAGTCTATTGTAAGGCAAATGACCCAAGAAAGTCAAAGATAAAACAAAAGATATAATGTATTCTAAAATATTTAGAGTAATACTTTTTGAAGTAAAAAATAATTAGAAACAAATTATATGGTCACTAATTAAGGAATGGCTAATCAAACTCTGTTATATAAATGTAATGGAATATTGATTAAATGTTATAAGAAAATGTGAATGTGAAAAATACAGAGAAGAATGGGGAAACGTGAAATGATGCAAAGTGAAATGAGAACCAGAAAAACAATATATCCAGTAAGTACAACAATGTAAATGGGTATTAAGAAATCTCTCTCTCTCTCTCTCTCTCTCTCTCTCTCTCTCTCTCTCTCTGTATATATATACATACACATATACATATATATGTAAAAATATATGTACATATATGTGTATATGTGTGTGTATGTGTGTGTGTGTGTATGGAGAGAGACAGAGACAGAGATAGAAAGATTGGCTACAGAAAAGATTTAAGAAAGCCATTTCCCCCTCTTCTTTATTGTATAGATGAGGGACTATGGGTGTGGAATGCTGCATATACCATCAATAATTTTTTTTGATTCTTCTCTTTCTGTAATTCTTTGATTTTTTTTATTATAAGTGATGGATTTTTGTGGGAAGGGAAAGGAAAGGAAATATTAGGAAACATAGGTAATATAAAAATAAAAATATAAATTAATGTTTTTCTCTAAAAATGAAAATATGTCCTTTCCACATATCACAGAAACATAGAATTTGAATTGGAAGGAATATAATCGGTCAATCTAGTTCAACCTTTTTCTGAAATATATATTTAGTCTACAACATCCTTGAAAAGTAATCACCTAGGTTCTGCTAAAAGACCTCCAGGGATGGAGAACTCAGTACATCTTCAGGCAATTCTTTTTACTTTAGCTTTAATTGTTAGGGAGTTCTTTCTATAGACTTGAAATTTGCCTCCCTGAAGCATCTATCAATCTGGAGATCAAGAAGAATAAATCTAATCTCTCTTACATTTGACAGTCATCCCATTTAATGACACTTCCCATGCCCCCTTCCTACAGCTATCTCTAGAGTAAAAAATGTCTAGTTGCTTGAATCAATGCTTATACATAATCATTTCAAGTCTTCTAATTATCCTCATTCCCTTGCTCAGTGCTCATCACTGTTTTTTTTCTAAAATATGACTCAGAATTGAATATAATACCATCAATATCCTATATTTAATCAATCAATAAACATTTATTTAGCATTTACTATATGCCAGGCATTGTGCTAAACAGTAGGTTTATAAGTGCTAAGCATAATCCCTATGAATTTTCATCTTATTCACTTTGAGTCCATCATTCTAGCCTGTCAAAATCTTTTTGGATCCTTGTTCAGTTTAAAAAACAGTTATTTTGTTATTCTTACCAGCTTCAGGTCATTCATAGATTTTATGTGTACCACCTGTGCTCTCATCCATCATTGGTAAAAATGTTGAAGGAACAAAGCCAAAAAAAGCACCTGAAGATACTTCACTAGAGATCTTCCCCCACCACGTGTCTGACATCAGTTAACATCAAGAATCTCATGTTGCTGATTCTTGGGATACTCACATCTTGGTTGGACATATCCCAGTAGGGCCTCTCTCCAAATGACATGACTTCCCACATGACAATACCATAGCTCCAGACATCACTGGCAGAGGTGAATTTGCGGTAGGCAATGGCCTCTGGGGCTGTCCATCTCACTGGGATCTTCCCACCCTGAAAGGAAAAGTCCAGACTTTTTTGCATAGCATTGTCTTTACCTCAAAACAGTTATCATTTTAGCCAATTTCTCATTTTATATAATCTCTCATTTGCTTGATCTCCAATGCAAACCTCTCTATTCCTGTTAGGTATAAAAGCTTCAATTGTCCTCAAGCTCTATAAAAAGGTAGGTTTTGCTGTCTGACCTTGCAGATGCCTTGCTCATTACTTACAGCTCATTTCCCTTTGTGGGACATTCCTCCAACTTCCCATTCACCTACCAACAACCATTTGCTTTGGGAGTTGTTTATCTCAAATTTTAACTTTCTGCTTTATTACATCTCCTTTTCCTCCATTCTTTCTGGCAGGGTTTGCAGAACCAGTCTTATCTTGAAATCTAGAAATGGATTTAAAATGGGAGCGGGGGCAGTTCTTGAATGATCTGAGGTAGGAGATATACTCCTTCTAGTTCAGGGCTATTTTGTAACAAATATTAGTAAGTATAAGATGCTCTCTTTTCTTTTTCAGGTCATTTTAAAAAATGAAACATTGCTGCCAGGTTTTAATATATGTAAAGATACATTTCAACCCAATGTTTAATCTTTAGGCTCAAGTAAGATGAAAAATCTATTAAATCTTCCTGGAGCCCATTCCCAGCTCCTAGCCAGGTAAGAATGTCCCCCTATAAACCTTGTTACACTTTTGTCTTGTATCTCTCTAGTACTATCCCATGTTCATAGGAATTTAGGGCTGTATGAAATCTTATAGAGATCATCTCAAGTCCCTCATTTTACAGATAAGCAATCTGAAGTCTCCAGAAATCAAAAATTGGTACTCAAAGCCACACAGATAGGAAATAGGAGAACCAGGTTCTAAATAGTACTTCAAATTTAGTATTCTTATCACTACACTACACTACCTCAACTATCATTCATTATAGCTATCTATGTTTAAATCAGCCCTATTAAGTTGTCAGTTCCATAATAAAAAGGATTATCTTTTTGTTAAACTTTCTATCTCTCCTTGCCTTTAGGCAAGTAGATATACCTAGGTATTCTACTCTATATACAGTAGGTAATTCATAAATGCTTATTGACAATGACTGACTGAATGAATCAACAAATGTCAACATTTTACTCATTATGCAATATAAGTCCCTCCAAATTTAAATGAATATGGACTTCAGCACTGAAGGGCAGAAAAAGTTTGCTCAAAGTGGATATCAAGCTGAAGGAGGCTTGCTCTAGATTCATCTTCTCCCTCTATTAGAAATTGGGCTATTTTTACACTGGCTATTCTCCCTGAGCTTACTCAACTGTACCAGGAATACTTACTTGACTTTCTCCAAAATACTTAAAAAATTTATAAGTGGTTAATCTGAGCAAGAGAAAGAGAGCAAAACATCTAATGCATTTTTATCTAAATTCCTACCCTGGGCCTGATATGAATAAAGGAGATAGGGTTAGACCTCCCCAGGCACAGATCCAGCTTTCTGCAAAGAAGACAGTCTTGATTTCCCCTGAGAGCTGCGTCTGGTTTCTATGGTGGTGAGATGTCCGCAACTCAAATGCCAGCAGACGTGACAAATGCCTGAAGGGCTGTCTTAAGCTGGAGCTGTGACAGGAACTTCTGCCTGCCCCCTCCTTCTCTTCCTACCCCACCCCTAAACTTAAACGAATCTCTTTATTGTACCTATATGATGCCAAAAAAGAAAAAAATCAACCCATCACCCAGATATTTTCAAATGTCTGGATAGATGTCATGTAGATTAATGAGAGATTGGCTGGCTTTATTATGCATCTCCTAGACATGCAGTATGTGGAGATCAAGTCGGAGTGCCTGTTCCTATGGAGTTAACCCTGATCCACTAAATAGGTCACTCTGAAATCATAATAAGAGGGAGTTAGGTTTGTGGCTCTATGTCTGAGTATGATGGTGTATGTGCCAGCACATGTGTACATGCAAAGAGTAGGAAGAGAGAGAAAGAGACAGAGAGAGAGACCGGAGAGAGAGAGAGTGGGTGAGGAGAGGGAAGAGAGACAGAGACAGAGAGAAAGAAAAGAGACAGAGAGAGACAGAGACTGAAAGTGGTACAGAGGAGAGAGAGAAAAAAGAGAGAAAGCAGAGAAAGAGAGAAAAAAAGGGGGAAGAGAGAGACAGAGAATGGGAGAGAGAAACAGAGTAAGAGACAGAGACAGAAACAGAAACAGAGAGAGAGGAAGAAGAGGAAGAGAAGAGAAATTGAGGAAATGTTTTTTGTCTCCCCTTAAGCTCTCTGTAAAATATATAAATAACCAATGGGAGGAGAGGAGAGGAGAGAGAAGGAGGAGAAATAGGAGAGATAGAGGAAGAGAGAAAAACTATATAGTGTGTGTGTGTGTGTGTGTGTGTGTACACACACTCATGTATATATAGTTATTCTGAATTTCAAATGTGTAATTTGGGAATCCAAAGGTATCCTCATTTCCCCCATCTGAAAGCAGATGCCACAGGCTGTCAGTGACAG
The DNA here is from genome assembly GCA_023553655.1 of Myrmecobius fasciatus. NCBI lineage: Eukaryota > Metazoa > Chordata > Mammalia > Dasyuromorphia > Myrmecobiidae > Myrmecobius > Myrmecobius fasciatus. The sequence continues at coordinate 132,293 of JAJPUD010001688.1, read as the reverse complement.
CTGTTGGGCTGTTCTCTCTTGCATATAAAGTAGGTGCTTCCAGTCCTTGAAGTGAGGTTCCTCATGGCCCTCCTGCCACCATGGACTGTTCCCCATCACTAAGCACGTAAGTTCACCCTGTCACTGGGTCCCTTCTCCTGAGGAAAGTGGTAATGGCCTGGTGAGAGGAGCCACTCTGACAGCTTATCTTCAGCAGCTCTCCTGCTCAACCAAGACCAGCAGGGAGCTTTAACCTCTGAGTCAAAATGACAACATTTTGGGCTAGCAGGAGCACAGTGCTGGATGCCTCTTCAACTCAACCTGTCTTCTACCATTAGCATCTCACATTTTAAGAGATACTTTTTGATTCTCAGGAGTAATTATTACAATATAATTATTTCCACTGAGGATAGAACAAGAGAAAATAACTATGATAAAGCAAGAAGAACTTATGTTATCTACAAGGTGGAAGTCACTGAATATAGAAACTAATGAGCAAAATGATTTGCATCATCATCAACTTCTTATCACATCAAATTGTCTTTCAAATTGTCAAGTTTGTATTTTTCTAGCTGAATGTTGTATGTGAATACTAGCTATTTATATATTTTATATGGAGTTTGAGAGGAGGTAAAAAGATTTGTTCCTTTTTTGTTGTTTTATGTATCAAGTTTGCAATAATATATATATATTTTTTAGTTTGAGCCAAGTTGTCTCTTTGGAAGAATAACTTTCTGTAATCATAGAATCATGTTTATTATTTCTTCAAGAAGGAAATTGTGGCAACTCTGAACATTTCTAGAAATTACTAAGATACACTATATGGGATAGTTTCAGTATTTGTCCTCTACAAATAGAGATATGGATACTAAGTGCTGGAGTTCTGCTTCTTGGAAAGAAGCTAAGACATTTTGGTTTCTTATGTACAATGTAAGAAAAAGCCCTCATTCATGTGGATCATACAGAAGAGGAGTCAGTATTCATATAAGAGAAATATAGGATAAATTGCTGGAAGAATTGTTAAAAATGCTTCAGTTATTCATAATCTCTTGATTTAAAAGAATCACAGGAAAATATTACCTAGAGTTAAAAGATATCTCAAAGATTAGTTCAGGAGTTTCCAAATTCAAATAGGAAAGGGATTACTAAGCCATACATAAAGACCCCTTCATGGCCATATATTGACTTAGATAGCCACATATTAAAATTATCTATTTTATTGCATTTTAAAATTATTTTTAAAATGTTTTAATTACATTCTAATTTGATTTCAGCTATAGTAGGTAGTGTTGTTGATAGCAAGCAGCCTAAAGTTTGTATTTGACACCTTTGCTTTAGTTCAACTCTTCTTATTTACAGATAAGGGAATCCAGAGAGTTTGTGACCTATGTATGGTAACAAAGGCAGTAAACCAGAATGAAAATTTGAATCCAGGTCTTCTGATTCTAAATTTCCTGAGTAGTAATTTCAACTCTCCACTGGAATATTAATTTTGAAGGGACCTTAAGAAGTTACTAAGTCTAATCTTCTACCTCACGCTGGTCCATATACTTTCCATGAGGATTATCTTTTCCATCAGAAAACTTATTACTTCATAAGTTAGTTAATGTTTTTGAATTAGTCTAATTTTTAGAAATGTTATTCTACTAATGGAATATCTCACTGAAATTATAGAGAAGAGGGCCCTACTGTCTTTCACATGACATTATGTGATATTCTGCTTTAATAAAGAGTAACCCCATTTGGATATTTCAAAGTGGAAGTTTTATAGGCATCTCACACTCTACATTTCCAAAATAGAACTCATTGTCTAGAAATAAAACAAAATAAAATAACACCCAAAAAACCCCTTTTCTTGAAGTAAGGTAAGGTTCTAAAAGGACCTTGTGATAGGAACAATAGTTTGTATTTGGAAGGAAGCTGAAGAAGCCAAGAAAAAGCAAATCTGTGGTAAACAGAAAATCAGAAACTCAGAGAGTAGGAACTTGACTGTCATAAAGGAAGTCAATGCCTTGAGCCCAGTCACTAAACTGCCTTCCTACCTACTTAATCATCTCCAATACTAATCACTTGACCTTCATCCATTTCCCTCCTACCTTCTCTAAGACATTGCTCTGGCAATTGTCTCTCTCACTCAGGCAGCTTCTTCTTTACCACTACTTTCCCATCTGTTCGTAATCATAATCAGGTCTCTCCAGTCCTTAACAATAAAAATAAAGCCTCCCAAATCCTCTTCTGTTATATGTAGCTACTTCTGTCTTCTTCACTGCCAAAGTTCTGGAAAAGTTTGTTTATACCTGATTTCTCCACTTTCTTATTGCCTACTCTCTTTAGCTTCTCAAAATTGAGTTTATATTACCACCATTAATACTGGGACTTCTTTCTCTAATGTCACTAATAATCTCCTAATTATCAAATTGCATGGCTTTTTATTTCCCAATCAAGTCTATTTGACCCGAACTCTTTGTAGCTTGTGATACCGTGGATCATTTCTCATCATGATAGATTCTTTCTCAATTCTTATATTAAGAAACATCCCATTATATTGGTTCACTTTCTGTCTCTTTTGCTAATCCTTCTATTTTTTTTACCCTGATTTCTTAGACTCTTTATGAGCCCTGAATTTAGGTGTTTCCCAAGGTTCCAACCTCAGAATTCTCCTTTTTTATTTCTAGTTTTTCTATCTCATTCACTTCCATAGTTTTACTTAACACATAACATGATTTTCAGATCTATATCCACAGTTTTGACCTTTCTTTTGAGCTACAGAACAACATTTCTAATTCCTGCAAGAACATCATACTTTACTTGGATGTCACACTGTTACCTATAAGTCAACATGCCTCAAACAGTTATCCTTCTCTCTAGCCCTGCTCCTATGCTCACTTTATTGTTTCTGTCTATGGCATCACCATGTAGAAGAGTCTGTCAGCCCCATCACCACCAAAACCAATTACTGGCCAACTATCACCAGTGGGGGAGGTAAGCTAGACCAAGAGAAACAGCAAGGAACCTTAAGGGAGATACAGGTGGCAGAATGTGTTGGGTGAGTCAGACTGCTATTACCAGCCTTAATGGGCACTATCCCTTAGCTTCAGGCAAAGACAGTCAAGAACCCTAAGTTCAAGAGAACTAGGAATTGCAGATATTCCCAGACCATCAAACCTGCTTTCTGCCTGGCTCAATAGCACTGTCATCTAGAGGGACAACCATTGTGGAAATGAGACCTGCCAATCTCTAGATGCTGAGGCTCCCAACTCTTCCTCCACAGCTAATAAAGATCTGGAAAAGAAAATTCTTTCCAGCAAATTCCTTAGCACTATGGAATGATTCAACATCAGAAATACATATGACTTTATTTATAGAAGTGATATGAATGAAGATGCATTACCGTCTGCTTTCATGCTTGACCCTAAGGATCAGTCCATCTGACTTGAAGCTGAAATCTTTCTTATGTGTTGTCTGCCTCTATTAGAATATGAACTCTTTGAGAGTAGGGTCTATATTTGTATCTCCAGAATTTATTCATCCTTTAATTTGTTCTTCATCATTCAGCACTTTTACTGTTTATGACTTTGAAATTGTCTTTGACTTTGTCTTATCACAAATTAAATGAGTTACTAAATGCTGTCAACTCTATTTCCTCCCCATCTCATGACTATATGTACTCCACCTCCCATTACTACTGTACAATATATGCACGTCACCATGTATATGATTATGATTATTTTGTAGATCTCCTTACTGATCTCCCTTTCTCTATTTTCTGCTTTTCTGATTGATACTTAACACATCTGCTAAAATAATCTTTCATATGCAAAGACAATTTACTCCTAGTACTACTGCAACTAGTACTACAACAACTACTATTTACTATTGCTTAGTACTTACAGAATACTTTAAAGTTTGTAAATTTCTTTACTTATTAACTCATTTGATCCTTAGGAGATAGGATCTATGATTATTCCCATTTTATAGATGAGGAAATTAAGGTATATAACTTGTCTAGTTACACAGTTTGGGAGGATTTGAATTCAGCTCTTCTTGGTTCTAAGTTCAATTTTCAATTCAAAACATCTTACCTCTCATTACAGAGTTGTATAACAAAATGCTCCAAAGAGAAAAATTTCTATACTACTTCACTGAAATGGAAGGCACGAGAATATTTAATGATGTTTTTAAATGAGTGAACATAATAAGAGAGAGTGACAACACATTGTCTTCTGAGAAGGAATCAACTAATGTGATGAGAAAGCCTTGGAATTAAAGGCTTCCTATAGAAATAAATGGAGTAAAGGGCTAATAATTTATTGCTCACTGATATTAGTGGTTTCTTTGTGGATTAGGATATGGCATCAAAAAAAGCTTCATATAGTACACAGAGAAGAGGACTTCAGAGTTAGGAAGACTGGGATTTGAACCACATCTCAGACATTTATCAGTAGCTTTGTAATTAGGCAAGTCAGTTAATCTCTTTGTGCCTCAGTTTCCTCATCTTTAAAATGAGGGACTTAGACTTAAAGACTCTAAATTCCTGTGCAGCTTTAAACCTTTGCTTCTGTGATTACTGTATTAGATGACCTAAAGGTGTCTTCCAGTTTAGCAATCACTGAATCTGAATCCCCAGACTTCTTTTTTAGCCAATTGATTCAACTTTCTCCCATACTAAATTTTTCATTGCACCATCTGACATTTCCTTTCTTTCCCCTCCTCCTTCGTATTCTCTGGTGTTTGTTGGTCAAACTGGGATGGCCTTGAATAAACTCAGAGAAGCTTGAATAATTTGAAATCTGGCTTCACTAAGAATCCAGGTGGAAGAGGGAACAGGAAGTAAAGGAATTAGACAAGTATGAGTCTTTGCCAACAAGAGCAGGATCAGCTGCTATCCGAGGGAAAAGAAAGAAACCTTGTTTATCAAGTTTCTGGGACATTGTTTGGGTGTGGATGAGAAAGTGCAGCTATTGCCCCTGATGGCAACAGTGGAGAGACAATGTCAGTTTGGTTGAAGAATGTCATATTTTTTTTTCCCTGCTGAGAAATGTCATCAAGTGGCCTCCTTGGTTTTTACACATAAAAACCTACTCTTTCATCTGTATATTTTTAGCTAATTCAAGCCCAAATAGATCTTTCTGTGGTTACTGGAAAATAATGTTGGAGGCTGCAATTACCTTTCCCAGCAGTTCTCAGAAAGATTTTAGCTCTCCAAGAGCTCAGGGTTGGGAAACGCAGGAAGGACCAGGCTGTGAATCTTTCTCCATTTGTAGGTATTCAAATCACATTTTCTATTACAAAGACCAAACTCGTTGTGTCATTCATTTTTGAAGAGCAGCTGATGCTGCAAGGGAAGCTTTGAAAAACATCCTATTTAGAAACAATTTTGTCTGCAGCCAAAACTGTCTTTTTGTGCATTTTTCTCTCCTGCTACTCCTTTTCTGTTACTTGGTCCATTTGCATGACAAACGGGATCATTGTCTCCCCAAACTCACCAGTTCCCATCACTTATTTCCCACCTAGGGTTCTAATTCTCTCTGTGTGGCATCATGATCTTTAGCAAGATAGTAAATTACAATGTCACCAATGAGATTTCTTCTTCTGGGAAGAAATAACCATCAGAGTTATATGAAATCTTGAAAGACAGAAATACTGTTTTCATGCAAATGTGCTACATACCAAGAACAGGGGAATAGCTTCCCATTATAGTGACTCAGCTGAAATTCAGTACAGGGAGAAGTCATTTGTGAGAGATAACTATTTAGGAAGAAACTTCTCATATTTAATTAATTAATTTCTTAATTAATTACATTGAATTTCACTTTAGCTATTAGGGCAAAAGAAAGGACTTGGGTATCATTCTGATGGAGACTAATAATATTTATTCCAGAATTTAACTCTTTCAATTCAATTAAATACCTCAGTCCCATTCAATTCAATAAACATTTATTAAATAGCTACTATAATCAAGGCTCTGAATCTATAAAGATTAAAAAAAGTCCAGGACTCAAGTTTATATTCTGGTTAAATTAGACCTCAACAAATGAAGTCAACCAAGCTAGAATAAAGCAGATGATATGGATTTAGAAACATATAAATGGATTTTAAACTATAAGCACTAGTGGGCAAGACATTAGTTTGCTGGGTAATACTTCATTCACTGTCAAGCCTATAAATGTTTGGTCCTAGTCATAACAATAATTGTCTTTATGAAAATGCTAAATTTATATGTCAGAACTCAAATAAAGACACTGATTTCAGCACCAAACTCCATTTTCTTTAGTGTACCCATTGTCAATCTCAGTTGTCTCTTTTTTCCCTTTCCCTCTCTAATGTTGTCCTCTCCCTCATTCCTTCTCCCCATCTCCCTTTACTCACTCTCTCTTCTTCATCCCCCCTCTCTTTCTTTGCCTCTCTTTTCTCCTTTCCTTTTTCTCATTTTTCTTTCTTTTTCTCCCTATTGTCCCCTTGCCTATCCTCCTTTTCTTCCCTTTTGAGCCCTCTCTATGTCTCTTTTCCCTCCTTCCCTCTTTTCCCCTTCCCTCTCCTCTCTTTTCTTCTCTTTTCCTCTCTTCCCTTTTTCTTTCTTCTCTCCTCTCTTTTTTTTTCTTCCATGCCTTCCCTTCCCCTCCTCATCCCTGCATTCCTCTTCTACTTTCCTTTCCCCTCCCTTCCTGTCCCCTCCTATCCCCACTCTATCCTCTGCTTTCTTCTTTTTAGCCTTTCCTCTCCCCTCTGATCTCTCCCCTATTCTCTTCTTTTCTCTTTTCCCATCCCTCCTTTTTCTCATTTCATAAAAATATAAAGTAACAGAACAATATTTATGCCTTCTACACTGCTCTAACAAGTCACTATGGAAATTTACACCTTCATCCTACTATAGCCTGATTCTGCTCTTTTCCTGGTCACAGGATCATAGATTCATTCAGCCTTATTCTTCTCCCTTAATGAACATAGTTCAAGCACTGTACTACTTGCTTCCTCCCTCCCCCTCCCTGCAAGTCCCCCATGTCCCATTTATCTACTTCTGCAAAGGTCCACCTTTGTTGTATTTATTCTTATTATACAGTCATTAACATACTGAGTATATTCTCTGCCCTTATCTTTGGGCAAATTTTCTTTGGCCTAAGGTTCATATCTAGGTCTTTGTGGATTTGTTTCTTATTTAGGCAAGGTATTCAGGATTGAAATCCTCTTTTCAAAATCTGGTCACAAAAGGATTTACTTATTTTCCTGACCCACATGTCAAATATTCCTCTGACCCATTGTCATTTTTGGAAATGTTTAGCCTAGAGAAGAGAGGACTAAGTGGAGTGAGAGACATCTTCAAGCATTTGAAAGACTTAGTGATGAAAAAGGAAACAGACAGCCTGCCTGGTCCCAAGAAAGCAGAATTTAGAGCACTAGGTGGAAAATGTAAAGAGGCAGATATAGATTAGATGTAAGGAAAAACTTACCCCAAATTAGGAATGTCAGAAACTGGAATGGAGCACCTCATGTGGCAGTAAAGTGGCAAATCAGATAAAGCACTAGATCTGAATTTAGAAGACCTGAATTCAAATGCTGATTCCTATCCTTATGAGCTGTGTCATCATGGGCAAGTCACTTAACCCTTCCGTTTTTTCATCTCATCTCTCTTCTTTTTACAAACTTTAAAGTGTTGTGTAAAATCACTTCAAAGTATTATATAACTTATTTGTGTAAATATTATTTTGCAAGAATAATATGGAAATGTTTTACATAATTGTATGTATATAACCTATATCAAATTGCTTACCATTTTAGGGAAGGGGTGGGGAAAAAGGAAGGGAGAAAAATTTGGACCTCAACTTAAAAAAATGAATGCTAAAAACTTGTTTTTACAATTAATTGGAAAAAAAATGTGTTTTTTTTTAAGGGTGAGGTTCGCTACTAACATTCCCTAAGAAGTATAATGCAACTTTCCATAGTAAAACATTTGAGTTTGAGTACCAGCTCTAATTTTTATTAGTTATGTAACTATGAGGAAATCACGTGACCTCTATGAGAATTAATTTCTTCATTTGTAAAACAGGAGTAGTAATATTTAAATGCAGTTGTGAATAGAATTCTTTGTATGCAAACCTTACATATTATATAAGTGTAACTTTTAAAAAAATGAAATTTCATTATCTCTCTCTTCTTAAGCTATATGGAATATTTTCTATTAGGGTTTTTGGATTGAGGGAGAGAGTCCTCTTCAGGGTCCTAAGCCTTCCTATTCCTTAATTACTTTGCTTTAATAGCATATGGACTTTTTAATCCCCATCTGACAACTCACTTTAACATGTATTTTAAGTGTATTTCTTATTGGATTTTTAATTGAATATCAACATTTTTATGCTTTATTTATATCAACTATTCATACCTCCTTCCCTCCCTTAAAAGTCATTTAAAAATAATTAATTGCATTAAGTATCTCCAATCTTCTGGCCTCCTGAACTCCAATCTTGTTTTGATGCTGCCTCTCTAGCTGACAGCCTTGGGTAGTTATAACCAAGTCACTTAACTCTTCTGTCTTACTTCCTTCACCCGACAATAAGGATAATAATACTTAATTTTCTCAGAGGGGTGTTATGAGGATCAATTAGCTAATGTTGGCAAAGTACTAATGCTGGAAAGTGCTATTCATATCACTTGTTATCTGACCTGCTTTCATCTGTTACTGCCTATCCTCCCCATCCATGCTGGAATAGCTGCAAAAAAAAAGAACTCCATCCATAGACCTTTATTCACCTCTTCCTCTGAGGCAACAACAAAGAAATAAAAGAAGGACAAATGGGGACTGATAAATGGGATGGGGAATGTTTCTGGTGAGTTTTTAGAGAATAAAATCATCAATAATTTTTCACATTTATATAGATTTCTATAGTTTGCAAAGTAACTCCCCTATAGCTCTGTGAAATAGATACAATCTATATTTTCATTCCCATTTTACAGATAAAGAACCTGAGACTAAGAGTAGTTAAAGTGATTTACCCAATGACAGAGCTATGAAATAAATCCAGGACTTCCAGACTCAACCACTGAAAAAAGATCTTGTTTTCAACAACATGGAAACTAAAATACTTGTATTTTATGCTTACCTGATATAAACACAATTTGTAATCTATTTTATTACCCTTTGGAACATAATCACTGAAAGTATAACTTTAGATTCCAAAATTAATTTTCATCCACCTCATGTATTTGGGACATTCTTATTAGTTTGAAGGCACTTGACTATAAACAGAATAATAATTATAATTTTTTAAATACTGGAGTAATCATTAATTAGTATGTTTTTACATAACTGACATCCTCATTCAAAGATGCATTGTGGGATTCAAATGATTTTTATATTTTTAACAAAAGGTGAACAATTTTTATCAGAAGATTGTCCACTGGGTGATGAAATTCTTTGAACAGAGCAATTTATGAAACTTGGAACTACTTAATCTTCACCTCTGTGTTCAGCCCCACCCTAGATTTGGAAGACCAATCCTATCCTTACAGAAATTAAAAGAAGCTTCCTGACTTTTTAGCTTTACATTCATTTCTAGCCATTCTTCTGATCTGTATACCGCTAGTTTTCCCATTTCTTGATGCCCATTTCTTGATGCTCAAATCTTGTCTATCTGTGTTTCTGTGGATTACTTTCTTGAATCTTTAATCACTCATTCTATTCTTTCTTGGTTAGACCTTCTGACCTTTGAACTTGGCTAGGATCTTGGGCTAATGGTGTTTCTCACTTGTTCTGTTCCTTCCTTATTGAACTCCTCTCATTTCCCATTTAAGCAAATCTGGCCTTGATTTTTTAAAAAAATTACAAATATGTTAATGCTAGAAATTAACATGTCTTTTTAAAAAAATTTTTGACAAATGTGTTAGAATAATCACTAAACTTCTAGTAGGATTCCTGATTCATAGGACAAAATAAAACATGATATGGAAGGAAGATTCTCTACCTCAGGGGTTTCACAGAAAGAGATTTGCTGTGTTAGGAGAGATCAATGATATCTGCCCTCCAGAGTACAAAATCTGAAAATGAAATGCTGCAAAGGCCTGCCTGAACTTGAGAAAAGTAAGGTTAATCAAAGGAAATTTTTTTCTTTTCTTTTTTTTCTTTTCTTTTTTCTTTTTTTATTTTTATTTTTTGGCGGGGGGAGAGAAGGAAAACAGGAGGAGAAAACTTTTATTAGTCTATAGCACTAGAAAAATGTATGTATCATAATCAGTCTTTCAGAGTATACTTGAATGAAAGATGCAACTTTCACCTTTTCTTTAAATTCAATCAAGTGTCTCTCTTTGGTGTAATTAAGATCACATTGGGAATCTCTAAAGGCCAAGTACTCACCTTTTCCCCAACAGTCAAATTTGGTGATGCTATTACTCACTAAAGAGGTCAATTTTGAGGATGGTGGGTTCCTAATGTCTCTATTCCCCCACCATTTAACATTTAGATTAATTAATTAATCTATTCAGAAAAAGGAACTTGGACTGGGGGTGGCTTATGTCTGTAATCTCTGCTACTGAGAAACTGAAGCTAATGAGTTTAGGAGTTCAGAGTTTCAATGTATTAAGGCTCTCAGTTATATGCACTGAGCTTTTCATCAATAAAGCCAGACCTCTGGGAAATGGGAGCTACTGAGATGCCCAGCAAGGAACAAATTGTCTCAGACTGGAAAGACAGCCTGTCAAAAGCTCCCAAAATGGGCAATGGGATTGGACCAGTAAGTGGCTATTGCATTTAAAAAGACAAAATATTTTTTAAAATTAAGAACTAGGAATTCCTAATTCTGGGGGCTATTTCACCTAAATCACACCTGGTAGCCATAGGTATCCTCCAAGTTTCTGCCATAGACCCTCTTTTCTTTTCTCTTTATATTCTTTCAATTGATCTTATAAACTCCATAGATTCAATTTTCATCTCTATGTAGACTGTTCTCAGATTTATTCATCCCTCTCTCCTGGCCTTGAGTCTTGAATCTTTTACTGTCAATTGGACATCTCAAATTGGATGTCCTGTAACAAAAATTGTGGGTTGTAACCTCATATGGGGTTGTGTAACTGAATGTAGGGGTTGTAAAATTATGATTTATTATCGATAAATGTTTGATTTGTATGCCTATTTTACACACATATATACTGAGGCCATGAAAAATTTCTCAGGTAAAAAAGGGTCACGAGTGAAAAAAAAAAGTGCCTTTCCATTGGTTTGTGTCTGCCCTCCTCATTGCTCCTAGATTTTCCCAGCTTCTTTCAAGGCTCAAATCAAGATGTGACTTTTTGCAAAAGCATTACCTAGTCATCCACATAGTTATTTATTCCCTCTGAGACAACTTCCAAACTATTCTCTGGATATCTTTATTTACATTTTCTCTCCCCCACTAGAATGTGAGTTCCTTAAGGGCAGAGACTCTTTCTTCCTTTATTTACATATTCAGCACTTGGTCCTAATGCCTAGTACATAGTGAGATTTTAATAGATGCTTGCTCAATTAACTGTCACTAATTCTTGACAATTCACCTTTGTACCATGTATCTCCCACTTTACTGTAGCCAACTTGATAAGGCACCCTAATATTATCACCTGTTTAATTGAAGTTGCTTTCCAATATGTTTTTGCTACCTCTGCTTTCTTCTCTACATTAATATCTAAAATTGATACAGTGCTTTAAGCCCTTTCTCTATGTTACCTCATTTGATCCTCAAAATAACCCTGTGAGAGAAGCACTAAAATAGTAGATGAAAAAAATGAGGTCTAGAGAGGTTAAACAAATGGCTGAGGATCATGGAGCTAGTATGTGGCTGAAGCAGAATTTGAATACAGGTTTCTCTGACTGCAAATCCTGCCTCTAAACTGCTGATTCTCTCCTAATCCTAGAATCATCTCCCTCCTTATTTCTGATTGCTGAATTCCTACACCTGCTGATTCACCACCACTTCTAGAAGGCTTCCATGATCTTCCCTGAAAGTGAAGGTGATCTCCCTCAGACATCATCTCAAAGACCCCTTTGTTTTTCACCTTCCTAATACTCTTATCATGCTACATTATATTATTGTTGTTGTTCTTAATACTCTTATATACTTCATTATATTATTGTTATTGTTCAGTTGTTCACCATGTCTGACTCTTTGTGACCCTTCCATGGAGTTTTCTTGGCAAAGGTGCTAGAGAGGTTATTACCTTTTCCTTCCCCAATGGATTAAGGCAAATATTATTATACTGTATTAATTATATCACATCATTTCATATCATATCAAATCATATCATGCATCCATCACTTAGTGTATTAAAACTCTATCTTCTGGTCCCCCTGATTACCACCTTCCCTTCTAATCAGTAAGTATTAGCAGAAAGTAAGATTGCAAAGAAGGACCTGGAAAAAGCATATAAACTGTCTCCCAAATCAAATGAGAATAATTTATAAATTGTATCTCATATTAGCTAAAGTTCAGATTCTTGTCACATAGTCACATATGCTGAATCAGGAGAAACTATCTAGGAACTGCTTGTTAAGCTTTCTGGTTCTGTGCTATGTAAATTTCAGACAAAGTCTGAAATAGCATGCCATTTTTTCATTTTTTTTTCTTCTTCCTAGCAAGTTAGGGGGTACAGGTAGACATCTAAGAAGTCCAACTGCTTCCTTCCACTTTCTGAGCTTTGAAGATGTTTTCATCTTTCTCTACAATCCCAGACCAGGAGGATATCAAAAAGATGCTGATAACTTTGGAATGGTGTCTTTGAAGTTTCACTGATAACTTTGAGATGATTTGGATGTTATTGAAGTAACCCTAAAGTGACACAGATAGGACTTGGTCTATTTCAAAAAAAAAAAGAAAAAGAAAAAGAAAAGAAAAGAAAAGAAAAAAAAAACTTTAAAAATGAGACCTCAAACTCTGACCTCAACAGCCTTCCATCTCTCTCAAAGTCCATAATGCCTAGTGTTCCCAATGCTAACCCATGGTTAAGTGAATGATATTTTGTCTCACCCCCTTCCCTACCTTGACTTCTTCCCTTCACCTTTCTATTATGTCCCCAACTCCTGAGTATATCATTTTTTTTGCTACCTCTCTCTCTGGGCTTTTGCCTGGAAACTTTCTGAGTTTAATTAAAGTGTAATTCATGTTGGATTTATCATATATTTTAACATGTTTAACATGTATTAGACTACTTGCCATCTAGGGGAGGGGGTTAGGGGAAGGAGGGAAAAATTTGGAACAGAAAAATTTTGCAAAGGTCAATATAGAAAAATTACTCATATGTTCCGTAAATAAAAAGCTTCAATAAACCAAAAAAATAATTTAAGTATAATTGCCACCTCATTTCCAATTGCTAATCATTGTCTTTCTCAGTGAAAACCCAAAAAAACAGGTTTTCCTGCTCCCATTTCATAATTTCATCAATTATTTATCAATTTACCTGGAATATTAAGCAAAGCTTGAAATCACAAGGAACAAAATTCAAATCCTATTCTTGCTAATTTGTTTGCTGTGTAACTCTAGGCAAGTTGCTTAATTTCTATGTGCCCCAGACTACTCCCTAGGATTGCCTACCATGTGCACAAAATGATATTTGGATTGGAAACTTCAATGGTGGTAGAAGCCTACACAGGGAGTTCCTTGTGTTGATGGATAAAGATTCTTTGTGTATTTGCATACATTTATTTGTGTTTCTAGCCTATGCCCATACCAAATCAGCTGGTAGATTTAGAATGTTAGCTGGGACTTCCTGAAGATGAAAACATCTTCAAGACGAAGAAAGTAATTGGACTTCTTAGATGTCTACCTGCAAAGTGCTCTACCTGTATCCCCAATTTGCTAGGGAGAAGAAAAAATGAAAACATGGCATGCTATTTCAGAAAAGATTTCCATCTAGTTACAGAAAACCCCCCTTTCCAATAAGTCAAGCCACTAGTAGGGTGAAATGTCTTGTACTCATAAGCAGACTAAGATACCACCTATAACTTACACACACCCCTTTTTTCCTTTTATCAAATGCCCAGATGGCATGTATTCTCTAAGTATTCTACATGGATATTTTCACTGAAAATCTTCTTTTTTATTTCTCCCCTTCTTGCTTTCTCCCAGGGAAAGGGTTTACTTGAATGTTTTTGTGGGAGGATTAAAATGAAATCTTCAATTTGAAAAATCCTTCCCACATATTCCCCCTCCAGCTAAAGGAGTTGAGGAGTGAATGTTACTGGGACAGCCTTTGATCAGCTATTCTCCTACCCTCCTATATTCTATTCCTTCCCTCCACACCACTTTCCCCTCCTCTCTCTCCTTCCCTCTGTCTCAGTTTATATCTACCCTTCTTTCTGTCTCTCTGATTCTCCTCCCCACAGCTCTGAGCAGCTGCATTTTATTAAAAAAGTTCTCTACTATCAGGTTTTCTGAACTCTTCTTTCCAAGGAGAACTTTAATATGTCCTTGCTTGAATAGTGATGTATTTAAGTTCCTTGGGTCTGTTTAGAAAATAATTATCATCTTTATTTTTTCACATAAGGGATCTAGGCTTCTTTTAATAGAGAAACACCATAGGACTTTCTAGCCCTAAAATACTTTGCTCTCTTGATCTCTTCTGCACTGGGACAAAGTCCTGTAATCCATAATGGGTCCCACTGGCAACATGCTCTATTGCCTTTTGAACCACATTGGTCCTACATGCATTAAAAGAACTTCCTCACAATGTATGTGCAACAGGGCTTTAACACATACCCAGATCACCTAGGATGGAGGCATTTACCCCAGAGATGCCATTGACTCACTTCTAAATGAAATATTCTATGTTCCCTTACCCTGTAGATGGGAGTCATCTCTTTCTAATGGCTGTGGAGCTTAAACTGACTATTACATGCTTAAATCAAATAAGCATAATTGTTCCCTTTTTTGTGGAAGATCTTGTTAACCTAAAGAACAGGGCACTGTACACTAACCTGAATGAAAGAAAGTACCCTTTTCCCCTTAGGCTCTGTGACCCAAGAAATGAACTAGGGATTTTGGTCTTGTTTTGTCTATCCGCTCCAGTTCTGGGTGCAGAGCAAAGAGTCCTGGGACCCTAGAATATGAAGCATGGTGGTTTTGGAGTCAGGAATCCAGGCTGGATGTTGCTACTAGCCCAGCAGAAAAGCCTTGAGAAGCCAGAGTTCTGGGATGAAAGTCCAGGGAGGATTTTAGGCTTGGACCTTTATGGGAATAGAGCCATATAGTAACTAAGATAAACTGTGAATCTTAGCTTTCTACCCAGAGTTTGAAGTAATTCAAAAAGGGATTACACCCCTTTTATACTGGGGAAAATATTTATATGTTAACTCTTTTTAGACCTTTGAAATAAATATTCCTTTATAAAACTACTTTGAATATTAACTTGATTTTGGGACTGAAGTACTTGGACTCTTTAAATTTGGGGTTACAATTGGTTTGGGCTTAAGCCAATGACATGTTAGCTATTCCTTCCCTAAAATTCCCTGAGTTTATTAGAAAATTTGGGGAAGAGGGGAGATATATCTACCTGTGGTGTAGATAGTAGGGATCAGAGTAATCTATATCACCTATGTCACCCAGTACACTATTTTAAAGGCAAGAATTTAATTTTTGTTTTTTTTTGTTGTTGTTGTTGCTGGTCAGTCACATCTGACTCTTCATGACCTCATTTTAGGGCTTTCTTGGCAAAGATATTGGAGTCATTTGTCATTTCCTTCTTACAGATGAGGAAACTAAGGCAAACAGTAAAATCACTTGCCCAGGGTCACACTGCTATAAGACTAGATTTGAACTCTGGAAATCTTCCTGATTGTAGGTCTGGCACTCTATCTGCTGTGCCACCTAACAGCCAGCTTTAGAGGTGCCAAATTGGGTCTAAATTATAGTAAGGAGAAGGGTGTAATTGAATTTAAAGAAAAGAAGGAAATTATACCAAAAACTAGAAAAGAATAGAGGAAATATGGAGATTTAGAATCTTAAGACCTGGTAGTAGTTTCAGGTCCATGTTAAAGTTTGGGAAAAATCCCTTTCTTTCAAAATTAGATAAAGTTCTATTTTTCAAGTAGTCATTTAATACAAAAGAAATAAATTGATATTGGCATAATGGAAAGAATAATGGGATCTGGTATTAGCAGACATAGGTTCAAAACTTGGCTCTTCAGACATTTGCTGTTTGTGTGATTGTGAGGAAATCATTTACTTTCTCTTGGTCCTTGTTTATATATCTATTAAATAGGGATTTAGGGGAAGAAAAAAGAGTGTTCTACAGGGTCCTTTCTTGCTCTAAATTTGTGGTCCTTAGTTCTTTTTCAGAATTGACTAAAATCTCTTAAACTACAGTTTGAATGCAGTAGATAAGAAAATAAAAAACTACTCCAACATCTTTGCTCAAAAAAACCCTCAAATGGGGTCACAAAGAATCACAACAGCAAAAATATAAGATTAGAAGAAGAGGTGAAGCTGAGATTGTAGTGTGTTTTGTATGCCAAGCTTGTGACTCTCATTTCTTTCTCCAGTTCATTTTACAAATGGGGAAACTAAGTCAAATAAGATAAACTGACTTGTCCAAGGCTACACAAATACTGTGTCGAATTTGAACTCAGGAAAATAAATCTTCCAGATTCCCTGCTAAGTGCTCTATCTAATGCAGCACCTAACTAGTTAGATTGGATGTTCTTTAAAATACTTTTCTGCTCTAAATACTAATTCCATTCTTTTCTTAAATACACACACACACACACATGTCCTGATCGTAGTCCTGCCTAAATGGCCCTTACTTTTCTATTTCTTCTCTTCTTAATAACTTTCAATGCTAATCCCTTACATTAACTTAATGCTCTGTGGTTTAAAATTACTTTAAATATATTATCTCATGGCTTCTGAGGAAGATAATATAAACATTATTATTCTATTGTACAGACAAAGAAACCAAGATTATTAAAGAGAAAATCTTTTTTTGCTGAAG
The DNA here is from genome assembly GCA_023553655.1 of Myrmecobius fasciatus. Classification (NCBI taxonomy): domain Eukaryota; kingdom Metazoa; phylum Chordata; class Mammalia; order Dasyuromorphia; family Myrmecobiidae; genus Myrmecobius; species Myrmecobius fasciatus. The sequence goes on along the minus strand of JAJPUD010001688.1, from coordinate 115,373 downwards.
TTCATGCAGCCATTAAGTGGCAGGGCTAGAATTCTAAGCCAGTTTGGGTATTTTTAGTCAAATTCTTTCCAAATACACCATATTGCCTTTTGAAATGCTACCCATCTTAAAGATCCAGTTCAAAGCCAATCATTTTCATGATACCTTCTCTTATCTTCTAGTATCCAGTTACTTTTCCCTTCTCTAGACTCCAAAGGATTCTCTAATTTGGTACTCAGCATTCTCTACTTTACATTAGGTGTTTGCCTTCCCTCTACCCCCTCCCTATGCCAGGGATACAGTGGAGTCATTCCATATCATCTCAGAATCCAATGTTAAATTTTCAATATGAGAATTTATATCCCCCAAATCAGCAAAGCTATAGATCAGGGTAAATGGTTAATTTTCTTGACTTAAGAAAGTGATGGTGAAAATTTTAACGATTTAAGTGTGTCATGCTTCCAGCACATCCTTGGTTCATGTTTCATACCTCTGTTTCTCCACTTCCCTGCTCCTCTCTATACCTGGAATATAGTAAAGGTTCAATAAATGTTTGTTACTTGGTTGATTGCTGGCTTAGTCTTCAGTGGAAAAAGAAAAAAAAAAGATAGTTGCATCCTGTGCTAAAAAGGAGCCTTCTTACACTTCAAGCTCCTCATTCAGTAACCTGTTAGCTATTTCTTCTTAAGCTCAATATAACCTTTCATTATGGGTCTTATTTTATAACCCTTCATTCACCCTTGAGACTAATCACTGAAGCTTTTCCCAAGTTATCAATGTACCTTCTTGGTTGTGGAGCTTAGAGCTAGATATAGAAACCCTCCAAATAAAGACCTCTGCTGGTATAATGGAAGGATTACCTCCTGATTCTATATGCTGTATTGTTGTTTTCCTAATAATATGTATAATGTTGACATACTTCTAATCCCTTGGTCACTTTGTAGTCTGCTCATATAAAGTCAGTTTTTCCTCATCCTGTTCTTGGTATTTGTTACACTTATAGCTATTGAACTCACTGTCCATTCCTGGCCAATTTACTCAGAGTATTTCAAATGATTAAAATGCTACCTGCCTTCAGCAAGATTTCTCTTAGGCTGTGGCTACATGAGCTGGTATAATTTATTGGATCTTGTCACAGAGATGCAGCATATATTAGCTGGAGGAGCTAGGTGACACCAGAGTGTGAGTCAGGAACTCATCTTTATGAGTTCAAAATCTGGATCCAGATATTTAATAACTGAGTGATCTTGAGCAAGTCACTTAACGCTGTCTCCATTTTCCTAAAAAATAACTGAACAACAATAAAAAATGCCTTAATGAATAGAAAACTGGCCTCAAAGCTAGGAAGGCCTAACTGATACAAACTAGCTGTGTTATCCTGGGACACCTAATTTCTCAGTGCTCCAGGGGTCTCAGCAACTCTCTGAGATTGTAAAATTTGGAGAAATGTCTGACCTGAAATTTGAGAACTTCACTAGTGCCCTACCCTACAGGTATCAAACATGCTGTCCTCTGCAGTCTCACTGATTTGCTCACCATTAAAATGTAATTGGGAAATATTTTACAAAATAAATAGATACAATAGAATATGAATGATGTTAACTTGGTTTTCTAAGCCAATATGCTACTTGCAAGGTTTAGTGGCTTGTATTCTATCTGAGTTTGATACCACTGCCCTACACCAATGAAATAATAAATCCAGTTCCTGTCTAGCAGGCACTTAATAATATTTACTGATTCATGTTATTATGCTATTAGTTGAAAATGATTTCATGAAGCCAAGCAGAAGCTGGATAACCCTTATTAGGACTTTGTAAAGTAAATTTCCTTTATTGGGAATACTGTTGGGCTAGTTGTCTCCTGAGGTATTTTCTAATGCTGAGATTTTATGATTAAATAAGATATCTGTTTTAACTTGTTACTAAGTGGTGAATCAAGACAAGTAAGTAATTGCAGCTTACTCACCAAAAAAGGTGTCAAAGTCATTGCCACCCCAACAACCTTTCATGACTCTGACTTGGGGATTTTTGGCATAGTTTATCAAGTGGCTATGTCAAGATTAGTATATAATGTGATTATTAATTCAGCCTCAAAGATTTGAGGAGGCAGCTAGGTAGCACAGCAGATAAAGCATTATCAATAGGACCTGAATTCAAATCTGACCTCAGATATTTACTATCCAGGTGACCTGGGCAAATCATTTAAGCATGTTTGCCTCAGTTTCTTCATCTATAAAATGAGCTGGAGAAGGAAATGACAAACAACTCCAGTATTTTTGCCAAAAAAAAAAAAAAATCCCAAATGGTCACTAAGATTTGAACATAATTCAATAAAACAAACAAGCAAATAAACAAAAAGGCTTTGACTCTCCTAGGACTAACAACCAGGATCAGGGTTTCACAGACTTGAAGGATGCTAAATTTAGAAGTGATTATAAAGATTATATTGTCTAACCCTCTCATTTTACAGAAGAATAAACTGAGGCTGAGGGGGGAAAGCAATTTGCTCAAAAATAATACAGTCAGGAGATAATGGCAAAGCCTTCACTAGAATCTGGCCTTTGGACTTCAGATCCAGAGATCTTTTCATAAGACATTATCTTTGTGGAAGTACACATTTTAAAATACTAAAAGATGGCCAGTTTTTGATTCACTGGTCATTTCTGTTTCCCCACCCCGTCTTCTTCAGTAGGAAGGGAAGAAACACAGCTAACTCCTTATCTGTCTGAATCAGCATTTTATTGACCTCAGGCACTGCACTCCCGTGCTGTGTTTGTAATATAAATCCTAATAATACAAAGACCTTTGCAATAATAATTAGAAAAGCTCTTACTGAAGTTCTCCCATTCCTTACAGTGACCAATGTAGTAAGGTGTTTGTATCCAAAATAAAACAGTGATCAGTAAAGAAATAGAGTCTAACTGGATTGTCTCAAAATAAGTTATTTGAGCACTGGGAGCATGGTATGGGGAGGAGGGGGAAGGAATGGGGTATAGATGGCATTTGAATTAGTCTTCCTGCAGCTTAATTAATGCTACAGGAGAATTTTCAAGGGACTACGCCTGGAGTTTGCCTCTCACTGCAATTAAAAGGCTTCCCCAAGGTAGAGAACTCTCCTTCCTTGCCTTCTTTCTCCTAGAAGTCCACTTCATCCAAAGGAGAATTATTCCCTAGCTCAATCACTGCAAGAACAGTAAGAAGTCATAATTTGAAAACTGTCTCAAGGGGGAAGGAAAAAATAACAACAGAAAAGAGAGAGAAATATAGTAAGAATTTAAAAAAAAAGAGAGAGAGAAAAGCTGTCAGAAGAAGGAAAGCAAGATAGACCTAAGATGGACAGAGAAGAGAAAAAAAAACCCAGTTATCTTTTTGAAGGATGAAAGCAATATTTGAGGTTTGAAAATATACCAGCTAGAGAGATAAAACTTACTTAGTAGCAACTTTTTAAAGGAAACAGGGAGCTTCAGATAAAGAGACTTTTTTTTGAGAGGTTTACAACAAGGATTATCTTTGAGATGTTTTTTCCCCCTCTTTTTCTGTCCTCTAAGTATAAAATTATATTCTAAAAATCCCTGAAACACCATGTTGTACAGATAAAAGACCTTCTCTAAGACAGGGGAAGTCATAGGCTTGGCTAATTAATTATGTGTGTATGTTCATACACATATGTTTGTTTATGTTCTTTCATTTAGATAGTAAAAACATTTCTACTTTCTATACTGCACACATAAAGTGGAGTGGCCAGCTCCCCATAAGCCCCCCCCCCAAATGCCAAAATTTTAGCAATAGACCCTCTCCCTGATGGCAATATCTCTGTCTTTGAGATGATTTCAACCCCTGACTTTTGAACTCTTCTCCTAGGCTTCTTGTTCCTAACACATATTCTGCCTCCACGTCTGCAAAACAAAACAAAACAAAGGAAAAATGACTACTTTTGCTAACATTCTTCTCCCAATTTTATGTGACCTGTTGAATAAAGTGCATAATATCTGGGATAAGAGAAATATTGGTTACAGTTCGGAAGAAATGCTCAATAGTCTTTCAGCTTCCCTATATTTTCCCCATTTGCTTTTAGTAGACCATTGATGTATGATAGCTAAAAGAATGCAAGGCCATTAAGAGAAGGAGTATTTTCATTTTTGATTTTGTCTCCCCAGTACCCAGCATAGTACCTGGCACATCCTAGCAGATGCTTCATAATGCTTGTTGATTGAGTGACCAATAAATCTTCTGGGAACAAAGGTGATCTTTATGGTCATTTCCAGTTCTAATGCTACTCCTCAGAACTCCTATCAATAAATTCAGCATGAACACAGAAGCACTGGGGGAATGTTCTGATTTTCTCAGATCTAGAAAGCAGGGGTAATGATTAAGGAGAAGGAAGCAAGGGTGCTGTCTTCAAAAGCAGCAATTCAAAGCTGGGCCAGGCTCCAGACCTGTCAGAGATGCTATACTGCTCCTCCATCTTGGCACCTCATCTCCCATTTCTGATCATTTTTTTTGGCTGTTTCCCATGCATGAAAGTCTCTCCTTCCTTATCTCTGTCTCCTGGAAGTTTTTCAAGTCTCAACAAAAGTTCCACTTTCTGCAAGAAGCCATTCTCAGATTCCCATAATGGTAATGCCTTCCCTCTGAGATTATTTCCAATTCATCATGTCTATATCTCATTTATACATGGTTATTAGAATGTTGTTTCCCCTTTTCATTATTAGTCCCTTAAAATCAAGTATTAATTTTGCCTTTGTATCCTCAGGATACAAATATCCTTAGGATATTCTTAGGACAGTGCTGGGCACATAATAGGTGCTTCATAAAGACTAAGGGGGCAACGAAATATTCTATATTCCTGGAATTGAATTCAATTCAAGAAGCATTGACTATATGCAAGATTCAAATATGAAAAATGACATAATTTCTGCCCTCCAGGACATTCCCAATGTAAGGAGGAGGTTTACAAGAGATTATCTTCAAAATGATATATTTCTTCTTTCTGTCTTCTATTACAATATAAGAAAAAAATCCCCAGTTTGTCTGGATAGTAAACAGACTTCTCTACTGTAAGGCTAGATAGGTTGAAAAATAGTGTTAAATACCAGGTCATCCAAATTAGAGCTATATGAGTGAGATAACAGCAAATGAGAGATCTGCATCAAGGACTTTGGGGAAATCTGAGTAAAGGGAAATCATTTTCATCTGGGGGAATCAGGGAAGCTTCATGGTGGAAGTATCTCTAAAGCTGAGCCTGAAAGGAAGAGAAGGATTTCAAAAAGCAGAGATATGGAGAAAGCACCTTCCTGGCATGGGCCATGGTCTATAAATGGACAGAAATGGGAGACTGTAAAATAGGATTTAATATAATTAATAATCCAGTTTTCTTAGAAAATAGACTATATAGGATTATAGATTTTTAGCTGGAGAGCACCTTTGACTTCACCAAGACCATTCCCCTCATTTAAAAGATGAAGAAACCGAGATACAAACAAAAACTTAAATGAATTACCCAGGATCACATAACTGATGAGTGTCCAAGATAAGTTTGTACTTAGATTTTCCTGATTCTGAGGCAAGGGTACCATCCATTAGAAAGCATGAAAGTTGGTTTGAAGTCAGATTGTGAAGGGATTTAAATATCAGGCTAAGAAATTTGTATTCTGATCTACATATAATAAGATACTATTAAAGGTTTTTTGAACTAGAGATAATGTTAGACTTGGGCATTAGAAAGATTGATTTGACAACTTTGTGCATCTTCATGCCTTTTCAATTTTCCTTGCCCCTGTTAGCAAAATTTCTGATAAGGGTGTGTTTCATTGGCATGAATCGGCTTCATTAATCAACAAAACAATCAATATGCATTTATTCAGAACCTGCTTAATGTTCCAGGCACTATAATAGGCAGAAAACTGGCACGATGGATGGCCCGTGGGACTAGAGAGTCAACAAGATATGAGTCCCAATTTTGCCTCAGACTTATTAGCTATGTGACCTTGAGCAAGTCATTTAATTTCTGTTTGCCTCCGTTTCCTTCTCTATAAAATGGAGATAATGATAGTATTTCTTTCAACTGGTTAGTGTGCAGATCAGATGAATTAACATATTTAAAGTGTTTTCATAACCTAAAGTGCTTCATAAATGCTAATTGTTGGTATTTTTGTTATTATTATTGTTAGGCCCTGAGGATACAAAGATGAAAAATTTAAAAAATGAAATAATCCCTGCCTTCAAGAAATTTATACTCCATATGAGGAGAAAAGTACATATGAAATAAAATAAATAAAAGCTAAAAAATAATAATAAGTCCCCCTAGCATTTAGGGGGACTAGGAATTGGTGTTTGAGCTTAGCTTTGAAGGAAACCAAGGATGATATGAGAGTTTCTTTGCCTGGAAAGATGAGAGTGTATTATAGAGTTGCTGTTTCTAGTAAAATGTAAGGTCCTAGAGAGAAAGAAGTATTTACAGCCTAGTAGTGTGCACTTCATACCTCCTGGTTAATGGGGAAATTAGTTAGATTTAACTCTTCTCTTCTAGAAGGAAGAAACTAAAGGCACAGTAACGTGGCCATAATTTTTATCATTTTAAAAAAATAATCTACATAAGGTAGATACTACCTTGATAGAGGGTGCTATATACTCTGCTATTCCAATTCCAATCCCAAATTCTGGCCCTGGGGCAACTAACTGGTGCAGTGGATAGAACACTGAGTCTGGATTTAGAAAAATCTGAGAACAAATCTGGCCTCAACACTTCCCAGCTCTATAAGTTTGGGCCAGTCATTTAACTTGTTTGTCTCAGTGCCTTCAATTATAAAATGGAGATATTAACATGACCTGCCTCACAGGATTTTTATGAGGATCAAATGAGATAATATTTGTTAAACATTTATCAGAACACCTGTCATGTAGTAAGCATCTTACAAATGCTTATTCCCTTTCCCCATCCAGGAATAATATCTGCTGGCATTGTCACAGCTTTACTAGCACTCCCTTAATCAATCCTCACTACAACTCTGTGAAGGCAGTATCCCTATTTTAGAAATGAGGAAACTGAGGCACCAGGATTTGTTCATTGTCCCATAGCTTGTAAACTCTAGAGAAGATTCAAAACCTGAGTTCTCCTTCAAATCTAATGCTCTTTTCATTCTATTACATCTCAAAAATTGAGGGTTCGAATTAGATAATCACAAAAATCACTCTTAGCTATAAACCCTATGATCCTAGAATTAGAGAGAAGAGTCACCCGAATAAGTTCCATGACTGAGTTTGTGTAATTTATACTTGGTTATTCATGCCAAAAGGTTGGAATTCTGAGAGATTTGAAATCAGAGCTCATAAAAAAAATTGTCTCTCTGAATTTTCCATAATTGCTCAGTTAAAAAGAAATAAGTTATTGGCTTGTAGGATCATGGTATAAGACTAAACTGTTTGCCTAAGTTCTGTCCTAGTAAAAAAGCCCATTATTCATCATATGTATGACGTCTGATACCTTCAAAAGTATAGTAATGAATGAAGTTAGAAGACGAGAAAATGATTCATGAGACGATAAGTTCCCAAGGGAGAAATAAAGAGTAACCCTTAAGTCTATATGAACTTGTTATACAAAGTAAATTGTATCAACCATCTTGTAGGATCATAGATTTAGAACTGGAAAGATTTTAGAAGTCATTTAGGCCAACTGTTTCATTTCATTTTTTTTGAGACTCTTGTTCAGTCATTTTTCAATCACCTCTCATTCTTCCTGACCCTATTTTGGGTTTTCTTGGCAAAGATACTGGAGTAGTTTGCCATTTCCTTCTTCAGTTCATTGTGCAGATGAGAAAACTGAGGTAAACAGGGTTAAGTGACTTTTTCACTCAGTTAGTAAATGTCTAAGACCAGATTTGAACTCATGAAGATGAATCTTCTTAATTCCAAGCCCAGTACTCTATTAATCTTACTGCTTTATCTTCTCTAGGCTAGAAGTACAAGGGCCACTCCTGAGCCGGACTCTGCTAGTAACTGGCAGGGAAATTGGACCTATTCTGTTTGTGATTACTTTGGTTTATCTCTCCTTAGTCAATATGAGATTCCCTAGATCTCAGGCCTCATTATATTAGCGCTGTACTTAGATGAGACACATGATCAAGTTTAGTCCCATTATACCTCAGAACTCCTGAACTCAGGAGATCAACCAGCTTTAGTTTCCTTGGTAACAGGAAATATAGAAATATATCACCACATTAGTCAACTCTTTCATTTTAGTTATAAATGAGTGAATGAATTAATGAATGAATAAAAATCATTTATTAACTGCTGACTAGATATGAGCATTGCATGAAGTACTAGGGGTGTAAATAGAAAAGCAAGGCTAACTGCTTTCCAAGAGTTAACATGCCGATCAGAGGATCCAAAATAGACAGGTGGGTTCATTATTTTTCAGGGCACGGTAGAATGTAAAATAATTATGCCAGTTGTTCTTATAGACACAATTGTTGTGTAGATGGTAAGGTATCCCATCTTACCAGAAGGATTGTGGTTGATGACTTCCTGATCATTAAGTGGTATGGAGTAGTTGTATCTGTAAACAGCTATGGATCTTGATAGGTCTGGTCTACTACCATTGGAAAGGGAGGAGGTTCTGATAAGATTTTAGGAGGGTTAGGATCCTGCTAGGAAGCAAATTGCTTCTCCATGGCCTGTCTGCTTCACTCATTTTTGCCAGACAGAACTAACTGGGATTGATATTAGAAATTATAGGGGATTCTCTGAAAGGAATGGGGTATGCTAAATAGATTTTAGGGTGCATTCTAATTAAGATTATGTGACAAGATAGTTGGTCTCTAAAATGATTAAGCCAATAGCATGGAGCCATAGAACTACTGGTACTTTGTAGAGATTTTTTAGGAAAACTGATTCTCAGACTTTTCTGTGTCATACCCTTTCACAGTCTTGGTCAAGCCTATGAACCATTTTTCAGAATCATGTTATTAATGTATAAGATAAAATCAATCAATTAATAAACATTTATTAAGAGTCTATTATATACCAAGCATTGTGCTAAGTACTATTACAAAGGAAACCAACTATATTTAAAGTTTATCCCTGCATGCCTATCCATCCATGTCTGTCTGTCTGTCTGTCTGTCTCTCCCTCTTTCTCTCTCTCTTTCTTCCTCCCATCTATCCATCCATGTATCCATTCATCTATCTATCGATCTATGTATTAAAAAATTCATGGGCTCCGGGTCAAATTCTCCTCTTCTAAGATATAGTAACAACTTGATCAAGGAGAATCTGGAAAGAAATTACAACTCAGACAGATGAGATATGTGCTCTAGGCTCACAGAGATAGCAGAACCACATTTAGAACGTAGGTCTTTTTATGCTAAATCCAACATTCTTTCCATAATAACAAAACAAGATGAGAAGAACAAAAGAAAGATAGGAAGATAATTTTGTGATGACTAGAAGAGAGGTTGCATATATAATTCATATGGGAGAAGAAGGACATAACTGGGGAAACTTCCCAAGAATGGAGCACAATAAACATGAAATAGACATAGCTAAGCCACTTCCAAGAGCTCTGCATGAAAGGTGAAAAACAACTGAACTAGTATCATTAGACTCTGCCCTGTTGAATGCAGATAATAAGACAGGTTGGTAAAAACAAATAGCAAATGAAAGGAGATAAAGTGTCAAGAGAAGTGCAAAAGGAGAAAAACAAAAAACAAACAAAAAAAAAAAAGCAGGAGAGGAGACAATATAGGCAGGCCAAAGAGGAAACACTTTGTATATGGTTCATTGAGTAAGAAAGAAAGGGAACAGATGATATCAAGAGAAATTCACGTAGAAATGGTGCAAAGAAGAGAATAATTGGTCCACTAAGATGGAAGCCAAGATCACAAAGAAGTAAAAAATATAAAAACGGGGAAACAGAGCCTGGAAGAATTGGAAGAAAAAAAAAAAAAGAGAAGGCTCAAATCTTAAAAGGACAGGATAGAGCTAAAAGAATTCATTAAATTCATACCCACTCCACCCCCCACCAAACATGAGTAAAGATCACCATAAGGTAGCGATGTATAATATGAATAACTTAAGAGTGTAGAAGGCTTAAAGATGCAGCAGCTTCTAGGGCTCTGAAGGAAGATCTTGTTGAAATTTTAATTTGAAAAGAACACAACAGGCTTGATATTAAGGGAAAAAATTATTTGTTCCAAAAGGACTAGGTTGGGGCTAAGTCATTTCCTCCAGTAGAAAATAATATCGCCAGAAGCCATGATTGTTTTATTTCTGCTTCTGTACCTAGTGATTTTGTTGAATAGAATTTTGGTCTTCTGACTGGTCAAAAGAACAGAAAATGGTGCAATGTTAATATACTTTTTGTTTTTTTAAATTTTAAAAAATATTTTTCAGATAAATGGATAAATTTGGATCTGGGTGATCCAAAGATATCGAATTTGGGCTGATGACTGGTAAAAGACTTTAAAGACTGATTACATTTTTGCTAGTAATCCTGCATATGGATTAATGTGGGAAGGAAAGATCAAATTTGTAAATGTTTATTCCCCTGCAAGGAACACATTATTTAGAGGCTTGATGATGCCTTTCTTTCAAGAAAAAAGGGTGTGTGTGTGGGTGGGTGTGTATGGGTGTGGGTATGTGTGTAAACTGTGTCTTGGCAATAAAGAGTAGGACAGAGAGTAACCAGAAAGTGAGACATGAAGTTAGATAATTAGAACTGGTCTATAAATATATAAGAAGCTTATTTGAATACACATTCTGGGCCATGCTTTTTAAAAAATAGACTAGTAGAACTGAGAAAACCTGATCATGCCATTGGAATCATCAAAATAAATTTCTTTAAAATTTATAAATCTGCTGGACGATTATAAAGACTAAGCTTGTAACAGGCTCTAACCAGTTTAATGCAGGGAGGTCACATGGGGCTGGGACAGAGAAAGATAATAAGAAGTCAAATTTATTGGAAGAAAAAAGGAAAAAAAAAAAGATAAGAACAGGAAGGATTCTTTTTTTAATGTGGTAAGAAGGATAATCAATTGGTAGAAAGATCTATTCCCCTTTCAGGACTTGAGAGACTGATGGGGCATGTTATTAAAGAATTTTTTGAAAAAGTTCTTAAAAAGAGGAACAAAGCAAATGTTTTTTAACAGAATATATATACATATATATATTCCCAGTGAAAAAGTTACCAAAGAAAAAAGTTAACCAAAGTTACCAAAAAGTTACCAATCAAAAGTTGACCAGAAAGACAAAGTAAAAAGAATGAGAGAATCAAGATGATGAGAAAAGAAATTGAAATTCTAGCAGGAGTCTACCTACAGACATCCCAGCATGCACAAAGAGAAGAGAGGTAGACAATAAGGTTAAACAATAAAATACAAACTGAGATGGTACTGAAATAAAAGCTTGGCAGCAGTTCAAGAAATTTCCAGGAGAAAAAAGAGGATGTGGACAAGTACTTCCCAGCCAACATGGTCTTGCACATCAGAGGTAGAATGGACCACTGCCTAAGGATTTCTTGCTTTTCCTCATTGTGGTAGAAGCACCAAGTATTAAAGTCCCTGCCAGTAATGTTAGACTAGTACTTCCCTAAAAGGCAAATCTCAAACCACCAGTGTAGCTTCCTGATTTTCCAAGTACAAAAGCTCAGCTCACAAGGAGTGGGTACTTCCTTATGTTTTGACACACAGTTCTGACCCAGCATGTCACCATTGTGGAAATAATGGAGATGAAAGTAAGAAAATTCATGTTCTATCCTCACTGAATAGGCTTCCTATGCCATTACAAAGCAAACTTCTTTTGGTTAAAGGTAAGTTAATCTATAGATATCTTATTTCATTCCAACCCTGAGCCTAAACCACCTGACTTGGCTTTGGCTTGGGCCAAAACATTCATGGACTATTTTTTTTAGAAGTCTTTGAGGCAAACATTACCTGAATTCTAAAAATGACTTCCTAGGGAAACCTAAAGAAAGATGTTGAAGTGACTGGTCATATGGATTTGGAAATGAAGGGTCAGAAAGATTGATAGAGATGGTACATGGTGAAAAAAATGGTTTCCCCATAAACTTCTTAGAGCTGCAAGATGTATTTTGAAGGGAAAAAAGCAAGTTAATCACCAGGCACAGGTCTTCAGTATAGACATTTAAAAAATGTTTGTTGAATTGAATTGGAGACACAATTGGATTCAAGAAGCTATTGGCCTGACTACACTATTGGAGATGGGGAAGCATTTCTGAGGTGGAGAGCTTTGTGACAGATCTTTTTAAGACCTGTGGGAGTAGACTGAGCAAACTTGGGGCAACAGTCTGCTGGAGAAGCAAATATCTAGGTTATTTTGCTTAGGAGAGGAGGAAATGACCAAGACAATAAAATTTAAAATAGGAAAGAAATTATTTTGAAAATTAGAAGCAAATGGCATTACTAAAAATCCTTTACAAATTTTTTGCAGGTCTCTCTCTCTCTCTCTCTCTCTCTCTCTCTCTCTCTCTCTCTCTCTTTCTTTTGCAAATCTGGTGAGAATAGCAGATAGAGTTACAGGCAGAGGTATGCCCTCAAGGGCTGGAAAAGAACTGACTGACTGGTGAACTTAAGAGAAATGACAGAATATACTGAGAGGAAATAGGAAGAATAATCAGTAAGCTTAGATAAAGGAAAAGCTTTTGATTGAAGGATCTATGTTTTTCTTTTCAAGGATATGCAAAGATGAGAAGTACCTGGAAAAATAACCCGATGTGTGAGGAAAGTATGTATCAAAATGACTGGTATTCCTCATACTCAGTGAAAGGGGAAGATGCAAAAAGAAATAAATTGTGGAATTAAAATAAAGTAAGCAAGGTGGGGGGTGGAAATCCAACATATAGGACATTTGGAAATCATATTTAAGAAGACTGAGGTTGTGATATCTGTTGCTCTTCCTATTGCTGTTCATCTTTCATTCTTGAATAGGACCAATGACATTATAGGTGATGTCTTGACTTGTATGTGAATTGAATTTAAGTAAGTAGAGTCAGACAGTCATCAGCCTCATTCTAGCTTCCTGAGTCATTGAAGTCTAATGGTAAGACAAAAATTAAAGTGCCATTTTCAGTGGCTAATGAAGCTTTAAGCACTCCACAGCACCTGCCTCAGCCACTTTCATGGCTGTAGAAACTGATTATTCTCTTTTTCCCATTTCATTGGGGGAAGTTTTCACATGCTTGGAGTAGAATGGCCCCCTAATTCACCAGTGGGTCTGAGGCCCATCTATTACCTTCAACCTTGTTTTGCCCATCTGCCAAGATGGTTTTATTGGGGTATGTTTGGGATGTATGAGGTGTTCAATGAGGATGAGTGCTTGCTAAGCACATTTCAGGGCTACTTATTCACTTTTGGTGTCTACTTGCCACCCAACTTTCACCTGTGTCCCCAAGAAATCCTAGCTTGTCCCTTCTTCCTATTGGTTAATTAGTTTGTTCTTTGTTCTCAAAAAGGTGAAATCACTATGTTAAAGTTGAGTTACAGTATGTCCAATTGTGGTTGATCAGATCAAATGCCCTTGTGTCATCTAATCTCTCACTACTGTAGGCAGCTATTACTAATTTGCAGAGAAGATGTTGACCTGAATTGATAGGTATAGAAATATCATATACCCACAAAATCACAAATCTAGTCCTTATCTCAATGGAAACATAAAGGAAACATAATAAAAAGGATAGTTCATGTATCAGTCCTTGAAGGAAAGGGGTTAGCTATAATCACTGAAAAACTGATTAGCACTTTAATACTGAGAAAGCAGCTTGGTATGGTTGGATTTAAGGCTATAAGACCTGAGTTTGAATTCTAGCTCTGACAGTCAGAAGGGCAAGGAAACCAACGGTGAAGAAAAAAAAATATGCCGTTCAAAAATCAAAGTTATTTCTTAATCTTAATTTACTAGATATGTTTTCATCTTTAGCAAATTCTGTAATATCTCTTAGGTTCACCAAACTATTAATTATTTTCTGTTCCTTGAGGAAAGACCTCTGTCTATCATCCCATTTGCTATTCTCACCAGACTTGGAAGCAAAATCTCTACAAAACTACTGCAATTAATGTTTATTTAATGCCAATGCCTTCAGATCTCTAATTTTTCTGTCCTCTTCTTTTTCAGTACTATTTTATAGCCATTTCCTTGTGTGCTAAACCAGATGTCCTAGATATTCTCCTGTATGTCAGTGGGTCCTGAGGCTCTATCTGTGAGACCCTTCTCACAAATTCAGAATTCTCACAAATTGCAGAATTCAAGCAGGAGGTTCAGTTGACTCAGAATCTCTCCAACAACTTGATCAGACCACCCCCTTCTTGAGATGTAATGCCTGTTTAAACTCATTTAGTACTCCAATTCAATTTAATTCATTTATCTGAAACTCAATTTCCTGTGCTGTAAATTGGGGATTAAAAGAACCTACTCATTATAACTGAGGGTTTTAGTGAAGAGAATACTTTGTAAAATCCTAAAGCACTAACCCTTAAGTACTATATGAATTTAAAACATTATTATTGATATTAAATAAATTATCCAGCTTATAAAATACCTTCTCTCTAGCTGAAGAAGTACATTATCCTGGTATTTTCCCACCTTCTCCAAAAAAATTATATATATGTACACACACGTGTGTAGGTAATGTGTACACATATATATGTGTGTATATATATCTTATTGTGTTTCTGCACACAAACATGTGTGTATGTGTGTGTGTATATGTGCATATACATATAAATAGGGCAACTGGGTGATACAGTGGATAAAGCACTGGGCCTAGAGTCAGAAAGACTCATCTTCCTGAGTTCAAATCTGGCCTCAGACATTAACTAGTTATATGACCCTGGACAAATCACTCAGTTCTGCTGTGGTTTTCCCATCTGTAAAATAAGCTGGAGAAGGAAACGGCAAACCAGTCCAGTATCTTTGCTACCAAATGGGGTCATGGAGAGTTGAACACAATTTAAATAACTGGACATGCACATATATGTATACTGTGTATGTGTATTTATATGCACGTGTGCATACATATATACATATATACTTTACCTTCCACTCCCAAAACAATATAAATCCCTTGCAGAGAGGGACTATTTCCCTTCTGTCTTTTTCATTCCAAATCTAACACACTTCTTAGCACATAATAAACCATTAAAACACCTTTGTTGGTTGAATTGTTGATTGATTTAATAATTTGGTTGGCTGAAGGTATAGATATGGGAAATTTAAGAATTTACTTTTTCCTGAAAATAAGGGTAAATTCAGACAAAAGTAAGTTATAGTTATTCAGGTGATAGTATATATATATATATATATAGAATCGAATCTTAATCTAATATGCTTTGATGCCTGTCTAGAAGCCAGGAGAAGAGCTAGGAGATTTCTATAATGTGAGAATCCTCTGACATTGTTATGCTATCAGTGATTAGTTAGAACAGTGTCTCACAGAAATGAAGCCAAGGTTCTGAATCTGGTGCCCTGGGGAATCAGTTAATCTTATACTGCACGAAGCCATGGAACCATGTACCCTTTACTCTCTCTTGCTAGCCATTTTACAAACACGTATATTGTTAATGTGGGGTATTAAATGCCAGATAGTTGCCTTTCTTCAAACCTATAACAAGTGGTGGGAAATACTTCCTCCCCACCCTCTCTCCCCCTGTGTATATCCCATTGATGGTGGGGGTAAGAGGTGTTGCTTAGAATACCACTGTTAATATATTGTCATATTCTCAAGGAATGAAGTGCAGACTCACCAAGGAGCTGGTGTAGGTGGGGTCCGAGGTATCATCCTGTAGGTAGCGGGAGAGGCCAAAGTCAGACACTTTGCACACTAGGTTACTATTCACAAGAATATTTCTAGCAGCCAGGTCCCGGTGCACATAATTCATCTCCGACAGGTACTTCATACCAGCAGCAATACCCCTGAGCATCCCCACCAGCTGGATCACTGTGAACTGCCCATCATTTTGCTGTAATTAGACATTTTAAAAAAGTACTTAGATCATCATAACAAAAAAGGAAACATTTTAGAAATTGTAAAGTCCTTATTTCATAACAAAAAAGGAAACATTTTAGCAATTGTAAAGTCCTTATTCCCATTTCTCCTTATTTCAGACTTTCCCCTAAGCTAAAGAAATAGGTGACATTGATAGAGCTCCTTAAGATAGATAAGAGTTATCTCATTTGATCCTCATCACAGAAACTAGTAAGTATTATTAACTCCATTCTGATGATAAGAAACTGGAGACTCAGAGAGATGAATTGACCTACTAGCTTTTTTCTTAAATCTAGATCCAACATATATCTCACATTTTAATTCTGCCCCCTATTAACTGTCCCTTTGATGCTCATCCCTGTCCTCAAGACTCCTCTCATGTTGTTCTTTCTCTGGAATATTCTACAGTTCAAACCAAAGTCCCTCACCCAGGAGCAGCTAGATGGTACAGTGGATAGAACACCATCCTTACAGTCAGATGAACTGGAGTTCAAATCTGCTCTCAGACACTTAACACTTACTAGCTGTGTGATCCTGGACAAGTCACTTAACTCTAATTACCTCTCCAAAAAAAAAGGAAAAGAAAAAGAAAAAAAAATCCCTTACCTTCCCCACCATGTCTTCCTTGACTAATACAATCTAAGCAAGATGAGTTAGTGGTCATGTACTTAGTCCTTCTCAGAGATTTTGTATCAATGAATCATCAATTTTGAGCTAGAAAGAACCTGGGTGAGCACTTATGATCACCTCTTCATTTTTCAAAGGTTAAATAATTCTTCTGAGTTCAACAGAGAGCAAGTAGTGTAGTCAATATTCAAGTCCTGGTTTTTTTATTCCAAAGTTCCCATTTTTTCCATTACTACATAGATTAGTTTGTATCTTTATATTTTTATGTGTCTATTATTTATTCTATTATATTGTATGCTTTTTAGAAAGTTAGTCAATAAATACTAAGCATGACTATATGTGCTGAGGATACAAAGAAAGGAAAAACCAAACAAATAAGAAATAACATTCCTGATCTCTACAAGCTCACAATCTAATGGCAGAAACGTGTTGATAGCTATGTATAAACAGGACATATGCAGGATAAATTGTAAATAATCAAAAGAGGGCAGACACTGGCATTAAGGGAAATCAGGAAAAGTTTCTGAAGAAGGTAGGATTTTAGTTAGGATCTGAAAGAAGCCACAGAGTAACTATGAGAAGGGTCAGCCTTCTAGCCATGAAGGACAGCCAGAGTAGTTACCCAGATAGCAAAAAAAAAAAAAAAAAAAAAAAAGTGTCACTGGATCTTGAAATATGTAGGGGTGGGGTGTAGGATATAAGCATATTAGATAAGTCGAAAGTGGAAGCTAGATTAGGAAGAATTTTGGATAAAAATAGATTTTATATTTGGCCCTGAAGGTTCTAGAGAACCACTGGAGTTTATTGAGTAGGTGGGTGACATGATTAAATCCGTGCTTTAGGAAGATCCATTTGGCAAATAACTAAGGAACCTACCAGTATGGGCAGAGATTCTAAGCACAAAGAGTCTGATTTACATTTGTGTCACATTTCCCCACAGCCTCCTATACATACTCTTTACACAATGGTCAATAGCTAAGATAAATTAACAAAAATGTAGCATCTATTCTTTCCCCTCATGTATGACACCATCACCTTCTCCATCATCTTTCTGTAATCATGCTATCAGATTAAGAACGGAATATAGTCAATGAAAGGATCTCACTAGAGTCAAGATGCTTGAATTCTGGTACTAGTTTAGTCCTTGATTATATGGCCTGAGATCCTTTTCTTCACCTCTTTGCCTCATTTTGCTCAGATGTAAAAAGGAAGGAATAACATTTGCCTTGAATGATATAGTCAGTAAATGGAAGTTATGCTTCTGACAGTATTGGCTTTATGGACTTAAATAAATTGCTTACATGTTCAATGCCTCAGGAAACTTTCTTAAGACTCTAAGCAATAATATGCTTGTTCTAATTGGTGAAGGAAGTTTCCCTACTTAGGAATTCTCAATAGTAATGAAATCATAAGCTCAGACCCTCTGTTTTCCTTAAAGTATAAAGGATGAACAACATCAAAAATACTGCATCAGCATCAGTTAAGATGTTTGCTTTAAATTATATATATATGTATATATATATATATATATATGCCAATAAAGTAATGCATTTGAAAAACTCTTTTCTCAGATTATATTCTATGTAAAGTACATTTATTGGATTATTTCTTATTGGTCCATCTTCATCTTTCTCTTCATTTTTTTCCCATGCAAATTTTAAAGACATTCCTTTTCAACCTGGGTTTATGCTACATATCTTCCATCTAGTCCATATTTTTTATTCTCTTTACTGTAAAAAGATGGGAGAAATTGTCATTCAATTGGATAAAAAATGAACCAAAAAGCCTAACTTTTCATTGCTTCCACATGTGATAAAAATTAATTTTCTACTTCAACTTCAATATTATGCATCTGTGTAATTATCATATTCTACAATGCATTATATTTATCTATATAGTTTACTGCTTCTTCTCATTCAGCTGTAAAGTCCTCAAGAGCAGAATGTTTCTTTTCTTCTCTGCTGTAGCAGTTCCCATAGTAGCCACTTAACTAGTAACTTTGAATGAATGACTGCTTCTGATTCACTGTTTTCCTTGCTCCCTATGACAGTAGACAACATATGGTGGAAATGACCAAGGAAATTACCTTGTGGAAACTTTTGGGGGATTTTAATTGTATTTTAAATTTTAACTGCTTTGTAAAGGTCCATTTTTGCAAACATATCCAACCATGTTTGCCATGTCTCTGCATCTAACTGCTTTATAACAGATCTTGAATCTTTGGAGAATTGCTTTCTATTTTCTTTCTTTTTTCAAATTAAAATCAGTTTCTTATATGGTTCCTGGGGCCAGCAAAGGTTAGACTGTCAAACAGAAAAGCACTATTGCTTTATATTGCTTCAGACACAAGATGAGATGAACTGAGGACATACAAGGGTGACCCTGAAGTTGCAAGGAGCTCCTCCTCCTCTGCAAAAGGCACAGGTTTATTAGAAGACTTCCCCAGAGAGGGCTGTCAAAATAGAATTGATGGGGCAGGACATTCTCAGGTGAAGCCTTGACCTCTCAGTCCTCCTGGCTCCTCTTTCCTGAGATGAAAGCATATCTTAATCTCAGCAGATTGGAATCTATCACCTTCCTATGTTAGGCCATTCAGTATTGTATGAAATGAGGGCTTGTACATCCATAATATTCTGGTTCTTGAGTCAATCCATAAACAATGGAGTAGCCAGAACATACTTATTGAACACTATTTTAGCACTATGAGAGATATTATAAAAATGTGATATCATCATGCCCTTGTGCATAATTTATTTAGGGACATGTGACATATGCACACACACACACAAACATATTTTTCACTGTTACATTTTGATTTTACAAATGTATAACAAACTTCCCAAACTGCAAGCATCAGTTTTTTTTAAAAAAAGATAAATAAACTACACAATTTTTGTTTTGAAATTCAATTGAATGGATGATCACTTTCCTGCATATTACTTTGGAAAATGATCTGGAATGCTTGAGTACTTAACAATGTCAATAAATCCATGGATGGATGAATGGATGGAGGTTTATCTGAACAATATACAATTTGAATTTTCTTCCCTATAGTTAACAGTTTTTAAACTGAAGTTACTATTCTACACTTGAATTAGAGCTACTTTGTGATGCTACACTAGATATAAATGATACAAGCTTTTTAGACCCTTTTTCAAATAATCTGTCAACATGAAACTCATCTTTGTTTAAGGTAAAAGCACAGAAAATATTAGAATTGGAAGAAGCTTAGATATTATCTAACCTTCCTTCATCTTTGTACAGATAAAGATGAGAAGGTCCTGAGAAGTTATAATTTGCCCCAGGAAATAGTTACTGGCAAGTCAAAGAGTAAAATTCTTATGTTATTACATTCAGTGGACTTTTTTCCCACATGGAAATGCAATATCTTGGCTTACAGTGGGGTATCTCCATTTTGTCTTGACTAGATAACTCCAAGAGATCCATTCAGTTCTATTTCTCTTTGGATAAGAGACATCAATTGATATAGACAGGGAGGTTGCCTCTCAAGACATCCTGGCATCTGCTAATCTTCTTTTTAACCATTTTCAAGAATATTTGAAAATTGATTCTATGATTAGAGAGGGGTACCAGATTAAAAGCCATGGATTCAATTCCAGAAAGTAAATGCTAAATATACATTTATTCTCTATAAGTGTAATGGATATTTTAGGAACACAAAATCAACCATTTTAATACATGGCCAAATAATTTTGTTTTTGTAATCTCTCTAGAATGTAAGAATCAATGTGAGTGGGCAAAAAAGAGGAAAAAGAGTAGAATCATTTCTGATGTGTTCAATGGATATTTGGCTACATAGGAGTTCCAGAAAGCTGAGTTGTACCTAAAGACACTACTGCCCCTCAATGAAAATACATTTAAGAAAAAGTCAAAAGCTGAAAAAGAAGATATGTAACTTAAGAGCTAACCCTTTTTTCATTTTATTATGAAATGAAATACCAAATTTATCCTTCTCAAAAGACGGGCCCCATAGAACTGAACTGATGACCTACTTCTCAATTTTATCAAGCCCTAGATATATCAATTACTGTTGGTATACTCCAGGGTTTGATATTAAGTCTGAAGTTGCAGTTATAGATTACTTGCCTTCATGCTTTGAAAAGAAAAGATGACAGATATCTCACTTCTTTCTTAATTTGCTTAGCTTATTCCTCTTATTTGTTCCTTCTTGTTTCCTTGTAGTACTTTATTTTCTGCTTTTCTCTATTTCCTTCTTGCTCTTGGATCTCCCACTATTACAAATTAGGCCTTACTTTTACATAAGGGAGAAAAAAGTTAAAAATGTCTCCCTGTTCCTGAGTCTAAAGTGAATGATGAGATTGTGTGTGTGTGTGTGTGTGTGTATGTGTGTGTGTGTGTGTTGTCTTTTGTTATTTTCTGACCTTAGAGAATGGTTCCCTGGAACATGTTCTTTGGAAGGGATCTTGTAGTTTCTAGTTCGTGGTTTTTAGAAAGGTATAATAAAATCCCAACCAAAAGAAATTGATAAGGAAAGAGGTCATGAAACAGTTTTGTCTTCCCAAATTCTGTCCTAATAATGAAAAAATCAAAATGGGTAGGTCCTCAGATTTGCTTTTATGTACTGCTTTCATTATAAACCAGAACAGAAATGACTATCAAGTCCAGGTTACTAAACAATGAACAGAAAAGACCTGTTCCACACATGTAGGACATCTCTGAGAACAACTGCTTATATATGTGCAGAGGTGGCTAAAAAGACATGGGAAATGGCCCATAATATTCCTAGTGGTAAATTATACTTTGATTTGTAGCTACAGTGGTGGTTGTTGCTGGGTTTTGTTGTTTGTTGTTGTTATTTGTGACTTCTGTGGTGAACTATGATCATTTTAAAGCATTTGCTCCCAAAGATCTCTCCCATTCCTCATGACGGTGAAGCAGCTTATATGCTGCTCATGTTTTCCAGCAGGCCACAGAAGCATCACATAATTGGAAGTGAAAAGATGTCCTTAGATTGTTCTCTTCTCCCAACCTTCAGCTATCCACAGAGCAGCTACTTGAGGATTCTGTAGTCGTCCATTCTCTACACATGGCTAGCCCAGTGGACTTGCATAGCAATGAGGGTTGGTTCAGTGTCAGGGGATTGTCTGGCTCCAATTCAGGACTTCATTATTTCTAATTCTGTTTACGTGTGCCAGCCATATTTCAATTCACTTCAATTCAACAACAATAAAAATAATAATAATAATAATAAATGCTACCATGTGCAAAACACCATTCTATTTCCTAGGGGAAAAATGAACCAGTTCCTATCCTCAAGGAGTTTTCCTTCTACCAGGGGAGACTATAACCTACATACAGTAAATACAAATGAATACAAAATGATTTTAAGAGGATGAGTGATAACTGGAGCTAAGTGTCATGAATGGAGGTAATGTCTAAGTTGTGCTTTGAAGAGAGAAAGGGATTCTACAGGGTGGAGGAGAAAAGGGAATTCACTGAATTTATTGCAAACATGGAAATACTTATTAAAATGCATGGAGGTGGGAGATGAAGTATTTTTATACAAGAATTATCTTTCAGATCACATCTTGTCAGACATCATGATTACTCCATGAAGTTTCAGATACTGAGGGGGAGTAATACTCTATTTCAATCCTGCATAGGATTGGCCAGTCTCCTAGTTTCATTTCTCTCTCTCTTTATCCACCAGTGCCTTATTAGGCAATATACTGCTTATAGAGCAAAATGTAGTCAATTTTTATTTGCATGGTTTTTGTTGTTGTTTGGTCAAATTCTGATCCTGTAAGTCAAGTTTACTACAGGCTGATTCTTTTCCAGGTTTATTACTATCACTCCATAGCACTTATCTTAGACTATAAAGTAGGCTATGATTAACCTCAAGGATAAGATTGCTTAATAAACATTCAACAATCAACTCTCCAGGGGGAAAAGTAAAATGTACCCACTTTAAGTTTATTTTGAAATTAACTTTTAATTTCAATCTGCATTATTAACATTTTTTAAATCTAGACAATCCACAAAACAATCAACCAATATCTTATTTGTAGTATTTGCCAAATTTCAGGATAAGAATGCCAATATTGAAAATTTACCAATCAGCTTTTGTGTGTTGCTTGGAACTGTTACAAGTATACACACCCCATACTTCAGAGACAAATCATTCTCACAGTCATTCTTAACCATTTACAGGATTCCTGATTTAGACCTACTGAACTGTTAGCATTCCCTGTATGCTAGAATCATATCCTGGCAGGAAGTCTTTTATGATATAGAAGAAATTAAAATTAGAAGGCCTGGCCAGTTGAGCTGTTGTTTAATTAATAACTCAATTAATGCACATGTCTTAGGTACCAGTTGTTGGCAAAGCATTGAATTAACTTCTGGGAATTCTGCTCAAGATATAAATGAAGCAATTTCTGCTCTTGGAGTATTTATAGTCTAAGGAGGAGACAATGGGCACATTTCTAAATATGTAAACAATAGATACAATATAATTAGACTTAGAGAGTAGTAGTAGCTTGAGGCATTAGGGAAAATGAGAATACAGGTAGCACTTTAACTGAATCTTGAGGGAAATTAGAGACTGGCAGAGGCACAGGTAAGGAGCGATGAAATCCCTTTGAGTTTTGGTTTCCTCATCTACGAAGATGGAGTTAATAATATTTGTACTACTTTTTCAGATGATTGTACTAAAAATCAAATGAGATTGTGTATAAAATATTTTATGTACACATAGCATAATATTTGTTATTACAAAATTTACAGCATTTTAAAGTTTACAAACAACCCTGTTCTCACAAAACCCTTCTGAGATAGGAGTGCTATTATCCACTTTTCTTCTTTTTCTCCTCCTCCTCTTCTTCTTCCTCTCCTCCTCTTCTTCTTTCTCCTCTTCCTCCTTTTTTCTTCTTCTTCTTTATCTTTCTTCTTTCTTCTGTCATCTTTTCTTCTTCTTCTTCCTCCTTCTTCTCCTTCTCCTTCTCCTTCTCCTTCTCCTTCTCCTTCTCCTTCT
>JAJPUD010001688.1:45677-91747 GCA_023553655.1 Myrmecobius fasciatus | reverse complement strand
CTTCTTCTTCTTCTTCTTCTTCTTCTTCTTCTTCTTCTTCTTCTTCTCTATCTCCTTATGATAGAAGTTGACATGCTACTTTAAAAAAGGAAACTACTCCAGATAAGGGAATAGTACTTGCCTCTTTTTTGAGACTAAGAAATTTTATTTCATCCAAATTAGAAGTGAAGAGGATACTCATAGCCCAATTTCACTGCTGATTTGCATGGGAGGTGTTTTTTTTTTTTTTAACCTCCTCTGTTTCACACTTGGACCAACCAGGTTCTTCTTCCTTCTTCAACAGTCTGGTGACCCTCTGTTTCAGGTTGCTCATGGAACCATTCCAATTTCCATTTTAGCCCTACAGCAGCTCAGAACTCCAGTGCTCAAGTGATCCCCAATAAAATAAAATACAAGTGTATGGCATTACACTTAGTTCATTTCCATTTTATAGATGACAGGTTCATAGCTCTTAAATGACTTGTTCATGGTCACACAGCTGTTAAATTGCTGAATTCTTTATCTACTGTGCTACCCACATGCAAGAATGACTGAGCAGTATAGATCATGATTTATGCCACCAAATGACTCTGATACTCTGATACTACCAAACTGCAATCCTGGAGATAAATTTCTCATGGTAGCTTACTACACTGTCAGAACACAAATCTGCAAATAATGTTGAGTGGACACAATTTAGAAGTCTTGGCGAAATTTCCTACATTCCTGTGGAGAAGGAAATGTAGAAGGAGAGTTGGAAAATGGATTCTTTAATCCCTCAATCAAAGCTGCATTTTTTTTTTTGCTTTTTTTTTTTTTTTTTTTTTTTTTTGCTGAGGCAATTGGGGTGAAGTGACTTGCCCAGGGTCACACAGCTGTTACGTGTCTGAGACCAGATTTGAACTCAGGTCCTCCTGACTTCAGGGCTGGTGATCTATCCACTGCGCCACCTAGCTGCCCCAAAGCTGCATTTTCTTAAAGAGAGTTGTGTGTTTAGACATTTTATTTTTTTCTGTTACTTTCCTTCTAATTCAGGTCATTTTCTTTTGCCTAGGCTTAGCTGCCATGTCACTAGATATTCTTTTACAGCCTTTTGGACCTCTCCCTTAGGTGATACAAAGATGGATATGCTGTTAGGTCATGTAAGAGATAGAGTGCTGGCCCTGAGTTCAAATTCTGCTTCAGATACTGTGTCTCTGTGTGACTAGCACAAGCCACTTTAACCTCTCTCAGCCTCAGTTTCCTCATCTGTAAAATGAGGATAAAAATATTGCTACCTCTTAGGATTGCTACAAGGATCAAAAGATATTGCATTTGTCAAACATTCTGCAAAAAAAATACTATATAAATACTAGCACTTACATAGCATTATCTTGTTTCTCATCTTCATCATAGTTCCTATTCTTAATTTTATAACAAGTATGCCAAGAAGATATCTACTTTCCACATGGGTATTAGTGCTTTACCCTAGTCATCTTTATCTTTTACCAAGATGGTCACTTGGCTCATTCTTACCCTGAGAAAAGAGTCTAATGCTCCATTCTCCATAAATTCTGTGATGATCATGACAGGACGGCTCTTGGTCACCACCCCTTCCAGTCGGATTATATTTGGATGATCAAACTGCCCCATGATGCTGGCCTCGCTCAGGAAGTCCCTACGCTGCTTCTCTGAGTATCCTGCCTTCAGTGTCTTGATGGCCACATAGATTTCCCTCTTTCCCGGCAATTTCAGACGTCCTTTGTACACTTCTCCAAATTCACCTGCAATGATAAGAATTCAGTTACCATCCTCTTCCTTTTCAGTCTTTTGGAGGGCAAGGAAAAGTAACTTACCAAGAAAAATAACATTCTAAGTAGAATTTAGATTAAGATGACAAAGATCAAAATACCTATTAAAAATACAATATGATATCTTTTATCTGTTCCCATCAAACATACAGAAAACAAAACAAAATAAATTCTCTCTCTGCTATTATATAAGGTTCCTGTAACTAAAACACAATTTCAAACTATTAATTTTAATTTTGTTACATTTGCTCTTTTATTTTAGTATTCCAATTGCATAATAGAAATGCAATAATCACTTTCCTTTTGTTTGGTACCATCTACATCCTTTGTGGAGATTGAACCAGAACTCTCCAGGATCATTGCTGTTATTTTCAGGTATTGTAGCTCATTGAATAAATGATACTGAGCAATATTCAATCATTAGATTAAAAGGGATTCAACAGAGTTGTAGTGAACTCAGCTAGAGGAAAAGTCATATTGTTTCTGCCTAAAGATGCTGTTCTCTGTTCAGATATGCTTTAAACACTGTTTTGTTTGTCTACTCTGTAATTTCACAGAGTAGTTCTGTACCTGATCCTAAGTGTGATAGTTGTTATTCAATATAAAACTCTAGCTTTAAAAGTCTAAGTTCTGCTTTTCAGAGGGATAGTCTGGTGGGGAAAAACCTTACTTTGATGAGAAAAAAACAATAATAGAGTACAGTATATGCAAACATAGGGATTTGTTCTATTGGTTTTTTTGTTGTTCTCTCATTAACTTAGCAATTATATAACATATTCATAATTCTGGGAAGAAGACACCTCTCCTTTACTAAGTTAGAAGTTATCAGGTTTCTCACTATAGGGGAAATCATAAGATGGAAGAAAATGGATTGCAATGACTTTATGTATAAAATTGTCCAGAGACATTTAGATCACCCAAATGCCCTGAGAAGGTTTTGATTCCCCAAAAGATTCAAAGTGAATAAAGTTACTTAAAAAGCTTGGATATAATCATAACTCAATTATCTATGATTGAAAATATTGGTTATAAAAGTACCAAATGGTATTGTGAATAACACCTTTACTTGTTATCTGTTGGACAATGTGAAATATCCTTAGAACTGGAGGAAGTATCAACAAAACAAAAACAAAAAACAATAACTTAGAGACCACTTAACTAATCTTTCACTTACTGTAGTAATCTCCTCTGCAAGGTTTTTGGACAGGTAATTTTATTCAGTATATACTTAAATAATTTAAGTGATAGAAAACTCACTTCACTCTGTTTTAGATAATTCTAATGTTAAAAAAGTTGTTTTTTAAAAAAATGTCAAATCAATATACTACTACTACCACCACCTAATTTCCCAAAACTATTTTTGTTTGGTCCTTTTGAATTACACAGAAAAAGTCTGTATTCTCTCTTCCACATGATGGCTCTTCAAATACTTGAAGGAAGCTGTCAGTTCAGCTCTGAGATGTTTCTTATGTAGGCTAAACAAGCCCACTTTCTTTGATCATTTCTCATATGACAAATAGAAGTATGTTCTAGATGCTTTAGGACTTTTTTTTTTAATGAAACAATCTTCTTTTAAAGAGCTTAGATTTTATTAGATAGTAGCTAAGATCTCATAAATATTTTAAAACATTTTTATACCCAATTATCTCATTGGTTCACATTAAGTTTTTAGTCAAACAAAATGCCAAGGCTTTTTTTCCATATAAAATACTTTTTAAAAGCTTGACTTCCTATCTACATGGATATTTTATTTTTAAATACTTAATTTCAGGATTTTAATTTATTTTTAGCAATTATAATTTTATTACTTATTATCCATCATTAAAATTTGTTTAGAACTCTTAAAAATGATTTTGTAATTTGAAGTATTAGCTCTACTTCTCCTCTTCTTGTTCTTGTTTTTCTTTTTCATCATCTTGTTCTTATTGTTGTTATCCTCCTCCTCCTCTTCCCTCCTCCTCTCCTTCTCCTTCTCCTCCTCCTTCTTCTTCTTCTTCTCCTTCTTCTTTCTTCTTCGTCTTTGTCTTCTGCCTCTTCTTCTTCTTTGTTATTATCAGGGTCTCTGCCAGAATCCCAGCTGCAAAGTTCTCAGCTCCAGAAGAATGAGAGAATCACAGAATTTTAGAATTGCACCTCATAGTCCATCTAGTACAACTCAGAACCCAAAATGAATCTCCACCAAAACAGACCTGGTAAGTGATCATGGAGTTTTTGTTAAAATAACATTAACCAAGGGAAACCTATTATCTTGGAGACAGCCTACTCCATATATGAATATTTCTAATTGTTAGGAAGTTTTTGTGATATTAGCATAAATTTGCCTCATTGTTCTTTCAATCCACTGCCCTGGTTCTATTCTCTAAAAATCTAATCTCTCTTCTACATGATAAACCCTCACTCATATACTGGAAAAGAGCCACCATATTCCTCCTAAGGCTTTTCTTCTTTAGGCCAAATTTTCTCTGGTTCTTTCCATTGCTCTGTATAGAGCACAGAATTAATTCTCATTTTTTCCTGGCTGTCCTGCTTGTCCTCTTAAGATGCTTTCCAGTTATTCAATACTTTTCTTCAACTATGGAATATAGAACTTAAAATGAATAACTCTGGCACTGAAAGGACCTTCATCTGACCCCTCACCCCCACCCAGAGAGTTACCTATCCACCTAATAAAAATAACAATAATATAATCAAATGGAAACTATATGTTCCAGGCACTGTACTAAGCACTTTACAAACATTATCTCATTTGATTCCCACAGTAACCTTGTGAGATGTATTTTTATTATCCCCATTTTATAGATGAGGAAACTGAGGCAAACTGTGGTTAATTGACTTGCCCAGGGTCACAGAGACACTAAATGTCTGAAAACAGATCATTCTGATTTTTAGGCTAACACTCTATATTCTCCATGTCATCTAGCTAACCCAGAGAAAAACTGGGCATGATGGTACATATCTGTAACTCCTGCTATTTCTAGCCATCTATTTCTAAAAAGCTAAGGGAAGTAACCATTTATAATTTAAATACAAGGTATCCCAAAAGTTTTCAGCTTCAATAGCTTAAAAATGTACTAAGTCTTTTGGGATATCCTATATAACCAGCATTTAATTTATATTTCCATGGTTGAAATTTCCATGTACTATGATTTCCAAGTTCAAGGTAGACCTTTTAGCTCAATTGTCATCAATGATGGTAATATTGCCATGGACACTGAAATTTTCATTAAACGTTAACTTCTTTAAATGGCTAATGAAGTTGTTACATGGGAATAGTGTGCAAACACATCATGCCTGTAAAATAGTTTGCTGATAAGGTTAAAAAAAAGTCTATAAAAATATTCATTCTATGACTTGCCTTTTTCTAGTACCAGAACATTTAGCATAGGCGACCAAAGAAATGACTCAATGTATTGTCCTTACTGTAATTAAACAGGACAGCAATATCTCTGACTCCAATAAACTTATAATCTAACACATGGTTGGGATATGTGTTTCCCTTGACAATTAAATTTTCAAGATTAGTATTAATGAGGTCGAATTCCCTACTCCTCCTTAAATAGTTTTCTTGCAATTAGGGGACACCTCAACCATGTAACAAAAAGTATCTTCCTTCTTCTGATCTGAATTAGCAGATACTCACTTTTCAAGATTCTGATGACTAGTTTGAAAACTTCAATAAAATAGTTAGAATCTAACATTAGAAAAATTCTATTTTAAAATGATACTTAGCAAATGAACTTAAAAAAACTAGCTACATATTTTTTGCCTTTCTCACTAGATTTAGCTCAATCACATATTAATCTCAATATCATACTAATCTCCATCATAATAATAAATTGTTCTCAGTCACATAAATCTAAACCAGCTTTTCATCTTATTTGGCTGATTAGAAAAAAAATCTACCTTACTTTAAATTCTATCTTAAAGAAAAATTCTTTCTGACACACCCCTTTCATATTTCCCCACTGGTTTGCTGTCTAAAATAGCAATCAACAATGTGATTTATGAGTATTTCAGATTAAAAAACTATCCCTTCATGTGATGTCTTTCATAATCACTCAAATGGTGAAGTAACTCCCTATAGATTTTAGCTCCTCCCAAAAGACCTTTTTAATTCATTAGAATCAAATAATTTCAGCATTGGAAAGAACAAAAGAAACAACATAGTCCAATTCTTACCTGAAAGGAGCTTCCTTCCCAACATTCCCAATAAGTAGTCATATCGATCTATAGTGATGGGGAGATCAATATTTACAAAGGTAGCCTATTCTACTTTTAGGAATCATCTCATTGTTAAGTATTGTTTTTATAGTCAGAGTCTATCTCCATGTATTTTCACACAATTTCTGGTTCAATTAAATTCAAAAAATATTTATTACACATTACATATCTATGTTTTACACACACATACACACAATTTGAATGTGTGTAGAGTTTTTTAAAAGTCTTAAAAAATACCCATCCATCATGTCATTTAAGATTCATTATAATCCTATAGGGAATGGTGGGTCTGTATTATTATTCCCATTCAACAAATTAATAACTAACATCTAAATGAGCAGGTAGATCACAGTGAACTGACCTAGAGTCCAAATCTGGCCCCAAACACTTACTAGCTATGTGACCCTGAGCAAGTCACATAGCCCTGTTTGCTTCAGTTTCTTTATTGGTAAAGGGAGCTGAAGAAAGAAATGGCAAAATATTTTTGCAAGAAAACCCCAAATGGGGTCATGAAGAGTCATGTGCAACTGAAAGATTTCAATGACAACAACAAAATATTTAAATAGTGCTTTAAGGCTTACAAAGCATTTAACAAATATTATTTCATTTTATCTTTATCAAAACTCTAGGAAGTAGGTGCTATTATTATCATCCCCATTTGATTGATGGGATAACTGAGGCAGGCAGAAGTTAAATGACTTGCTTAGGGTTACATAGTGTCTGAGATAAAGTTTAAATGTATATCTTCTTTACCCTAAGGGTAGGACGGGAACAGAGAAAGGCAGAAATGTCTGGCCCATGGGCCTTATTATTTGATAAGGCCACCACAGGAAATGATGAACTGACAGCTAGATAAAATCATCTCCCACTGCTTGAGATATAAAAGTTGATAATTCTGGATGGTCCACAAATGATGTTATAAATATCCAAATGATCCTTAACAGAAAAAAAGTTCCCCACCTTGCTGTAGGCCAAGAATTTTATCCACAAAGCCACTAGAAAAGTTAGGGTTAACATGAAATACAATATTGTTGTTAAAGGTTAGATTAGAAATCAGTTCTTTCATGTCCTCTATGAGAAAAGGGGAAAAAAACCAAATTGAGCCTCATTCCTAATTATAAAAATAAAACATTTTAAAAAGGAAACATGTAATTTGAATTTAAATTAAAATAGCTGCCATTGGCCTAGCAGGTACATTAATTACAATTCATATTAGTAGAGCATTTTGACATTTCAAAACAGCCTTATGGGATAAATCATATAACTATGACCCTATTTCTTAGATAATGAAGTTAAGTTGTGATAAGTTATGTGACATGTTCATGATCACAAAGTTAGTAAGTTTCTTAGGTAATATTTTAATGCTGGTTTCTTGGATCCCCATTCAACACTATTTACATTTTATTGCCTCTCCAGACAAAACTAGGTTGTCATTGATGTGGTTGCAAGATCCAGATGATGAGAAACAGCTGGTTGATTGGATGACTTTAATTTTTTATCTAGATGTTTGATGTTGTCAAACAAATGTTGATTTATCGATACTTGTCAACATGATGTTGGATTAAACATTTTCTTTGACACTGCTTTCCCAGTCCTTACCAGAGACTGAGTTAGGTACTTATGACTTTATTGGCATAGGGAAATTTTAATGGAACAATCTAGAGTCTAAGAGAGTTGTCTAGAACACTAAGAATTAAAAGACTTGCCCTGTGTTTCACAGCCACATCTTCTTGACCTAAAAATCAGCTTCATGGTCCACTACATCATGTCTTCTTCCTGCCCTGTTCTCTCCAAGTATACATAATTAAACAGAAAAAATAAGGCTTGAATTGTCCTTATAGTGACATATAGAAGCAGGTAAGGAATTAATTAATTATCTAAGATAAGGTATAGGGCAGCTAAGTGGTATAGTTGCTAGAGTACTGAGGCTGGAATCAAGAAGGCATCTTTCTGGTCTTAGACACATACTAGTTGTGTGATCCTGAGCAAGTCATTTGACCTTGTTTGCTTCAGTTTTCTCATTTGTAAAGTGAGCCAGAGAAGGAAATAGTAAGCTACTCCAATATCTTCACCAAAAAAAGGCCAAATGGGGTCACAAATAATCAGACATGACTGAAAAAAAAATGAAAGCAACAAAAAAGGAGGGTTCTAGGGTATGGACTCATATATTAGAAAAAAATAAGTGAATTAAGGAGTAAATTTCCCTTCAAAAATCTGGTCCTTCCTTCAATATCCATATAAAAACAGAAACTATCAAAAGCATTATTGATTAATAACCAAAGAAATATTTAAATATAGCACAATATTCTAATATCAGAAAATTTGCTTGAGCTGTAAGTAAATTAATTTTATGTGGATTAATATCATATATTTAACAACATTCACTATGACTAGTTATTCTTTTCTAAAAAATACAAAGGGTTATTTTGTTCCTTGTATCTTCTCTGACAACTATGAGTACTTTCAAGTAAACTTCTTACTCCTTCAAATTATTGCCCTCTTTCTTTTGTTCCCCTCACTGCTCAACGGTGATATATCTTAATTGTCTCAATTTCCTCATCTCTAATAATTTCTTGATACTTTGCAATATAGCATCCACCCTCCACTCTAATAGTTTAATCACCCAATAAAATGTATTTTTTCTTTAGTCTGTCTCTATCTCTCCTGGATTATGGAGACTAATGAACATTTTTCACAACTATCCTTCATATGGCCTCTTAACTGGTCTTTGGTCCTTCATCCTGTCCACTCTCCAAACTACCCTTCACGCTATGCAGTTAGCAAAATATGCCTAATATATCTCCTTACTCTTTTGCCCCTGAACTATCAATGACTCCCTATTGCCTTCTAAAAAATACATGTACACACACGTATATGTATATAAACACACACCATATATATACTTATCCAGATATTCAATCTCTCCATTTTCTGGCTCTAACATATCTTCTCAATGTTACCTCACAACCTTCTTTTTCAAGGACTTTTTCCTTTCTAGACATTTTGTTCTACAGCAGATAGATGATATGATAGGAATAGAACTCGGCTTGGAGCAAGGAAAGTCAAATGTAACTTCAGATACTTGCTACTAGCTGTTTGACCCTGGACAAATCATTTAACCTTTGTCTCCTTCAATTGCCTCAGTGAAAAAATTGGGATAATAACAAAACCTAATCAGAGTGGCGATAAAGATTAATTGAGATAATATTTATAATTTGCTTAGAACAATGCCTAGTACATAGTAGACACAATATAAATGCTATTTTTTGTTGTTGTTTACTTAGTCCAGTACCTGACAAATGGTAAATATTTAATAAATTGCATTACTTTTTCTTCCCTTTCTCTATTCTCCCTCTGCTCTTCATAGTCTTACCTACACTATCCCACATACCTGGAATGCCCTCACCCAACTCTATTTTGAAATTCCTCCCTTCATTCAAGGAAAAATTCAAGTGCCATATTCTTTAAGAAAGCTTTACTCTATTTCTCATCCCACAATCTTTATCTTCCAGTCTCTTGAATCCCTCATAGAATTTTCCCTGGTCCTTGTTGCTTTGTCCCTGATATCAAAGGAATCCTACCCACTCTTGTACTTACTCTGCCATAAAGTCTTAGGTTCAGAGCTGGAAGGGATATTAGAGGTCATCTAGTTAATTTTGGAGATGAGGAAATCAAGAACAGTTAAATCATTTGTTCAAAGTCCCTCAGGGAAAAAATGACTGAGCTGTGATTCAAACCCAGTTTCTCTTGAACAAATTCTCTCTGTTTTTCTCTCCATCTTGGTTCCTGACAATAGCTACAGTCAGAGCTCTGTGTTATGCTAAGTTGGTGCATTTGTACAATGGTCCAGGTCCCTTTGGTCTCTTGGGTACAGGAGACAGTGTTAACTCAGCCTCTATCAAGCCTCTCAAATCTTATTTGGAGTTCAAGGTGGGCAAGTTTCCTGAGGTGCAGTTATGCACATTACTTCTCCATATTTTATCAGAATAATAATGAAAGCTACATGGCAATAATACAAATTACAAAATCCTTATATCTTTTTTTTTTCTTAGTGTGTATGGCATCAATAATCACTGTATTTAGAAAGAAAGAATGTGGGACTGTGTTTCTGTTCTTTGAGATGTGTAATCAAGGTGGTACAATGATGAGATTTTGAGCCTGAGTGAGTGGGAGAAAGATAATATTATCAACAGAATGGGGATATTTGAAGGACAAGACTTTTTTCTGTTCTTATATTCTTATGATTAGAGTCAAAAGGGACAGTTGAGATCATCTAATCCACCCCTCTCATTTTATAGATAATAATAGCTAACATATATTCATATTGTGCTTTAAAGTTTGCAAAATTCTAAGGATGAGAGACTAAGTGATTTACACAAGGTCGGTCACATAGGTAATAACTAACACAGCTTGGGTTCAAATGAAGGCTTCCTAATTTCAAATCCTGAGTTTATTATTTTTTAAAACCACACTGGGTTTCTGAATAGCTCTTTTCTAACTACACTTGACTTTATTCCTAACCTTGACTCAAAATTTATTTGTTTTAATGCTGCCCTCCCTATCACCTAAGATTTTCTCATTCCTTTCTTCTTTTGGCACATTTGACACTTGAGTTACCTCTATCATTTATTTTCTCTTCTACTGTTTTGAATGACAGCATTGTTGGCTCATGGGATCTTCATGTAACCTCACAGACCACTTAATTAAATTCCTTAATTTTATGAATAATGAAATAATTCCAGAGTTTAAGTGACTTGCCTGAGATCACACATGGAACAGTTGGTAGAGGCAGGATTTGAACCCATATCCTTTGACTTCAGAGTCAATGACTTTCTCCTGTGTCACTCTTCCATGAAAGATTAAGAACAAGAAAACTGACCCACTGGAGATTCCTACTGTTGAACCTCAACTAGACTCAGCTTTCTTGGTCAAGCCTTTGATTCCTCCCATGTTGATTCCACAAATGTACAACCCCAAGAGTTATTAGGAAGCAAAACAAAGGGTGAGAAGCCTGAGGGTTTTGATGATGATGGCAGATAGCAGCAGACAAAGTTCCAGTAAGACAAAGGTGTGAGGTGGGGATTTTTTGCAGAATCTGGTAGAGTAGAAAAAGCCCTGACTTGGAAGTCAGAAGACCTGAAGTACAAGTAAATGAAGTACAGCTTTGCCACTCTTCTTCTGGGTAATGTTGGGTAAGTCACATAACTTACTCCGGGTCTCAGCTTCTTCGCCTATAAAACCTTAAGTTCGGAAAGCTTCCTTCTAGCCCCAAATCCTAAGAATCTCATTAAGACATTTTCTTTGATTAATACATAGACTGTGGAGCCCAACTGGTCAGGTAGTTTTAGATAAGTAATTAAATATTTTAGAGCTTTAATTTCTTCACATTGAAACTGAGGGGGGGTATAGTGGAGTAGGGAATATTTAAGGTCTCTTCTAGGTGGCACAGAGGATAAAGTTCCAGAGCTGGAGTTAGAAAGACTCATCTTCCTGGCTATAAGACTTAGTTTCCTCATTTGTAATATAAGCTTCAGAAGGAAATGGCAAACTGCCAAGAAAATTTCAAATGGGGTCCCAAAGAGTCAGACACACTGGAAAAATGAATGAATAAAGTGTCTTCTAGGTCTAAAATTCTGAGACTTTTACATTATCTATGCTTTTTTTCTTGCACTTAATCATATACTGTCATGCATTATAATTTATCAGAGGATCATATAGTCCATTCTCTCTATATTCTAAATAAGAAAATAGGGTCACTAGAGAGATGGAGTGACTGGTCCAAGATTTAAAAGGTAAGTTAATGGCAGAATTACTTAATCCTTTCCAGTCTTCTCTAGCTGGTTTTCAGGGATTTTGTTTGCTACTTATCTTGAACTTTCTATGCATAAGACTGGCCTGATGAAAGATAGAAATTCTTCCTAATATCTAACCTTGATCTCCCCTACTATACATTTAGTCCACTTACTATTCTTCTATTCTCTTCTGGAAATAGGATTAGATCACACTACCCTCTTTGAAATAATTCTTCATCATGTGCTAAATTCTCTTTTCTGTTTGCTTAACCCTCTGTCTTCTGTGGTACTTACTCTCTAAGTTATAATGATTTGTACTTTTTCTCTATTTCCTCTATTTTCATAAAAATTAATATAAAATATGATATAAACTAAAAAAAGTTAATATAAAAGTAAACCCACTTTCTTTCTTTCCCCCTTCTTTCTCTCTCTCTCTCCCCCTCTGCTTTTCCTCCCCTCCCTTTCCTCCTCTTCCTCCTCCTCCTCCTCCTCATCTTCTTCTTCCTTCTTTTTCTTCTCCTTTCTTCTTCTTTTTCTCCTCCTTCTCTTTCTCTTCCTCTTTCTCCATCTTATTTCTACCTCTTCACTTCATAAATGCCAAGGATTTCTAGTATGAAATTTGCTTTTACTGATACACAAGACAACTTCTATGTACTAACTAATCTCAGAGAATGGGTGCAATGAGAGGCTTAGTGTCTTGCTCTTGATCTTGCAATAACAGGTTTTCCTGACACCAAGTTGGGCTCTTAGCCATTCTAACCTCAACAACCTTTTTTGAACTTTATCTGGATTTTACTACTTTTCATTAGGTGCCAGAAAATTTGGTGGCTTCCTGCATCCCAATTTTGTTCCCAGTTTCAATGTCCATGGTGACTAAAATGGAACCTCACCACTCACTGTGATTTTTTTTCAATCTATTCAATTGTTATCTCTTTGCACAACTTTCACTGGAAGCTCTTTTACTGTGGAGTTAGAAGAGAAGCAAAGCTCTGACTGAGTAGGCAAAACAGAAAAGTGTGAAAAGAAAACCACGAAAAGCAATTTTCAAGTCAGGAGTTTCACCTCCTTTATTTTTGGAGCTATGGGAAATTGTGCCAAGTGAATGAATATCACTAGGAAAAAAATGGCTCAGAGATGTTTGCTGAATTAGATGGGTGGATAATTTACTAGAAGGGGGTAGCAAATGCTAAATGTATAGAGCACTATTTTGTTGGATATCATGTGGTCTTTTAAAGATCTTAGCCATCAAACCATGTGACTCACACTTGTTCTGGGCTCAGATCTCAACTGAGCAGAGCATACACTGCTACTCTTGGCCACAAATGCTGCATGGAAATGGAAAGAGAAATTTGGATTTGCTCCATCAATTGTTGCTTTATAGGCCTCTAACATTTCATGAGCTTGTCCCCAAACTGCAACACCCAGATGCAGTCATAAAGTGAGAGGGATCTTTACTTTTCACCTGCCAAAGGCAGAGGAACTAATGTGTGCTTTCTGTGATAAAATGTAGGTTGACAACAAATTGCACTGGGCATATTAAATAAATAACATTAAACTCACTAAAGGCATTACCAAGCGGTCATAACAACAATTAATAACATGGGGAAATAAGAGACTGAACTGAGAGCTATCTTCCAATATCGTCTTTCAAATTTATAAGGGGAATCTAGGTATCTCACTGTAATCCAATTTATCAGGAGATCATCCTTCCAGAGCCTGCTCTTTAAATATTTCAGAGTCTAAGGAGATAGAGAAAATTATCTGCACAGAAGTTAAAGTCTTGGTTCAGTAACATATTTAATGAAAGTCAATGGGAGATATGTAAAGACTCAGAGTTTGGCCAGTCTTCTGAGAAATCCCAAGGGGTCTTATAGGACCAAAACTACATTTCATGATAGGAAGATTTCAAATATCTTCAGGTAGAGCATCAATGGGAGTGTGAAGCCTTAACTCCTTAAGAAGGAAATCATAAGCTTATCTGAGTCCTAGAGCATAAAAATGGGTGGTCTAATAAGGTTTTCAAATGTGACTTTCAATTTCTCTGGCAGCTGTTTGATCTCATAGTGTATTAACTGAGGTGATGGATGTAATGTTGCTCACATTTTTCTGTAAGATAGAATAAAGAGTTGCTACCCATGTAGTTCAATTAAATAGTTTCCTGTGCACAAATTGTACAAAGAGATGTAAATCTTTGTATTTTCTGATGTTAATAATGAGGAAAAGACAATGTGTGTAGGTCTTAGAGCTGGAAAAAAAAAACATAAAAATAGATAGATTTTCAAGGATGCTGGAAAACAACTCAGCAGAATAAAACTACTATGAAAGGAGAAGGTGAAAAAGAATATGGAAGAAAATTAAATGAAGAAAAGAAGACAAAGGACACACCATTGAACTCAGATATGGAGCAGTCAGAAGCAAATTGATTACTAAAAAGTAGTAGAAATAAAGTTTAAGCCTGCATTCAAAATGAGTCAGACCTCTTTGGAATAAATAAAAAGATAAATAGTGTGGTACTTCAGTCTGATTACTTGAGAACAATTCAGGCCATGCTACACTATCTATGCTTCCAATCAATAAGATGGGACACAGTTCCCAGAGTGACAGAATACATTTTACTGGTAACACTTTCTAATAAATATGTGTAAAGAAATAAAGGTGAGAGAGAAAGTGTTCTGAGCTTTACATTTGGATTTGTCACAAAATCCAGAAAAGGGAAGCAGGAAATTTAAGGTTGAAATCTAAGGCTAAGGCCAATAGGGAAGTATATGAGATGGAGCAGGAACCAAGTTCACTAGCCTAACAATTCAAGTTTTCTCTTGAGGGAAATAACTGGTCTATCCATTCTTCCCTACCTTCATCCAAGTTTTAATGAATTTTTTAGACTTCTTTTTTTTATTTTCTAGATTGTGATTGAATCACCTGCAGAACTGTCTAAGCAAAGGCAGCTTCAAAGATTCACAAAAGAATTCCAGTCATTTAATTTTCTATCACATATAGATGTATACAATTCAGGGTAATTCCCTTAGATGATTATGCTTTTTGAAGTTAAGAATAGCTGAGAAGAGGTTTAAGACAGAGAGGATGGAAAAAAGAGGGGAGAGAACCATACCTGCTCCAATGACTTCTTCAATTTTCACAAAGGACACATCGATTTCCTTGGCAAACTCCCGGACAGCTTCATTGGGATCCTCATAAGTGAAGGGATCAATGTAGATCTTCATTCCTGGGGAGCCTTGTTAGAGGAGATAAGGAGGGTTAACAACCCAAAGAGGAAATGCTTCATTTTATGAACATGACTGAAGATGCTAGGGCTCTAGACTACGTCTGTTCTTCAATAGGTCCCTTCTGTACACAACCTTCCACATAATCATTTGATTTCTGCTCTCATCTCATCTTGTGTCCCCATCTCCTGTCCCACTCAGCCATTCTAGGTTGTCTGCAAACTCCTTGAATTAGATTATAAGCTCCTGGAAGACAGAGATTTTTTTTTTTAAATTGGTATCTATATCCCTAGCACTTAGCACCTTGCCTGACTCGTAGTAGGTGCTTAATAAATGTTTATTAATTGATTGACTGCTCTTGCTTCTCTGTCCTTTACTTCTCCTCCATATTTTCTTCTCTTCTCAAGCTCTTCTTGAATTGTAGAGCGGATTACTTATAAGTGACAGATTGGGACCAGTCCCCCACATCGAGTTGTTCACAGAAGCCAGGAAGGTGATTGATGCCACGCCAAATGCATTAGCAGAAAAGTGGTGGGAAAATGGTAGGGTAGATATCAATATTTATCAACTTGACAACTTTCCTGAGTGGAGGCCACTGTTAAGGTTATAACTGACGGTTTCTGGTTGAGGACTGAAAGAAGGATGGGAATGGATTAGAAAAAGAAATTGCTATTAGAAAACCAGCAAGATGGAAGTGCCAGAAAAAGAACAGAAGAAAATGACTAGAAAGTCTTGAAACCCACTAATAGAAAAATAGAACAAACTCTATAAAGGAAAAAAAAACCCTACCAACCCTAGATAGAGTGAAAGAAAAATGGTAATTGAAGAACCATGCCTTCAGATACACAAAAGTATATTAAAAGAGGAATAAAATAGTGAAAGAGAAATACACAAGAGAATATAGACTTTGTCACCAATAGATACAGTGGGAAGATAAATAGGTGTGCATAGGGAGAAAATAGAGAATCGTCATTGCAGAAAAGATACATTCAAAGAGTGGAAGAAAGAGGACAAAAAGGTAAATGGGACCCAAGAAATAAATGGTTTCATTTACAACTGTAATTTTTCAACATTCCTGATATGTCATTAGAAGAGGTATAAACTGTGTATTTTTTTGGTTGGAGGGGAAAGCACTATTCTTTAAATAATGCCTTTTAAAAAAATTTTCTAGTTCTGGCTGTCTCCAGGTCATATCAGGTTAAAGGGAGTCAGCAAGTCAGTAATATAAAATTAAACTTGTGATATAGCAAATGAGAACAAAAGAGAGTGATTTTTATTTGAAATTTCTTCATATCGCTTTCCACCCCAATGTTCTACACTTTGGTAAATTTTTCATCCTTCATACGTAATATAACAAGGCATTTGCATTAAATAATTATTTTGGTAGTTTTACAATTCCTACTTAACTGATACCACATTTGTTATACAAGCTATATTATTGGGATAGCTAGACGGTACAGTGAATAGAGCACCATCCCTGGAGTCTGGAAGACCTTAGACACTTAATATTTCCTAGCTTAATATTGATCCTAAGCAAGTTATTTAAATGTAATTGCCTGACTGAAAAACAAACAAACCAAAAACAACAACAATAACAACAACAACAACAGCGGCAACTAGCTATATTATGTATTCTGGAAGACCAGGGTTTGATACCTGAAATGGAAGACAAAGGTTCCTTCTCTCCCTCCTTCCAGATATGTGGAAAAAGGGAAAGGAAGAGAAAGAGGGAGGAAAAAATTATTAGGCTCAGTCAGAAAAGTAAAGTAAAAGAGGAAAGAATTTGATTGAACTAGCCAGACCATTCAAACAAATTTCATTGAAATCTGATTTATTCAAACATCACAAAAATGCAAAAAAAAAACAACCACAAATCAGTGATAGTATTTTCTTCCATAGACAGTATTTTCACATCATTCAAAAATTAGTTTATAAAAATTTCTGAATGATATTGAAATGGAAACCAGATCATTGACATGATAATGTCAGCATTCCCCTCTCCAGGAGTGTTACTGGCTTTTAACAAAGGATAAGAAAGTCTTCTCAGTACACTATAAAATTGGAGAGAAATTGACAATCTTTGTATGTACACTATATAGCACACTATAATTAAAGATCAGGTGAGGGTTGATGAAACCAGTCTGGAAGAGTCTCTAGGATCCAAATAAATCTCTTCCTGAAGATTTACTGAAAGTATAAAATGACTAAAAGCTTCAAATCTTATAGGCACCTAGAATGGTCATGTTCCTAGTCTTCTGGCATTTAGGGAACTACTTGCTTAAAGAAATGTTTGGGGAAGGTGAAAGAGTGGGAAGAGAGATCTGCCAGTTAGGGGCTTAATTGTTTTTTGAATGACTGTTTTGGTGTTTGAGACCCAATGCTTATAATTGAAGCTCTCAAATTGGAATTCATTTAACAAAGCTAAACTTCCCAGAATGTAGTATAGTGAAAGGTTACAAAACAAACTCTGTTTAAAGATGGATGGGGAAGAATTC
Organism: Myrmecobius fasciatus; assembly: GCA_023553655.1. Taxonomy (NCBI): domain Eukaryota; kingdom Metazoa; phylum Chordata; class Mammalia; order Dasyuromorphia; family Myrmecobiidae; genus Myrmecobius; species Myrmecobius fasciatus. The sequence continues at coordinate 74,249 of JAJPUD010001688.1, read as the reverse complement.
TGAGTTAATGAGGTTTATAGTCATTGGCCCCAATGAGATCAGGAAGAAATATATTCTCTAGAGAGAAATTACTTATCTTTTGAAGGTTGGTGAATTCCTTAAGGCTACTCATATACCTCCAAGTGCACCCAAAGTACAGTTTACCAAATGTATCAAAATACCAGAAAGTCTTTATGAGATTTGAAAGGGAAAGCACTTCACTTATATAGAATAGCTTTGCTAACTTGTTCCATGTGTTATGTGTGTATGGCTATTGGGAAAAGGGACTTTGTTTCACAAGGAGTTTACATGGGGATTGGATCTTCAATCTCTTTGCCAAAGGGAACTCTCAAGTGAGGAAATTTCCTTTGCTAATACCAACTATCTGTACTCTGCAATTTATAATCTTAAGAGAATTCCCTAGGACACTGGCAGGTTAAGTGAAGTGTTCAGGTTGTCCTTGACCCTAAGTCTTTCTGGCTTTGAGACCAACTTTCAATTTATTACTTCAGGATGTCTCAAGACATTCCCAATAAGGAGAGACAAAAAAGAAGCATAGAATCCTTGTGTTAAATTATGATTCCTTTCATGGGATGTAAAATTCAAAGCAATCCAAATACATGGTCTGTGGAAATACAAGCACTGGCATTTGGGTTTGCCCTAAGTGGTTTGGTAGTGCTACTGAAGCAAGGGAAGTAAGATTACAAAATTGGAAAAAACCTCACTCAAATGAAGGCTTTTCCCCTGAACTAATGAACTAAGAACTCATGTTTTTCTAACATGAGCTTGGAAAAATGAACCAAAAGCAATTCATCTGACTGGTGGCAGAAAAAGCTCATATATTAAATAAAGTAGTTTGGCCCTCTGATTTCTGAATGATACCTTTCTTCAATTCTTTCTCAGATATCTTATCTGGATTTCTTCCAATCCCAGAAGATAAGAAAATTTTGGCAAGACTGAACTGGTAATTTGTGTTTGGGTCTCTTTTTAATGCCTTTTCCATAAGCTAGCATACTGTGCTGGCCTGTTTCTCCTTGCACTTATGAGGAAATAATTTTTAATTATCAGGAAAGTGGCATTTAGGGTAATGAATCATCCTGCAGTAAAGGAGGAATTCCAATCATCTGTGGAAGCAGTTGGAGCAGAACATCTGAAAACATGGTTCAGAAAAATAGCGCCTAGTTTGGGATCATTTGAAAATTTAGAGACTGGTTCAAGCTTCCATTTCTGCAAAACTGCTGTGGATAGAAGGTTTATGCTTTCCAAGACATCCCAAAAGAAAGAGGATTTGTTTGTTTTTTTTTTTCCCTTTGCAATGAAATTTTACAGTACTATAAGATTTGTGCATATTAATTACCCCATAAACAATTCTACAATACTGGTTGAAATCCTAACCTGAATTTCAAAGACCAAGTTAGGGTTTCAGCTTACAAAAATCAAAAGAATCATCTTTTGATCCTGTAGCCAAATTGCAATTCAGAGGAGTGACTAGACTGGAGTGAGGGGGGAGTAGTTCCAGGGCATCAAAATTGAGGGCTGCTTCCTCTCCACGGTAGGCTTCCAGCTCCACCCTGCAAAGTGGTCTCAATTCCTCACCCAGCCCTAGGTCAGTTCTTCCAGGATTCCATAACTATATCTTTTCTTTCTCAGAGAAAATGTATCCAACTGAAAAAGAGGACTGCATGAAATCCATTTGGGGTGCACTAAAGATGAATCAATGGCTCAATCAATCCGCAAGCTTTTATTAAGAATCTACTCTATGACAAGCACTAGATATCAGGGATATTAAATACAAAGAATGAACAATCGCTTCTTTCAAGGATTTACATTCTTATTGTGGAGTTGCTGTGGTGAGATTCTGACCACACTTCACACTGAAGGGGAGTCTTCTCTGGCTCAGGCTCATTGAGTTCCTTCTCTACTCATACCCAGCAACAGTGTCCTGGTGTTTGTTTCTCCCAAGGTCAAGCCCCAATGCCCTAAACTGAATATGATCTTGAAGTCAGAAATCCTAATTACAGCTTTACTCTAAGTTCCACCCACCCAAGGTAAGCTAGGCAACATAAATTGGCACAAGACCATAGATCCATTGCCTGAAAGCAATCAGAAATGACTTAACAAAAAGAAACTGGGTTACAGCAAATACAAATTGGAATGTAATTTGACATGTTTTGGTTATGGTGTTTTTCTGACCTGTAGGCTACCAAATCTCATTTTTATCAGGCACATCATGACAAAATACTTTTTGCTATTCAGTTGTGTCTGACTCTTCATGACCCCATTTGAAGTTTTCTTGGCAAAGATACTGGAGTGGTTTGCCATTTTCTTCTCCAGTTCATTTTACAGATGAGGAAACTGAGGAAAACAGAGTTAGGAGAGTAACCCAGGGTCACATAGCTAGTAAGTATTTGAAGCCAGATTTGAATACTCATGTCTTCCTGATTCCAGGACCAGAGTTTTATCTACCAAGCCAGCTCACTACTCTAACAGAATACCAACAAGGACAAGGATTAGTAATTTCAGTGGAGCTGTAGCATTGACTCCATGTAAGGATGACCTGAATTCATATCCTGCCTTAGTCAATTTTTAGTTACCTCTTTGGGGCTCAGGTTCCTCATTTCTAAAATGATGGATTTGTATTTGAAAACCTCCAAGGCTTCTTCCCAATTATAAGTCCCAGTCCCTATAACTGTTACTATCCACCAGAGTCAGTCCCTACCAGTGAATCACCTGGCTTGTACCTAAAGCCTTTCCAGGTGAGTGAAGCCCTCTAGAACTTGCCCTGAGGATTGCCATCCCCTCTCACTCCATGTCTTTTTCCCTCAGAATAAATGACTCTAATCCGAGTAAAAATGGCAAGGTTTTATAATTTCTTATGAGTTGTTCAATGATTAAAACATAATTTCAAACCTGGCTTTAGTTGAAAAGAAGGTGCCAAGTTTTCAGGGTATATCATGCATTAGGAAAGGAATGGAAAATAGATTTTAAGCAGGGAGAAGATTTGTAGTAGGGGAACGCTGAAGCCCAGAGTGGGGGTAGGGGGAACTGTTTCTTGTGCCTCTTTCAGTTCCAAAAGCACAATGTTTCTCAGAGGCTTGGCATTCTAAGCAAATTCAAAGGTGACAATTGTCCATATGCTTTGATATCAGGTGTTTCAAGAAACATACCTTCTCCCACTAAGCTCCCAGCCCCCCTACAGGCTGATTCCTTGAAAGTGTGCTATTAGAGCTTCATTCATTTCTCCTGAATTTAGCAAAATTAGCCTTTAGGAAAGGTTATGCCTTTAGGTAAACAGTCATTTATGTCATAATGTGAATGAAAGATTGGAAAACAGGATTTTTTTTAAAGAAAAGCTTGGGGAGCAGCAAATGGTACAGTGGATAGAGTGCCTGCCCTGAAGTCAGGAGGACCCGAGTTCAAATCCAGCCTCAGACACTTAACACTTCCTAGCTGTGTGACCCTGGGCAAGTCACTTAACCCCAATTGCCTCAGGGGGAAAAAACATCTTGGGCTCCTTGCTTTGAGTATCACTATTTTAATAGTGTTATACAATTCTCCCCCTTGAAATAATATGGACAATAATAGATAACACTTATTAAGCACCTACTGCGTGCCCATTACTTTATAATTGTTATTTCATTTGATCTTCATAACAACCTTGGGACATAAGTGTTATTATAGTCACAGTATTGTTAATTGAGAAAACTGAAACAGACAGGTTAAATAACTTACCCAGAGTCACACAGATAGTACCTAAATCTGGATTTGAACTCAGATATTTCTGACTCCAGATCCAGAATGTCAAAAAAGGTACCACTAATTGTACCACCTCACATTAAAAGACCTTCAGTACATTAAAGAGATATTTTGCAGAGAATTTATAGGAGAGTATGGACAAGAATTCTGGGATTCCATTGGTTTAGAGAACTTCTGGTATGGAATGGAAGCTTCCTTCACTGATCCAGAGGAGCAACTTCTGTAGTTTATAGTCTTAGAGAATAACCTGAGCATTTAAATCATTTGTCTAAGATCATAAACAGTATATATCAGTTAGCAGTTTAACTCACGTCTTCCCATCTCCAAAATCAGCCATGTATCCAGGCTGCCATGTTGCTTTTCCTACCTGCCTTGACTCCTCCAAAATAAATGAACAAGAGGGTTATAAAGTAAGAAGACACACATCCATGGAATGATTGAGAAAGAAAAAATGAGACATAGGGCAGTATATTGATAATTTCATTGGTAAAGGGCAGTGTCAGAGGAGAAAGGAGGAAACTTTCTTTATTGATACAAATCAGTCCCTTTCTACAACTTAGTATCTCATAGAGTTGCTTAGAATTAAACTTGCACAATCAGAATATGCCAGAGTCTCATCTCTGAAGATCTAAGCCATAAGAATTTTTCCTGAAAAAAATTTATAAAAAATAAAATTACCTCAGATTCTTGTGCTCATTCTGGTCATGATGATGTACATCAGTAATATCTGCTATTGAGAAGTCAACATTGGTGGATCTCATGAGCTTGGGAGTTCTGAGCTTCACTGGACTAAGCTGGGACAAATATGGTGAGCTTCTTGGGATGTTGCCTACAGTAGGGGTTAACCTCTACATCAGGAATAAAGCAGGTCAAAGCTTCTGTGCCTATCAATAGGGGGATTGGATATAGGAATGGCCACTGCATTTTTGACCGGTGATATAGGAAGACTTTGTTTCAAAAAACCAAAAAAACTAATCAAATGATCAGTCATAATTACCTAATTTGAGATATCACCTTTTCTGAAATGGTGTGTCACCTTCTTTCATAACTAGATGCTACCTACCCCATAAACCTTTATAATACTTTGGGTACCAGAAGGGAGGCACCTTCTCCAATAGTGTGTATGGCCAGGTTGTTTTCAGAAGCACTGAACACGGAGGGGGCCTTTTTGTATGATTTTGCTTGAGAATCTGATATTTAAACTGGCATTATTTCTTTTGCCAAATCTCATTGTATTTTGAGGATATGTTCCCAGAAAACCTTGAGAAATGTCCTTTATACACACAGTTATTAATGCAGGATGTGATTTGGTTTCCAATTAAGAAGAAAAGGACTTTGACTTGCTTTTTCTTATTGTGAATAAGAGCAGTGCAGGTTTCAAATGATAGAGCTGATCCTTTTAGTGGAAGGCAGAGGGCAGAGCCAAGGAGGGATCAAAGGGATCATTTCTGTGCACATCCTTGGCATTGGCACACTGATTATGAGTAACAGGGGAAAGCCAAGTGTAGCAATATTGATGATAGAGCAGCAATGATAACCTGGTAATGACCTGAAAAAATAAATGCAGGCTCTGAAGGCATCTAAAGTAGAGCCAGAACATTAGGCACTTTCCTAGTACTGCCTGATCATATTTATTTGACACTTATTAGGCCCTCCTGGTAAACTCAATCTCCTTCCTCAAATAGATTTCTATATTTCCTCCCCCATCAGGATTTCTTGTCACTGTGAGATGAGGCTACCCAAGCACCGCCTTAACTGAAAGAAGGTGCTATATCTTCACCTCTGAAATTCACAGTCTCAAAATATTTTTTGGTCCACTCATGCACTATTCTATTGTCTGCATACAATTAGAATGAAGGGATCATGATTACAAAATAATGATGATGATGATGGTGGTGGTGGTGGCAGTTCATATTGACATAGAATTTTAATAATTATAAAGTTATTTTGATCAACTATCTCATTTAATCCTTGTGACAACCTTTTCAGATATGTGCTAATTTTGTCCCTATTTTACAGATGAGAAAATTGAGGCTACCCAATTAGGAAATGACTGATATATGATTCAAACTCAGGTTTTTCTTCCTCCTTAGTAGCTGAATGACCTTGGGCACATAATCTTAGTTTGCTTGTTGTGAGGATTGTTGTGAGAATCAAATGAGATTTTTTTTAAAAGACAATCAGGTTTAAGTGATTGAATTTGAGGTTGAATTATAACTCAGATGCTCCTTCCTCCAAAGCCATTGCTTTAGCTACCCCAAATGAGATAGTACTTAGAAAGTACTTAACATTTATTTTTATTTCTGACTTCAGACTCATTCTTCTATCTATGATACTATACTTCAAAGGTCATTTAATCTGTCACACCTTTCAGAATTCTTTTCTATGGTGTGTTTGATAGACAATTAACTGGGTTCTACTTATATTTCTCTAATGACAGAACTCATTATGGTCCATAAAAAGTCTGTTCCACAGCTCTGTTAGAAAGTTCATTCTTGGAGAGAACTGAATTTTTTTATCTTCCATTTGTTGGTCTATCTTCTGTCTTCTGGAGTGACCCAAAACAAGTCTGCTCTCTCCTCAACTATTTGAAGACAAGCTATCATTTTGGAACCCTCCCCTGCAGACACATAAATACAACTTTAACATTCTCTCTCAAAGTCAATTTATTTTTCAATTGTTTCTCAAAGGATATAGTTTCCAGATTCCTTGATAATCTGCATGTTGCCAATCCACTAAGTGGATAAGGTGCTGGGCCTGGAATCAGGATGGTCCAAGTTCAGATCTGACCTCAGACACTAGTTATGTGACCCAGAAAAAGTCACCTTGAAGCTCTCTGCCTTAGTTTCCCAAATTCTTAAATGAGGCTAACATTAACATTTACCCCCTTGAGTTGTTTTAAGGATTAAATGAGATCACATTTATAAAAGCATTTAACAAATCTTAAAGCACTATATAAATGATAGCCATTATGATTATTGCTATTATTAATTTGTTACTTTGCCTCTTTAGTATGAATTCTTTTATTATTGTGCTTTTAACAAATAGATTACAGAAGTAGTCCCCAACATTTTTGTTCATGAACCTCTTTCAACAACAACAACAACAACAACAACAACAAATTTTATGAATCCTCAAGGTAATTCACTACATTAATCATCTCAGTTTGTAATTATTCACTACATAGAGTGTCATTAAAGAATTTTTAGCACAAATGCCTTGGACTATCTTTGTGAATTCCCAAGTTCACAAGCCATTAAATAAGAACCATTTAGAATTAAAGTTAATAGTATATTTGTGGTCTCCCCAAAGTGGAGTATGGCAGAACTGCTATCTTCTTCAACATTAAATATATATTCATATGTATACACACACGTACAACATGCATGTATGAATACATGCATGCAGATATGTGCATGCACATGTGTGTTGGATATTGACATTAGGGTAGAACAATTGTAGTGAAGTGCCTTGCCCAGAGTCACACAATTAGTAAGCGCCTGAGGTAAGATTTGAACTCAAGTTCTCCTGACCCCAAAGCCAGTGCTTTATCCACTGCACCTTGAAAATTGAAATGCTGACTGTAAAAGGACAAAGGGCCTTAAGAAAATCCTAATTTCTCAGCTGACCTCCAACCTTTTGTCCAGTTTCTTATGGAAAATCTCAAACTGAATGTCCCATAACTCAATGTGTTTAAAACTGAACTCATTATCACATCATTCCCTCTTCCTTACTTTCCTGTTACAATTAAGGGTATCACCATTTTCTCAGTCATCTTCAACTTCATTCTCTCTCACTCCCATATCCAATCTGTGGCTAATAAATAGTAATTTTACCTTCATAAAACATTTCACACACAACCCCTTCTCTACTCTGACATTGCCACTGCCCTGGTGAGGCTCTTATCAACTCGCACCTGGAACACTGTTATACCTACTGGTTGGCTTCCCTAATCACAAGTCACTCCCTACTCTAGCTCACCATTCATTCGGCTGCCAAAGTGATTGTCGTAAAATTTATCTGACATATTACTCCCCATCTTAACTGCATTAGCTCCAATGACTTCCTCTTCCTTCTACAACCACATACAAAATTCTCTGCTTGACATTCAAACCCTTTAAAACCTCCCCATTTTTCTAGTCTTCTTATACATTACTCCCCAAACCCTTCATGTACTCTGTGATCCAATGACATCGATCTCCTTGCTGTTCTTCCCACAAGACCCCCTATCTCCACAACCGGGCCTTTTCACTGAAGCCACTGAGTATTTTCACTCACCATGCCTAGAATACTCTTCCTCTTTATCTCTGTCATGAACCTTTTTCTTTAGGTTCAACCTCAAATCGTATCTTCTGCAAGAAGCTTTTCCATATCCCTTATACTACAAGTGCTTTCCCTCTGAGTATTCTCTCATATATCCTGTATATAGCTTATTTGTACATAGTTGTTTGCATATTGTCTGACTCATTTTGATTCTGAAATCCTTGAGAGCAGGGACTGCCTTTTGTTTTTCTTTGTAAGCAGGTGTCACTTAACACGGTGCCTGACAAATAGTTGGCACTTATTTAAAATTTATTGAATAAAAATTTATGAATTTATTTCATAGAAGATAGAATATGGTATTTGTAGTCAGGAATATATAAATTGAATCCTGTCAAGTAACTTCTCAACCTTCGTTTCCTCATCTTTAGAACAGAAACAATAATAACAACAAAGTTTGTAATATTACTTTGGGAATCAAATGAAACACTATCTCTAAAGTGCTTTGCAAACTTTAAAGTGCTATATATATGTTAGTTTATTAGCATATTATAGTATATTATTATTATATAACATAATATATTATATGTATTATATAGTATATTGTTATTACATTATTGCACCTAAGACTATAATGCAAAACTACATTTCACCATCTTTTTACAAAATTAACATAGAAACCAATGTCAAATGTTTGGCAGAAATTGAAATACTTTGTTTATACTGGTTGTTATCAATCCAATAATCCTATCAAAAATAATCTAATTTAGCCTGATATAATTTGTTCTTAATGAACACATGTTGATGTTAAATATTCAACACCTTTTTTCCCTAATCCTCATGAGCAATCTGCTCAGTAATCTCTTGTAGAACTTTTGCTGGGAAATCAGTGGTAATATCACTGATCTGGAAATCCTAGTGTCCATATTTATCCTCCTCCCCATTTGAAAACTTGGACACTGTCTCTAATCTTCAAGTACCACATTTTCTAAGACTACTCAGAAATTCAGAGATAACATTTGCAGATTCCCAAAGTACCTGGGTACTCATGGGAAGGCTGCTTGCTCTTCCTCATAGTTGCAATTTGATGCTCAATAACAGTTAGCAATTAGCAAGGTGTCAGCCACTGTCAAGTATCAATGTACTTGACCCCCAGCTCCTTCTTAAAGAGCACATGGGACATCAAATACAAACTTTCTTGCATCCATAGTGATCTTTCTCCTGGTTCTTGATCACCAGAAGCAGCATTCCTCATGATTCTCTTCATTCACTTCTATAAGTTGCTACAACTGTTGGTAGTCATCCTGGTTAAGCAACAACCAATGCCATGCCTTTGAAGCTGTCACTCCTGAATTGCAGCAACTGTTTAAAAGTGGATGTGGGCTGTTTTAGATGATTTTGAGTCCTCCGTTACTATGGGTATTCAAGAAGAGGCTAAATGGCCTCTTGTCAAGGTCATTTCAGGTTTCGTACTTAGGTACATGCTGGCTTAGATTGACTTCAAAGCTCTTTTGATTCTGACATTCTATCATTCTGATTCTGACAATAACAGCTTCTATAAGTAGAAACTCAAGGAACAGTTAAAGGTCCAACTGGATTCTGCGTTTTGATGCTTGACCATGGGATAGAGATTTCCCTAGTTTTATGAGGCATGTGAACTCCCTTCTCCATTGCAGGGACATGACAAAGCTATCTCTACATAAGCATAATACATAGCAAACTACAGGACTTGGTTTGGGTTGAGGGGCTGAAAGATCTACCTACTCCCTAATCCTTCCATTAAGGTGGAACAATTCCCAACATCTCAGCCAACTCGATGGATTAAGGCTTTTTGTCTAAAGTTCTTTGCTTTCTGAGAAAGCAAATAACAGAAAAAATTAGTTACAGCCTTTGCACAGATAAATATCAAGTCCTCTGATAAGACAGAACTCGAAGGGAAAGAGAGGAACATATAAACAAACTTTTTTCAAGATATTCTTTTAAAGTACCTTCTGTATGCCAAGTGTGTACAATGGATAGAGCTCTGGGCTTGGAATCAGGAAGACTCATCGTTCTGAATTCAAATCTGGCCTTAGACTCTTCATAATTGAATGACCCTGTTCAAGTCACCTAACCCTGTTTCCCTAAATTCTTCATCTGTAGAATGATCAGGAGAAGAAACAGCAAACCAATCCAGTGTTTTTGCCAAGAAAACCCCAAATAGGGTCATTAAGAGTTATAAATGACTGAAATATGACTGAAGAAGAACAATTATGTGTTCAGCATTGTGCTACACTCTAGGATTACAAAAATGAAAAAAAAAATCCTCTCCTCTCAAGAAAAAAAATAATGAGAAGAACACAGATAAGCAAGTCTATTTTGGGGTTTTAGACAGAAAGCTACCCTCAGAGTCAGAAAGATCTCTGTTCAAGTCCAGTCATTCCACATTGGTTGTTTGATCTTGAGCTTGTGACTTAATTTTTCAGTGCCTTTTACAATTTTCTAAGACTGTGAATTACAAAGAAGGTTCGAATCTGCATTGACACCTTTCTCATCTGGGAGTTTCCAGAGCATGGAATGTCATCCTCAGAAGACAGGTCCAGTGAGATGGGGAAGGTGGCCAGGTGGAAGCAAGAGGACTATGGGATGAAGGGGACAGGCAAATATAAATTTAGCTTAGACATCTTCCTGGATGTCCAGACATCTCATAGTCCTCTTTTTAAGAGGACTGTCATTGCTATTGTGGCAAATTGTTCCTGGACAAAATAGGATTTCTTGTTCAAGATAATAAAATATCCCTCCATCCTCTTGTTAGCAAGATGGAAGAATACAAAGAGCAGAATTTCACATTCATTACTGTGTATAGTCATTGGCTAAGTTGCTTTTATTTAATTCTTTTTCTTTGTTACATTGGGAAAGGAGGGGTGCTTTTCTAGAATTAAATTCTGATGGAGGTTAGATGGGGGCAAAATATGCACAAATGACTATTACAAAAATAAATTGTATCATCAGTGCATCCCTTTATGTGTGTCTTGTTCATTGTAAATGCCTTTGTAGAATACAGAGTGTAGTGAAGCTGGTGGCAGAAAAAGTCTTCAAAGCAGACTTGGACCCCTGGAAAAATATCGCATTGATGTGCAGTGGGATTCCACTTGTCACCCTGGTTGACTTCCTCTATATTTCACAGTGAGGAGAAAGATTTCAAAATTGGTCATATCACTCATTGACCCTTCATCTGGCCATAATATAATAATCACAATGACAATAATAATTAACATTTATATGGTGCAAAAACTATGCAAAAACACTTTATACTCATTATCTCATTTAATGCTCACAAAAGCTTTGGGAGTTAGGTGCTATTATTATCTTCATTTTACAGATGAGGAAACTGAGACAGATATTAAGTGACTTGTCCAGGGTTACACAACTAGTAAATGACTGAGGTCACATTTGATCTCAGGCCTTCTTGTCTTCAGACCCAGTTTTCTACTTATCCACTTAGAACTGAAAGAAACCTGAGAGATCAATGGATCCAATTCCTTTTATAAAGGAAGAAACTGAGGTTCAGGAAGTTGAGGTGATTTCTTTAAAATCATGCAGGTAGTTAAGTGGCTGAGTCAGGATTTTAATCTAGGCTCTCTGTTCCCAGATCTGGGTCTCAATTTCTATACTGTGCTGCCTCTCATGATTTTCCATAATCTAGCTCTACTCTATCTGTGTAATTGCCTGCTATTCTTTACACAACATTCACTTTCAAATCAGGCTGCCCAATTGCTTGTAGCCCTTTTGAAACTCTTCCTTCCATCCCATTGTTCCCCACCTTTACTCCTTTCTGCCCCACAATATACATATAATATTCATGCTCATTTTTGCTCAACCTAATCATCCTGCATGGCATCTAGGTAGTGGTGTGGACACATCACCAGTCTTGACTTGCCTCAGTTTCCTCACCTGTAAAATGGGCTGGAGAAGGAAAAGGCAAACCACTTCAATATTATTTGCCAAGAAAACCAAATGGGGCCATGAAGACTCAGACATGATTAAAACAAAGAACAACAACTCATTCTTTCAGGCCCAGTCTTCAGTGATCCCCTCTGGATTCCCACAGCTCACTTTAATATAATCTGAGTCACTATTTTGGTTCTAGAAGCTGCCTCCTTAATCATTGTCCAGGATGCTTAGGTCCTACAGAAGAACCTACAAGAACCAGCCCCCTCTATAACCCAGGAAAATTAGCCTGATCACTAAATCTAAGAGGAAATACTGTCAATGTGTGTCCTGGATTGTAAACTTCTAGAAACATGATGGTGTGTGGTACTTTGTACTTCAACTAATAGTATATATGCACAGTCAGATGTATACTCAATTATTACAACTGATAATAACAAAACTTGATATTTATATAATGTTTTGAATTGCATAACACTTTACAAACATTAGTTCCACTGATCATCACAATAACGTTGTGAAATAAATATGTTCACCTACCATAATTTTTATTTTATAGATAGGGAAACTGGAGCTGAGAGGGGAAATTAAGTGGAACAATCAATAGAACACTGGACCTAAGGTCAAAAAAGCCCTAAGTTCAAATGTGACTAGAAACATTATTAGCTGTGTAACTCTGGGCAAGCCATTTAACCTGTTTGCCTCAGTTTCTTCAACTGTAAATGGGAATAATAATAGCATTTACCTCCCAAAGTTCTTGTGAGGATTGAAGGAAATAACATTTGTAAAGTATTTAGCACATTTTTGCCAAAGAGTGGATGCTTAATAAATACTTATTCCTTTTCTTTCCCTCCATTAGAGAAATTGAGTGACATATTACTGAATAAGTGAATTTTAGCATTTTCCCCTTCCTTAGTCAAATAAAGCTAGGAAAGGAAAAGGATAAGCCAGTTAAATGATATAGCAGAACCCCCCCCCTTCCCAGGAATCATCATTTTAAGAAGAGGTTAAGCACTATCCTATCCCATCTGTCTGTCTCTGTCTCTGTCTTTCTTTCCTGACTGCTTTCTGTTCATTATGCTGACCGAGCAAGAAGAAAATGATCTATATTGTAAAAGAAGGAATTTAAGTTGGACACTGCCTAAGGGAGAAGTCCAGGACAGTACATTCTGTTAATCACTGGAACAGTTTTCTGAGAAAGGCCATGGAATTTCTCTGCAAATTGTTTAGAATAAGATATCCATTAATCAGCCAGTAGCAATTTAGCTTTTATTCTATCTGAAAGCAGGAGAAGAGATGAAGCAATGTACTGAGGTCTTTTTAAGGCCATATTTCTGTGTTTCTGTGATTGTGTGAGTGAAACAACAATTCTACCAAAGTACTACATGTCAGACATGTTAAAGAAATATGACTAGAATTTCTCTACACTAAAGAGAATTGACATATAGGTAAAGAAAGAAGGAACAGAGCATTGAGTGAAAAACATTTTTTGAAAAAATCATTTCAGAGAAAAATCCTGGAACATATAACAATGCCTTTAGCTACTTGGGCTCTCTTTTATTCTTTACTTCTTAAATATTTGTTGAAGATAGATAGACAGAGAGAGAGAAAGGGAGAAGAATATAGATAGATAGATATAAATAATGATCTTAATTTGGTTAATATGTTGCCCAACCCTATTGTATAAGACAAGACAAGACATCTTAACATACAGCATGTTATCTTATCCCACTGAGCTGATTTCAAGATTCATTGACTTGCAAAAGCCAATCATTTTCTACTGTAGGTGTCATAGAGGCTTGGCTATCAATGAAACAATAATTTAAAATCAGCAGGAGTCTTCCACCCTGACAGAAATGAAGGAAAGGAAGACATAAAATAAGGAACATAAAAGTGTGTGTGTGTGTGTGTGTGTGTGTGTGTGTGTGTGTGTGTGTGTGCTAGATATTTAAGGAGAATAAGGGCAATTTTAAGTGATTAGTTATTTTGAAAATGGGAGTGTGTGAAAATAGGGGTGAACACAAATGGAATTAATGTACATGAAGGATGGTCTCCACCTTGAAGAAACAGGGGACTTCTACCAGGGCTCATAGGGGAATCTGGTCAGAGGAGGATTTCCTTTCTACTTACCCCGTCCTGTACTATAATGTTGCAGCTTATCACTATAAACAGCTTCTTTGCTATAAGCACGTTTCCTGAGAACAGAAAAAAAAATCTCAATTTAGTTAGTAGTATTGTTCCAATAGCTATAACAATATATAAGATCTTATTTTATATCTATGTCAAAATAACTCAAAATCAGGGCTCAGCTTCCAAGACCATGAATCTGTAAACAATTTATTTTTCAAGACTTTTAAAATTCTTTTTAAAGCTCTGGGCCACCACCCATCATTCACTCATTGAAGCAAAAAAAAAAAAAAAAAAAAAAGCCCAGGGTATGTAACAGTTTCTCAAAGATCAACAGAGGCCTTGACCTAGAATGAAATCTGGCCTGGAGATTTGACAAAACACTTCTCTGGGGCTGTCTATCGATCACAGCTATGCCCTGAAAAAAGCAGCAAGGGCACCTAGCAGGTCACCAGTTTTGCATTAAGGAATTGCCCTTGGCTATGGAGACTGGGGTGGTTAGCTTGGTGATATTTGTACAGCATGAGGATAAAGATGATAAAAATGGTAATAAAAACTTTTAATGATTTCAGGGTCAATCCCATTTGTAACTTTGTTTCTCCTTTTATTCCCCCTGCTACCTGCCCCATAGCCTTTTTGTTTTCATTAGCACCTGAACCATAAGATACAATTAAGAAAGACGGTGTGAAACTAAAACTGGTGAAATAATGTTACAGGCTGGCAGCTCCAAAAATAAATAAATAAATAAATAAATGAATGAATGAATAAATAAATAAATAAATAAATAAATAAATAAATAAATAAATAAATAAATAAATAAATAAATAAAAAACAACCTCCCCCCCCCAAAACCCGCCCACCATATTAGTAGAAAAAGTTGTCAAAATTATTGGTTGAAATCAAATTGTGTCAAGATAGAATCTTGATAAAAAGATTTAAGGTTCTTTAGTGGTTCCCTAGTTTCACCCTGGTGATATCATAGGTCCTTTTTAAGAACAAAGGACCAATAACAATCACAACAACAAATTCAGTCTTCCTTCCAGTCCATAAGAATTCTTCCAGCAACTTCCCTAATTGCTGATAAACAGACTTCTGTTGAATACTTCCAATGATGTAGATTTTATTCCTTCATAAGGCAGCCCCATCCATTCCTGAATAGCCTCAAAAAATCTTTCTTGGGGAGGAAGGGACTAAAAATCCCTTCTTTTAACTTCTGTGTATTCATGTTAATTCTGTTTTCTGGGGCCAAGTACAATATAATAACAAGTCACATTAATATAGTACTTTTCAGTTTTCAGTATGTCCTCAGAACTACCCTGAAATGAAGGCAATACAAAATATTATCTCCCTTTTAGAGATAAGAAAATTGGGCAAATTTTCTCTTCTCTCTCAGATGAGACAGCATTTCCAAGATCAAACAAACAATAAGTGACAAAATTAGTACTTTCACTCAGGTGTGATTTTAAGGCCAGAGCTTCTTCAACTTGACTACTTTATAAGGGCACCAAATCCCTCTTCTAGATCATATCTTTATATTTTTAAGGATAGTTATTGTTATCTAATGAAACTAAATTATTTTATAGTTTAAATGCTAACTCTTTCCTTTATGTCCTTCCTGCGACAATTTTGGAGCCTTCTGCTATTCTGGAAACCTTCATCTATTTCTATTTTTGTTTTTCAATATCCATATTATTATGTGATCCTAAAAATTGAACACAATTTTTCTGATGCAGATTGAGTAGGTTAAAGTACATTAAGAACAGTCTTTTGTTTTGGACATTTGTATTAAAATGTCCAAGACTTTTAGTGATCATCTTACATTATTGACTCATATTAATTAAATAGAACATTTAGGTATTATTTCTTTATTTTTTACTTTTTTGTGGGGGTTTTTTGATCTGTGTTTTCTTTTACAACATGATAATATGGAACTATGTTTTGCAGGATTATAGACATACAACCTTGTCTCTGGGAGGGGGAAGAGTAGGGAAGGGAGGAGAAAATCTGGAATTTAAAATTTTTTAAATGAATATTAAAAATTGTTTAATATGTAAATAGGAAACTAAAATATTATTCAATAAAATAAAATATTTATCTTGTCCACAAGATTGTCATGAAATATTTTACCAAATATCTTGCTAAAACCTATGTCTATAATATTTCCCTAATTTTCCAGATTCTTTTTGATAAGTTAGATTAGTAAATATAATGATGATGATGATGATCTTGATAGCTAATATTTTTATAGCACTTACTATGTCCAGGCACTGTATTAATTGCTTCACAATTAGCAACTCATTTAATCCTCACAACAACTCTGGGAGGTAGATTCTATTATTAGGAAATTAAAGAAAATGAAGATTAAGTGACTTTTTCAGAATCATATTTGAACTCAGGCCATATTTAAACTCAAGTCTGCTTGACTCTAGCTTAGAAAAATGGGCATGCTTCTTCCTTCATATGTTCACTGTTAAATTCTTGAACATTATCCAGAGGCAGCAAGGTGGCAGAGTGGACATATCATTGTGAAGGAAGACCTGAGTTCCAAGATGGCCTTAGACATTTACCATCTACATGATGCTGGACAAGATATCTAATCTGTTTTCTCACATGTAAGCTGGGGCTAATGACAGCACCTACCTCTCAGTGCTGCTGTGAGGATCAAATGAGATAATATTTGTAATGTGCTTAGTCATTTTCAGTTGTGTCCAACTCTTCATGATCACATTTGGGTTTTTTTGGCAAAGATACTGGGGGTGGGGTTTGCCATTTTGTTCTCCAGCTCATTTTACAGATGAGGAAACTGAGGCAAATAGGGTTAAGATCACATAGCTAAAGGTATGAGGCTGAAATTAAACTTGTTTTCCTGACTCCAAGACTCCTCCAGATGAAGAAACTCAAACTCAAGGTCTTGCTCAGACTTAATTCTATAGTATCATTGCTGGAGGTATGTCTAGGAAAAAAAATGAAAAAGAAAAAAGCGACAAAAAGAAAGCCGTATACCTGCTACAGACGATAGAAATGGCCACCAGTGATACGATGAACACTACTCCAGCTGCAGCAGAACCAGCAATCAGTGGCAGCTGTTCCCTCAGTTCTGACTTGTAATCATCTAGGAGAGAAAGTGCCATGAGAAACCTTTAATCCATTTGTCGACCCATACCAGCATACTAATCTCTCCTTCCAGCTGGGAAAACTATACTTACCAGCAGTCCCCACTACCAATAGGGGGGTAATACATTCAATAAGCATTGACTTTCCTTGGCCAAGGATGAACTGTCCATTTTTATTAAACAAATGTATTCTGAAGAGACTGTCAACCTAGCATTTTGTGAAACCAAAATCATCTTTTTAAAGGACATTTCTGGCCATGTCAATTTTCTACTCAAAATCTCTATTGTCTTTCTTAGGAAAATAGACTCCTCAAACTGATGTCAAAAGGCTTGAATGATCTAGACCCATTTACATTTCTAAAATCATTTCAACTAACTTTTCTTCTCACATGTGACCTTCCAACCGATCTGGAATACTTACTGTTTCTCAAGCTTTTCCTTCTACCTCCTGTTTCTTCCTTCACACAGGTTATCTCCCCCTTCCCACTTCCGAGAATACATTCCAGGCTCAAGTCTACATCTTCAAATGCTAAGTTTTCTTTTAGTTTCAGCTCAAGTGTTGTGAAATATTCATTGATCTTGAACAATTATTTGTGTCTCTCTTTCTTAAATCATATTTGTCTTTATCTACTAGTGTCCATATTTTAATGTTACGTTCCTTGACCTGAAGAACTGATTAATTTTAGTCACTGTATACCCAATCTCCAGAACAGAACAGTGTTTTACACACAGTGGCTTAATATCTGGAATTCCACATGAAAAGCCACTAATTAGAGTTTCATCAGTTATCTAGTCAGAAACTTCTATATGGAAGCCTGCTGGGGCCAGAACTTCCTAGACTTTTCACATTATAATTGTTCAGTGAGAACAGGTATCAAAGATTTTTTTGTTTGTTTTTTTGGTTGTTGTTAATTTCTGGTTTTGTTTGTAAATTTGAAAGTAGAACCATAGAATATTGGAACAAGAAAGGAATTAGAGATTTTCTAGTCTAATCCTTTTATAAATAAAGGCTTTGGCCAAATGAGATAAAATGACTCAAGGCCATGTGACTGAAGAAAAGTAAATGTGTTAGTATGGTTTTAACCTATGTTATGAGTTGGGACTTGGAACTCTGACCATTTGACACCTATCCCAGTGTTCTGTCCACTACATTGTGTTGTTTTACATAGGGAGTGTTGTATCATGGATACAATTGTTCTTAGTCTCAGGAACACCTGGGTTAAATGTGGGTGATATATACTGGTTCTGTGATTCTGAGTAGATTTTAGAACCTATTCATGGTTTAGGCAACTCTTTCCATCTGCAGAGAAGGTGCTAATCTGAATTTGCAGAGGGAATTTCCCTACATCAATAAAATACCAGGTTCAATCCCTTTCTCTATATAACTCTAAGGCTTCCAAAGTATTTTCCTCACAATCATTCTGTAAAGTAGCTTTACGAGGATTATTTTCATTTGTTAGTTCTGCATCTGTGGCTCAGAGAGTTTTACCAATTTGTTCAAAGTCACACAAGTAATACATTTTAGAGGTAGGGTTTGAACCCATCTCTTTTCAACTTCAAGTTCAGCTCTAGTGTCCCTAAACCACATTACCACTCCTTGGGTTAATCCCTTCTTCCTCCCAACTCCCCCCACACAACTTTAATTACATGGACAATTGCATCAACATTTAAATTGACTTTAGCTAGGCAAGTCGAGCCTTACATCAATGTGAGTATAATTTAAGGTGATCCATGTAAACCTCAGTAGTTGGTGCAATTCAATATGTATATATTTTTTTAAATTTAAAATTTTAATTAACTTTTTGTCAGCATACATTTTTTAAGTGCTTATGTTCAAGGATGCAAAACAACATAGCTCCTTCTCTTGAGGAATTTAAAACCTAATTGAAAGTACATAGGATAAGTAAAAATAGCAAATTCAGATCAAGAGCTGACCTCAGAATCAGAAATCCTGCTTCTGACACATAATGCCTGTTTGACCCTAGGCAATGCTCTAGGCAACTGTTTAGATCCCAGATTTTGTCTGCTTTAAGACTGTAAATCCAAAAGAAAGTGCAAATCTGTATTGGAAGAGGTAATTTCCCCATTTTGGAGTTCCCTATACCAATGAAATCTCAGAGCTAATTGTCTATGTAAAAGAGATATTATTGATTACACTAACTGCGTGAGCCTAGGCAGGTCACTAAACCTAAATTTTATCTATAGAATAATTACATTGGACTAGATGATGTCTTCAGTTTCTTCTAACTCTAAACTAAATTGCATGAGAGCAGAAACATCTGGGACAATCAGGAAAGGCCTCTTATAGAAGGTAGTCTTTCAACTAATTCTTAGATGGAGTTAGGGTCTTCAAGTGGGAAAGATAAGGGGAACAACATTTTAGGACTAAGGGGCAACCTTTGTGAACTCATAGAGACAAGTAATGGAATGGCATTTATGTGGAAGGATATGTTGGAGTGAATATAAGAAAACATTGTGATATGGCAAACAAAAATAAATGCTGTTAAAGTGGATGTCTTTAGGGCCAGATATAAAGGGAGGGAATGGAAACCATAACAAGACTAATGAACTAGACATACAAGAGGTAATGGGGAATAAGTTACAAAACAGAAAAAGAGCAGAACCAAGAGAAGAGAATCAGGTATTAGGGCACAGAGGGGAATTTCAAGAGTTCAAATTCTTGGACCTGGAAGCAATTTGGGGTATACTGAGGTCTGAAGGTAAACATTCCTCTGGGTAGCTAGAGTTCAGATATAAATAATGTTTGTATAGTTGAGGAAGCTGAAGAATTGAGAGGTCAGAAAGATAGAAGAGTCATATATCTGAATTCTGAAGTTTGAGGATGGGGTTAGAGTTGGGAGTAGAGAAGACTGCAATCTAGGTACTGAAATGAATAAAGAAAGGTGGGGCAGAAGATTTATTCCATTACTTAATATATAGCAATGAGAAGGATCAAGCCTGAGTAATATAATCAATTGACAAGAAGTTCAGAAAGAAATGGTTTAGTAGAACTAAGAATAATATCTCCAATTTAGCCATTTTTCATTTTTCTCCCTATTGACTTTATTCAACTTATCTGTCAACTTTAAGAAGAATAGCCTTCTTGAGAGAATGTGTTACTTTTTGATTTTTTAATCTAGTAGGAAATAGTTCTCAGGGTATCTCAGTGTCATATCTTTCATCTTGAACACTGGGTAATTCCATGAAGCCAATGTGTATGTAAAGGCTTAAAAATTCTGGGAGAGAAGGGTCTGGAACTTTTAGCATCACAAATGTTCCTTAGTAAATTATCCTATTTCAGTTCTCTAGCCTTTCCCTTTTTTCTAAAGGGAAATAGTATTCACCTAAAATATACCTTAAAATAATGTTAGATAAGAGCGGAAGATCAATATTCTTCCTTGGATTTCTTTTCTGCTTCTTATAAAAGCTAAAATGCTTAAAGAATAAGGCTGATTGGATCTCAGTTGATTAATTTGAATACCTCAAAGGAAGACTCTGCTAAGCCTCTACTTAAGGAGAAGGCATCTGAACACACAAAATAACCATTGGCAAAGCTACAAAGAAAGAAAACACCAACTGGGGAAATAAGACTTTAAGAATTATTAATGAGAACACTTACAAATCAAAAGGAAGTACTAAATTGAGAAAAAGCAAGGTGAGACTTTTTTTTTTTCTTTTTAGAAGCCTCATTGTTAGAATTGGGAATACTTTCAATAGAAAATGGTGCATATTTCATAGTAGATTTTTTTTAACTAAACTGTGGGATTATTGAGGAGTGAAATTATAATAGCTAATATTTATGTAGAATTATATATTATTTATAATATTAAAAATAGTATATGCAGCATCATATATTTTACATGTAATATAAAATATATACATATATATTTAAAGTTTACAAAGCAATTTACAAATATTACTTCATTTTATCCTAATAGCAATCCTAGGAATTAGGTGCTGGTTGTTATTAGTCCAATTTTTAAATAGATTAGGAATCTCATACAGATAGATGTGAAATTGCTTGCCTAGGATATTAGAACTATTAAGTATATGAGGTTGGATTTGAACTCTGTCACACCTCTCAGATTATTAGGGAGCCAAATCAGCCAGCTCCTTCCTGAGAATTTGGGAATACTTTTAAAAGTTCTAGGTCCAGACAACTAAAGATGCATAGTTGATAGAGCACAAAAAAATTTCAAGAGTTCAAATCTGACCTCAGAAATTTACTAACTGTATGACCCTGGACAAGTCAAATAACCTCTGCCTACCTTAGCTCCTCTGACTGTAAAATAGAAATAATACTTGTACCTTCTTTCAAAAGTTATTGTGTAACAGTAACAACAAGATTTTTTGATGGACTTGGCTCTTTTCAACAATGTGGTGATTCAAGTCAATATAATAGATGGATACTGCATTTTACATCCAGAGAACTGAATGTGGAATGAAACAGTGTTTTCACTTTTGTTATTATTATTTTTTGCTTGGTTTTTTTTCTCTTTTGATCTCATTTTTTTTTTTTGCACAGCATGACAGATATGGAAGTATATTTAAAAGGATAGCATATATTTAATCTATATGAGATTACTTGTTATCTCGAGGAGGGGGGGAGGTAAGGGAAGGAGGAAGAAAAATATAGAACACAAAGTTTTAAAAAATGAATATTGAAAACTATCTTTTACATGTATTTAGAAAAATAAAATAGTTGAAAAAAGTTATTGTGTGGATAAAATGAAATAATATTGGTAAAGCATTTGCAAACCTTAAAGTACTATACACATGCTGCTGCTGCTATTGTTGTTATTATTAGAACCATAATGAAGAGATGGATAATAGGATTATAGTTCTAGACCTAAGAAGGATCTAAGAAATCATTTCCTTTAACACACTCATTGTGAGGTAAGTGAGTCCCAGATATGTTAAATGATTTGGCCAATCTCAGATAGGTAGAGTCAGATTTTGAACCGTTTCTTGACTCTAGAGTCATTGTGGTACCTCATAAATGAAGAGTGATTTGAAGAATTAGGATTAGGTTGACATTTTCTTAAAAGTCACTACTCTAAAAGTGTCCCTCTTCCCTTACTTGATCTCTGCTTTATTAGATAGCAGGAATGTTCAGGTCAGATTTATATACAAGTAAACAGATTCCCATATGTTCACCATGTGGAAAGAGGCTTCAAACCCAAATTCAATTAGATTCTGGGGATGAAGTAGAAGGGAGGGGAAACATAACTAAAAGATTGAAAACAGATTCCTATTCCAGCTGGTGATTAATCAAATATGCCCGCATACCACTAGGTCCTCTCCAAGTTGTCCTATTGGGAAATGGACTCTGAAGAGAAAATTTAACTTAAACCCAATTATAGGTTGACATTTTAGCAGCTAGTGCAATTTCTCTCTGTCCTTTTCTGCATTTTCTCCCCACCCTCTTCTTCCACTGCCCAAGCACCCCACTCACCATCTGTCAGTGTCTGGAAGCACATTTTCCCACTGTATTTGCCATAACCAGCGACTGTTCGAGCTCGCACTTGAACCACATAAACCATGCCTGGTCGAAGCCCATCAATCCGAGCCGTATTGGTCTGACTCTTTGCCATTGAAGAGTTGTATTCATTCTGTTCCTTCATATTATAGAGAGGAAGAGAAATATTTATTAGTCTTACAGAAAAGCAAGAAATGTATCCACCCACCAACTCTTGCATCACATTGTTTCCTCTGTAACACATAGGGTAAGATAACAATTTTGTCACCCCTGGGATGTGATAAATTGTAGAGCAGAGATGGGTGTGAGACCTGTTTTTTTCAGTGGTGTAGGGAAATGCTGGTAAGGAAATTCCCTTTAGTAATGGAAGTCAGCACTTTCCCATCTCTATAACAGCATTTTAGAATCTTGCCCAGAGCATTGAGAAGTTGTGACTTGTCTCTCAGAAAGATGATCGGATCTGTTCAAAGAGGAAGGACATATATCTGAAATGTGTCACCATGAGAAATCTCTACTACTTTCCAAAGATATTTTTGTTTTATTTGAATGTAGGGTTCCCTTTTTGGTGTATATCTGTAATTACAATGATATAGAAGCTTCCTCATAAGAAAACTCTCCAGAGAAGTCCAGATCAGTCAGTGCTTTTAAAGATTTTCCTGAGAATACTGGGAGTTTAAATGACTTGCCTAAGGTCACATAGCCAATATGTGGAACTTGAGCTCAGTTTGTCCTGATTTGAGATTGGCTCATTATCAATTATACCATGATACGTCAGCAGAAATGTCATTTATGGGATAAAGGGAACTTGGGAACTGTCTGAGTTATCTTGAGTATAGGGATGATTTATCTATCTGTCTATCTATAGATGTATAATTATATATATATATGCATATAATATATATATAACTAGTTTTATATATATTAGTTATACACACATATATATAAACATGTGTGCATATTACATATATCATATGTAAAATATATTTTCCTTATTGGGTAGAACTGAGCATGCCATACTATCTATCATTTACATGGTGATTTTAGTTTTTAAAAAATGCTTTTACATACACTAAATCAAATGAGATGATATATCTAAAGTGCTTTGCAAATCTTAAGGTACTATGTAAATGCTAGCTATCATTATTACAACAAATTAATTTCAACAAACTTCAACTTGGTCCTTAATACTTCTTTTAATCATTTTATTCATCTCCCTCTTCTTCCTTCCCTCTACCTCTTCTTCTTTCTCCCTCTTTCCCTCCCTCCTTCCCCCTTCTCTTCCCCTCTCCTTCTCCCCCCCTCATCCCTCCCTCCTTCCCTTCCTTCCTCCCTTTCTCCCTCTCTTTCCAAATTTTTCTATAAAGACTGAAAACATTCTGTCACTTAATACATGTATGCATTTCTTTATCCCCTATTCTATCTCTCTAACTTTTCCAATCCCTCCCTCATGCCTTTGAACATGTATGATTCTTGAACTCATTACTGAGTTCTTCTGGTAACCTTTCAGGTTCCTTTGAGTGGATATTTATCTTATTGAATTATTTGACCACTCCTGCATTCCCTTCCTATCCAGATGGACACTTGGACATTTTTATGAATTAATCATTTTTCTGGCAGGTATACTCCTGCCCACCAGTTTTGTTTGTTTGTTTGTTTTGTTTGCTGCTATGAGTAGGGTGTGATCTTCCTTTACTATAGCTAAACCTCCTATGTGTCTTTAAGTTCCATTTATAGTAAGAATGTCAATATAGATATAGATCAATGGCTTCAGTAGTATATCAGCTTACACATTTTTGGACAAAGATCTCATATTATGTATGCCAGAAGCTAAATTAATGTTTGCACATGGTGAAATTCTTAACACTGTTGAAATTAGGGAAGGAGGGGAAGAGACTACCAGAACATTTTCCCCACAATGCTTTTATTATATTATTCTAATAAAAATTTGGCAAACAGTTCCCTATCTGACAGATTAGTTCCAAACTCTTATCTTTAATATTCAAAACATTTTATCATCTGATTTCTCTTATCACTATACTCTTCTCTAATATGAACTCTCTACATGTCTCCTCACTATTCCCTTCCTCCTTTTTACCTGTTATACCTTAAAAATTCTCTGGACTTTCCTTCCAATAAAGGAAATGTAATGTAATATCCTTGAAGTTGGGGTTTGTTTCATCTTTATTTTTTTTTTCTGCTGAGGCAATTGGGGTTAAGTGACTTGCCCAGGGTCACACTGCTAGGAAGTGTCTGAGCCCAGATTTAAACTCAGGTCCTCCTGATTTCAGGGCTGGTGCTCTAACCACTGCGCCACCTAACTGCCCCAATTGTTTCATCTTTATACTCTGTATTCTCACAAACTGGCACATAGTGGACCCTTAATTGTTGATTGTATTGGATTGTACTGATCAGTATTTTTGCTTAATGACATTATCCCCCATCCTGGAAAACTATCTATAGTTTCCATGAAGTCAAATCCATCAATCCTTCAAATCCCAGCTCAAGTCCTTATGTTTTATATAAATCCTCCTTTTATTATTCTAGTTCAAAACAAGCTTTTCTTCTCTAGCTCCTTTCATGCTTATTAGCTGTGCTATAAAATCAGCACCTTTATTAGACACTATCTTTTTGAGCTAATTGTCTGTACTGGACAATTTACTACCATGGCATAAACTATCTTGCTCTCTAATTGCTTGATGTATATATCTTTTCTTCCTAAGTAGATTAGAAGCCTCTAGTGTACAGGGGCCACCATTAATATTTTTCATCATTTATACTTCTTTTGTACCCTCAATCCTTTTCCTTATCATGGTGCCTAGCACAAAGGAAGATTTCAATTAAAAATTTTTATTTTTTTAATTGATCAAGACATCTTAGCCAAGCAACTTCTTGAGGAAGGTTTGTTCTTCACAAGGGAGGTCTTATTTTGGGGGGCTGTTACTTTTTTTTGCTTAACATTTTAATGAGTAATTTAGCAGGTGATACATATGTAGGACAGACAAATGCAGACAGAATAGTTAATACTAGAGATTACAGAATCAAGATCAAAAATGATCTCAATAAGTAAGGTTGGATCCCTGGGCGAAAGTCAATAAAATAAAATCCACTAGGGAATAAACACTAAGCCTGGGATTTAGGTTCTAACATTTATTAATTACAGAATTAGAGGGTCGAAGAAATCTGACTTGATCCCTACGCTTTTGCAAAAAGCCTAGGATTTTAGGATGGTGAATTTAATATAAATTAACACAATGATACAGCTATTTTTAAAATCTTGAAATATTAAGCTTAATAGAATTATGAGGTCTACATTATACTTACATCACAAATCTATTCTTATATTACAAGTGATTTAAGTATCCCTCTCTATTTTATTTGGGATTCTGGAATATACTGTTTAATTCCTAGGTATTTTATTTTAAGAGATACATTGGTAAACCTGAGAATATACAAGGTCCAAGATTGTAAGGATCATGAAAATCATGTCCTAAGAAGAGTAGTTGAATGAACTAAAGGTGTTTCGCTAGGAAGAGAAAAAAAATATAAGGAATTCCTGTCATCAACTGTTTTGTTGATGAAAGAATTGGCTTTATTCTTTGTTATTCACACTAAAATAATAGTAGAATTTGCAAAGAGGTTAATTTAGGTTTACTTGGATGGATTTTCTGACAACCCAGAATTGCCCAAGCATAGAATAAGTTGGTCTAGGCAGAAGTAGGCTCTTCATTGAGCATATTCAAGCAGAGGTTAGATAACCATAAGACAGAAAGGCTATATTCACTATATAATAGGTAGGGCATGGTGACTCTGATACATTTTCTAATTCTAATTCTTAGCATCTATGATTCTCCCTTTACCATCATTGGCAACAGTCTTTTTTTTTTTAAGCATCCATCAAAGCTCTTTGTACAAATCCAACAGATATAGTGAAATTGAGAAAAATGACATATAACCTTAAAAATATGGATCAAATCCCATTTAAGCAAACTTGAAACAACAGGTTCTTTGTTGAACTCAATATTTATTTGAATAGAGCATTATTTTAGATTTGGAAATCTTCTTATAATATCATTTGGTATCATGGAATCTGCATTGATTATGAGAATTTTTTGGTAGTGGAGACAAGTAGTAGAGTGATGTCTCCAAGTGAAGAAACTCCCTCTTTCAGTGAAGATCAGCTTTTTCTTTACAAGTTATACTACTAAGAATTGCACAAGGCATTGAGAGTTTAAGTGACTTGTGTAGTCATACAGCTAGCATGTGGGAAGTGGGAGATGAACTTACATATTCTCAGTTTAATGTCTGCCCACTTAATCCATTATGCCTCCCTGACTCTTAAAAAACATTAGCTCCCAAATTTTAATTAACTCTGCCTTCCTTCCAAGTGTACTGGATTTAGAGTAAAGACCAACACTAGCATCCAATCAAATGTATAGGTTGGACTTCATTCATATAGGAATTCCCAGATGAAGAAACCCTTTTTACAAGGGAGATCTTAGTGAATTTCCAAGAGCTTCTTAAACTTTTCCCACTCTTGACCTCTTTTCTCCCTAGAAATTTTATGTGACCCTGTGTATATAAGTATGTAAAATAGGTATACAAATCAACCATTTACTGAGAGTAAATCATAATTTTGTGACACCCCACATTCAGTTGCAAGACCCCATATGGGGTTGTGAACCACAGTTTAAGAAGTTGGGGCTTAGAGCTCTGAGGGCAAATATTTTATTTAAAATTATATCATGCTAAAGGTAGGATTTGAACAAAGATCCTCCTGGATTTGAATCCAGCTTTCTCTATCTACACTATATTGCTTTATTCTCTTATTAGACTTGGGACATGAAAGCAAATTGATTGGCAAGGCTATGTCTGGCAAGGCTAGTTTCACAAACACATAGGAGCATACCATGCTCTAGAGTCTCATCATTTGATCCAACCTATCAAGCATAAGACATTATCATGTACTGATATAGAGTTTCATTGGGAAAATGAGCTTAGAATTTAAGGGGTTGAAATTCCCAAAGCCAGAACCAGCCCAGACTAGTAGAGATTATTATGAAGATATATTAAACCTCTAAATGCTTAATCTTTGCGGCAGCCAAGAGCAAATGTGACTTCTCCATCCATAGCTTGCCTATGAGCACTGACATAAGGAAGGAAAAGTGTGACAAGAGTAAACAAAGGGGGAAGATAAATGAAAATGTGTTAAAATGGGAAAGGAGATGAACAGGATGAAGCCACAGGGACTGTCATTAACTTGGTACCATTTGACTTCTTTATTAATGAGCTTGTAGGGAGGTGAGGAGCATATTAATTCTGTTCAAAGGAACTGAAACTGAGAGGTGACAAAGGCATGAGTGGAAAGAGAAAATCAGAGGGAGAAGGAAGCCTAGCAGATTAAAAATGTCAGTAGGAAAAAAACAATATGAAATTCAAAATAATAAAAAATCTATTGTAATAGGAGGAAGCTCCAAGTAGGGATAATTAATAAGAAACTCATGTGATGTGATGGAAAGAACATTTGACTTAGAATCGAAAAACCTGGCTTTAAGTCATAGATATATTAGCCTTTAGGGTTCTGAGTAAGCAAAAGTTCGACTTCTTAAGCATCAATTTCCTAATTCATAAATTCAGATAATAACACTTACATTCAACTAATCACAGGTTGGGCCTCATAGCCCCCTCCTGCTTCCAAGTCATATGGATTAAATGTCAGAAATAGGTTTTGAACCTGAGCTCTCTGATGCTTCAGCAAACCTTTTCCAGTCTGATACTTTTCCTAAATTAAGATGCTATTAAAAGGATTCAATGAAATAAATAATGCCTATAAAAAGATAAAGCTATAAAGTAATATATAAAGATATAACTGTATATTATTACTATTGATAGGCAGGCACATAAACAAACAAATAGTATTTATTCCTTTAG
>JAJPUD010001688.1:34687-45667 GCA_023553655.1 Myrmecobius fasciatus | reverse complement strand
ATAATTCAGATGATCCATTTAAACAATGACAAGATGCTCAGTATGGAATGCTCACTTCCTCTCTGTTAAGGAATGGAGATATTGAAAATGACAATATTAATAATAAAACTTATAGTATTGTTAAAACCTATATAACATAATCTCTTGAGTGGCAAGAATTTTCATTTTTGTCTTTGTGTATCCTGGGTGCCTAGTATAGTGTTCATTCTTATTAAATCCTATGGTTCATACTTAATAAATGTTCATTATAAATGAATTGAATTAATAATTACAACAATAATAACAATAGTAGTATCATTTATATAGCATCTACTAGGTAGCATGAAGTATGCTAAGTGCTTTGCAAATATTATCTCATTTCATTCTTACAACAATCCTGGGAGGTAGAAGCTATCATCCCCATATACAGATGAGGACTTGCCCAAGATAATACAGTTAGTAAGGATCTGAGGTAGGATTCAAACTCAGGTTTTCCTTATTTCAGGCTCAGTGATTTTATTCACTGAGTTAACTGGGGGAATTAAGAATGATGAAAATGAAGATTGAACGAACAATAGGCAAGTGAACTTGGCTTCTTGTCTATTATGCCAGCAGACTGATAGCTCCACTTCTGCAAAGAATTCCAGTGACAAATTTTTGTCCACAGAAGACTGGTCATACTTGGCTCAGGAAGGCTCATTATTAGAAAGTTGGACACCAGGTAAGTAAATTCTTTAGCAGTAATAGAGATTTTCTAATTAGACATGAAAGACTAGGGAGCTACATTATTGAAGGGAATGGCTACACCCAAAATTTTGGGTCTTTTGAAAGAGTAAAGTGTTATTATTAATTATTATTGTTGTTAATAAAAAATAATATTAACACTGCCAATGTCACCACATCCTTTTACATAGCCCTTCATATCTTTTTGAAAAACTTTCACCATATAATACTTTCCTTTTACCACACTGGGGATAGTTCAGAGCAGTTTCATGATTTTAGTAGCCAAAGATTTTTATTTCGAAATGGAATCAAAAAGTTCCATAGTGACATACAGAGGCATAACTTGCAGGATCATTTGCCAAAATACTGCTGAACAGGCTGGTGCCTTGGCACAGAAATCCCCCTGCCTCTGAAGAAAACTTCTCCATTCTCTGGAGTTTAGAGAAATAATGTGCTTCACTGAGGTGTAGAAACTGCCTCAGGCAGTGAGCTGTTGCATACCCATGTTGGTAATTAGTATAAATTATAGACAAGTTGCATTAACAGAGAAAATAAGCCTTTTTTCAGTAGCAGGAATTAATAGCAATTGCAGCTTGCACCTAAAGGAAGTTTTAACTTCTATCACAGTGGTGGGATAGTATGGGAGTGAGAAGGTGATAACAAGTATTAGTTTCATCATTTTGTCAAAAAACCTGTCATCTCTGTTTATGGTGCACAGAGGTGGTAAATGGATTGATCTGGGTAAAAATTATGGGAATTCAAGCTTGAAAGGGAATTCAAAGAGCATTTTCTTTAACCTTTCCATTTTACAGATGAAAAATCTGAGGCCAATAGAGAAGTTGTTTGGCCAAGGTCCCACAAATAATAAGCAGGTGGGATGCAAACCCAAGTTCTCTGACTCCAACATCCTTTCCTACAATACCACTGTTTCTCCAATGCAAATAAGCAAGGTTTGCCTTCTCCCATGACCTTATGCTTGCTTTTCTGCTTTCTCCCTTTCCTTCCACAGGTCTTCTTCTTCCCCATACTCCCAGAATTGGCACCATCTTGTTTTTTTTTTTTTTTTCATCTTCCCCCTTTCAAAATTTGATCTGATAAACCAATTCACCTTAATGGATAAAGAAGAGAGGTAAAGAATGTTAGATGATTTCAGGAAAAGGGAGATTCAAATCCTATATCACACACTAGCTGTGAGAGTCTGGGCAAATCACTTAACTTCTCTTAGTTTCAATTCCTCATATATAAAATGAGGGGATTGGACTGGATCCTTCTAAAGTCCTTGTTGATGCTTTGATATTGTGAGTTAATTTTGGTGGGAAAATGAACAAATCCTTAGGCCAAAGGAACAAATAGCTAATTATAGGACTGGGGAGAGGGAAGCATTTTTTAGCTTGTTTATATTTGATAGGAGGATGGAAAATAGGAGGAAGATTTTGTTTATTTATTTGTTCATTGGATAATGCTGAAATTATCCCCTGTAAATTGCTGGTAAATTTGAACTATATAGATAACTGAGGTCGTATTAGTCTAAATTCCATTCTAGTAAACTCAGAAGACTTTTTGCTTGCTATATTGTCAAATAAAGAAATCTCTAGTATATATAAAAAAAAAAAGATTCTTCCCTTTTAGGGACCTCCTCCCCACTCCAACAGTGTCGTATCACATGTGCAACACTTAAGAATTGCAAATTCAGCTCCATTCTAGCTTCTCCAAATCCCCTGGATGATTTGAATCAATTGTGTTTCGAGCCTCAGTTCAGCAGATTTTTAAAAATTCAGCATTTATTAGGAGCCTGCTGTGTTCAGAATCCTGTGATTGGTAAAATGGAAAGTTTCAATCATATCAAGTCTCTTTTGGCCTTTATGAAGTTTGTGGTTTAAAAATAATAAAAAGAGTTAGCATTTATATAGGACTTCAAAGTTTGCAAAGTACTATAGGCAATAGCAGATAACCACCTAACCTTGTACATTGCTCATACTCTCTAGACATAGCTAAATTCTCACTATCTCATAAAATAATATCTTTTCATAAATTTCTCATAGAAGTATACATTTAAGAGATTTTAGAGTTAGAAAAGAATTTGCATGGTACAACCACTCCTTACCTCTCATAATTATGGGGCAACATAATAACATAAAATTACCTCCACTCTATAGATGAGGAAAATAACATCTAGAGAAGTAAAGTAACATATCCAATGTCCTACATCTTTTTAGTTGTGGAATGGGATGGTGGGGGACCAAGAGGAGGGGGCTAGACCCTTAGGTCCTGGTTTCCTAATGCAGTACTTTTTCTTTCTACCTCACATTGGTATCAGAGGACATCTCATAACTGGAAGGAACCTCAGAGAAACAATCCAAGGCCCTGATTTTAGAGGCAAAGAAAATGAAGCCCATAGTAAATGGAACGACTTGCCTGCAGTCATACAACTCCTAAGTAATATTCTCATATGTGTTTTTTGTTTTTTCAAATAATTTGCCATTAGCATAGAAAGTGTAATAAGATCCATCCCAAGGAGTATGTTCAGAGTGAGCATTTCTGGTATAGGGCAGCTCTAGCTACCTAAAAGAAAAAGTGTGCAAGCAATTTTAACATATTTGATTTTTTGATGCCATGATCTCCTTTATCAGGTAAGCAACAGATACAGCTATATTCTCAATAAAATTGTTTTGTAGCATCAAAACAATTTTAACTGGTCAGTAGTGAACTTGTTTCCACTTTAGTACATGATTTGAGATAAAAACTCTCAAATGAATGATCAATTAATATTTGAATTCCTTTTCCTATTGTCCCAGTGAATTATCTACAAATAAAGGACACTAGAACGATCAATGGTCTAATAAATATTTTACTGTGTTTATAGAGAAAGCATGAAAGACTTATATCCCTTAGTTTTATATGTGTTTGTAGTGAACAAAATATATGAATGTATAATGCATACATACAAGTTAATAGATATATTTGTGTTTATTATGTAAATATATAATAAATATGGTAATATATTACATATGTTTTTTTGTTTGTTTGTTTGTTTGTTTGTTTTTGCTGAGGCAATCGGGATTAAGTGACTTGCCCAGTGTTACACAGATAGGAAGTAGCTGAAGTCAAATTTGAACTCAGGTCCTTCTGACTTCAGGGCTGGTGGTCTATCAACTGCACCACCTAGCTGCCCCATATTACATATGTTTTAAGTGATTATCTGGTACAGCTATCATGTATAAGCATATATATTATATAAATATTGATATATACATATGGATACTTCATTTTTGCCAGTATAGAAATAGTTCTGCATCAAGAAATAGTTCTAGAGAGCCTTAGGTCACTGCCTTTTCCCTCCTTCAGGAACTCTCCTCCAATCCCTCCCCTTTTTCCCTTCTGATTATATTCAGGCTTACGGTGGCTGGTCTTGAGCCCACAGTGCTGCTAATGTCAGGAGTGCAGATCCGGCTCACCTTCTCATAATAACGGATCTCATAGTCCAGGATAATGCCATTGGGCTGCTCCGGCTGTGGCCATGACAGGGTGATGCTCCTCATGGTGGCACTTACCTGGTGCATGATGGGAACTGTGGAAGGAGCTGTGAAGAGATGAAAGGACAAGACAGGGGCAGAAATAAGTATTTTTATAATGACATATTAAACTCAGATGCTTGAAGGCAAGAAACAACAGCAATGTCCCTTCTGTTTAGCTATGTACAACTACTACTCCTACTGTTGTTATTTAGTTATGTCTAACTATTCATGACCCTGCATGGGTTTTTTGCTTGGCAAAAATACTAGAATGATTCTTCTCCAGTGGATTAAGGCAATAAGTTTCTCACCCAGGATAACACAACTATCTGAAGCCACATCTGAGCTCAAATCTTCCTGACTCCAGTTCCAGCACTCTATCCACTGAATCTCCTAAGTGGCTATTGCAGCAGCTAAAGCTGCTACTACTTTGAACATTGCTTAGAGAGTAGAAAGATAGCCTTTTGGGGCAGCTAGGTAACACAGTGGATAGAGCACCAGCCCTGAAGTCAGGAAGACCTAAGTTCAAATCTGGTCTCAGACACTTAACACTCCCAAGCTGTGTGACCCTGGCAAGTCACTTAACCCCAGTTGCCTCAGCAAAAAGAAAGATAGCCTTTTATCTTCCCTCCTTATGTGGCACAGGTATCTGATCTCAACCTGTTTCTAAACACTTGTTGGTTTTCTCCAAATAACTTGTTTATGGGCCATGCATTTCTCAATGTTCCCTAATTCCTTCTCAGTTAACACACATATATTAAAACTGTTTGCTTATGCCAATTACTGGATAGGAAGAAAAAAAGATTATAGGAATAATACCTTGATGCTACCTCACCACAATTTATTTTTTAGTATCAGTATTTCATAATCACCCTGATTGATAAGTGGAGATAGATAGAGGGGAAAGAATGGAAAAATGTCTACTATAAAATAAGGAGAATTTAAGAATAAAGGGAAGGAGGAGGATAGACTGCATTGACAGGAGGAGGATCAACTGCTTTGCCAGACTTAGGTCAATAGATGTGTCTAATTAGTTTTAACAAATATTCACCAAGTCAGTCTGTCAGTCAAAAATCATTTACTAAGCACTATGTTCCAGGAACTTTTCTTAGGAATACCGGAAAGAGGAAGCAATTGCCCTTGCCCCCATTTTAATAGGGGAGACATGTAAGTAACTATGTATATATAAATTAGTTACAGTGTGAATAGAGATATAAACAGTATGAAATATATATACATATGTATATATATATAATTAATACAGAATGAGGACATTGACATTGTGGTGGGCATAGGCTTTGGGCAGAAATGTTAGGGGAAAACCTTCCTGCAGAAGGTGGGATTTGAGCTGTCTTTGGAAGAAAGACAGAGAAGCTAGGACACATAGCTAAGGAAAGAAACCATTTTGGAAATGGGGGAATGATCTATGAAAATCCATAGTTCAAGTATCCTGTCATAATTGCACTGTAGAATGTATGGAAGGTCTGGAATAGTAGGAAGGGGCCCAATTTTGAAGGCTTTAAATGCTGAATAGAAGATAATATTTGATCATGATTGTAATGAGGAGCCACTGGGGTTTACTGAGTGTGCAGAACACTGTGTGGATATGGGGAAATTTACAAAGTTTAAATAAGACTAAATCCCTATCCTCATGAAGTTTGTAATTTAAAGAGGAATAGTGGGTAACTGACTAAATCTGACCTTTGTAGAGGGTTTTTCCCCCCTAATGTAAAACAACAGGACCAGATTATTTTAAAAAATGAAAAATTAAAATAAAAAAAAAGAATTTTGATGATGACTCAGGGCTGATTAAAATTATTATAGCATTTTACACATTAAAGTTTCACATATTTAAATGTAAATGATGGCAAAACAAATCTAATTTGGTACGTTGATTTTTAATATAAAATTTATATAAACCTTTAAAACAGCAAACAATTCCAAGCAATATGTAGTAAGTATAGGTACATTTTATGAAATGTCCGATATTTGACAAATTACTTTGCCTCTTACTGGGTGGGTCTCTGTGTCCTCAACTACAGAACAAGGGGCTTGAATTAGATAATGTAAAATCTCTTACATCTACAATTTCTGTGATCCCAGGGTCCCAAATATTGTAGGAGCTGAGATGAGAGGGATATTAAGCTGAGATTAAGTGATCAAATGAAATTTCACAGAGAAGGTGGAACTTCAGATGAATTTTAAAAAATGGTCAGATTTCAGTGGGTGGGATTTCAGGGGAGGATGAGGAAATGTCCTTGTGGTTGAAAGATGATTCCACTGAATAGGATATGTTCATAGGACACAGAAAAGTGGCCAGTTTAGAGCAAAGGGAGGCTGCAAGAGAGTAGAGGGAAATCAAGTTGCTTAGGTAAAAAGGGAGTCATTCTGTATGTTGTTCTGAAAGTACAAAAAAGAAATACAGATATGGAAATATAGAAAATAGGACACTAAAAAATTTTGAATGGAGGTAAGGCCTAATCAACAAGCATTTTCAAAAAGTACTTGCTCTGTGTTAACCATTGTGCTAAGAAAAATCTGGAATAAAAAGAACCACAACAAAAAAAGCCCTGTCCTTGAGCTTACATTCTAAATGAATGTGGTACGCTCTCTCTCTCTCTCTCTCTCTCTCTCTCTCTCTCTCTCTCTCTCTCTCTCTGTCTTCTCTGTCTCTATCTCTCTCTTTGTCTCTGTCTCTCTGTCTCTGTCTCTCTGTCTTCTCTACCTCTCTGTCTGTCTCCCTCTATCTCTCTCTCTGTATCTCTCTGTGTCTCTCTCATTCTTTCTCTGTCTCTCTGTTTTCTCTCTCTCTGTATCTCTCTCTTTGTCTCTTCCTCCTTTTTTTCCTCTCTGTTTCTCTTCTCTCTCTCTGCCTCTGTCTCTCTGTCTTCCAATCCCTCCCCATTCTCCTTCCCTCCTTATTGTTTCTATGAATTGATATGCTTATACAAGTTACATTGTATAAGTATGTTTATATGCATACAATATATACAATATGCACAATCTATAATACTATATATTCATGACACATATATGTGCATATGTATTTATATACATTCATATAAGTTACATCAAGTTACATAGAAACAAAGTGACTCTGAGGGCAAGATATTAGCAATTGAGGAACTGAGAAAGATTTACAGTTGATGATGCTTGAGTTGAGTCTTGAACACAGAAGGGAACTGAAAGAGGCAAAAGTAAGAATATTCCAGCCATTGGTGGAACAGCTAGTCCAAAGATAAAGTGGTTGAAATTGTGTTAAAGAAAGATCATACTGGCTCTTGAGAGTCTATTGTTAAAATTTCAGTGTAATAGCTAATATGACTTTTATGATTTCACATGTATAATTGATATCACTTTGCTTGCCTTCTCAATAGATGAAAGAGGGAAAAGGAGAGAATTAAAAACTCCAAATAAAAATAAATGTTGAAAATAAAAATATAATAAATGTATGTAAATTTAAAAAATAAATGTAAGCATTTATATCTTGGAAATTGGAAAGTGTTAAAAATCAGGACTTGATTTATTATTTTTTGATTGTCTAAACTTAAAAAAAATGCTGGTGAAAATGTTAATAAAGCAAATTAAACCTAAAAGTCTGTTGTATGTATGTATCTATATATGTGTGTGTGTGTATATATATATGTATATATATATATATATATGTATTTACATATACACAGAGATATCTGCTTGCTAGGTATACACACACACACATACACACACACATACACACACACACACACACACACACCCTGGGTAAATTGATTGTAAACATATACTCCTGGAAGTGTAACTTCATGTGTGAGTTACAATAATTAAGTCATAATAGTTGAACTATAGACTTGGGGAGAGGGGGCATATTTAAGAAGAGTAGAAAAGTAGGAAAAGGACAATTGGGTTTTTTTTGTTTGTTTGTTTTTTGTTTTTTTTTTAAATCCCTTTAATTGCCAAACAAAGAAATGTATATTTGGTTTTGGAAATAAAAGGAAACCACTTGTAATTTGGTATTTTGGGAGAAGTAACATAGTCAGAGCTGAACTTTGAGGAAATTCCTTTGTCAGCTATATGGAGGCTAGATTAAAATGGGAAGAGACTTAAAGATGAATTAAGGATACCACTCAAAAAGTTCCCATTAAAAGTGATAGAGATTAAATGTCACCAGGTTGTGGTTGTGTGAGCAGAGAGAAGCTAATACCAGGGATATTGTAAAGATTAGAAACAAGATTTTGTAATTGATTAGCTCTGTGGAGTAAGAGTGAGGAGCAAAGACTGACTCCAAGGTTTTGAACATTAGTGACTTGAAGAATGGTGATATTCTCAAAATTAAAGAAAAGTTGGGGAAAGATGAAGAAAAAGAAGACGGTAGGTTTATCTTTGGATAGGCTGACTTTAATATGTCTATGAAACATCAAGTTCAAAATGTCTAAAAGGCTGTTGGTGATGTGATACTAAAGAGAGGCTAGAGTTGGATATATGGCCCTAGGAGCTCTCAGCACAAAGATAAGTAGATTATCGGGAACTAATGAGATCATCAAGTGAGAGGTTAGAGAGAGAAAAGAGAAACTAGCTTATATAAACCCTTGGGAAATTCCTCCTTTTAATAATGGGCTTGAGATAGATCCAGATGAAGATACTGAAAAGGAACAGCCACAGGGATTATGGAGAGAAGTAGAAGAGAGGGGATGTCTCAAAAACTAAATCAGAGGGATGATCTTCAAAATTCTATAGAAAGGTCAAGAAAGGAGAAGCTTGAGAAGAGAATATTGGACATTGTCATTAATAAATCATTATAACTTAGGAGAAAGTACTTTGGATGATGAGTTTGGAAGTTAAATTGTCCAAGGTTAAGAAGTTAGTGAGAGGTAAATGGAGGCCCTGAATATAGGCTGTTTTTTCAAGTAATTTAGCCAAGGAGTAGAGAGATAAGCATGATAGAATTATTCAGATAAGATTTAGTGAGGGTATAACCTAGTGATAAAATGTTTGAGGAAGATTAGTATGGCAGAGAGATGTTTTTATATCTATATACATCCCTATACACATATCTTTACATGTACCTGTGTATGTATATGTATGAACATAGTTATGCATTCATATACATACTTTACATATATACAGATAAATATTTATCTATTTCCTTGGCAGGTGTGTTTGTGTATGCATTCATGTATGCTTGTGGCTATGTGTATATGTATACATATGCACACACTAGCAAGAATACACATATAAAATATATAATATATATATATACACATACACACACATAAATTTATATGTTAGTGTTGGATAAGAAGAAATCAAAATCACAAAGGTGGGAATTTGTACATACTAAGAGATAGCAGTGTAGAGAGAAATTTCCAGAAAAACAAAAACAAAAAAAAATTCTCTTTGGTTTCTTAAAGTTGGATTTAGCATTTCATTGTACTTCAAAGAAAAATTATCTCTCAAGAAAGCATTGTTGCAATAGACAATTTCCACAATAAGACATATTTGCAATAATGAGAATGCAAATGAAGAAAAGATGACAAAAAAACTTGAGAGAAGGGTAATAATTTCAAAATCTGTAAATGATTCAGAAATTTTTATTTAGAAATATTATTTATTTCTCATTTCAACTATTTTTTATATAGAATCTTGAAATGAAAATAGCATGGAAATAATAAATGTATGTTGTCTTTTTCTTAGAAAAGTCAGGTAATTGATGAGTCTTCAGTAAGTATTCTAACACAGAAGGTTGTTCAGTTTAGTCCTGCCACGTTAGCTGTGATGAAGGTCATTGCTTCCCCATTCTATAATGTTCCTTCAAAATCTCTGTGGAATATATCTATGTGACATTTACTGTTGTCACTTTATAAATTTAAGATCACAAATTTGCTTTCCACAGTCTTTTTCATCATTCAAAGAAATGAGCATAAATTAGAGTACATTGTTACATGGCATTGGCAAATGCCTATTTATTTTAAAGAGAATTTTATTACATTTTTTCACTTAAGTTTTATTAAAAGTATTATTAATGCAGCTAAATTTAACCAATACCTTATAATATTTTGTTGAATGATAAAAAGCAAGTTTTTAAAGAATACAAACCCCGAGGGGGCGGAGCCAAGATGGCGAACTGCAGACAGCTTTCTCTGTGAACTCCCGGGACATTCCCTCAAACCCAAACAAAGTAAGCCTTCCAACTGGTTTCTAAGTGATAGCACCTCCAAGCATTCGGACTACAACGCACTTCTATCAAAGATCTACCGTGAAAGAACTCCAGAGAAGGTTAGCCTCAGGGGAAATCAGCCACTGGTCGCAATCAGACTCCAGCCGGGGCGGAAGTCAGGGCTGCGATATAGGGGCAGATTTGGGGCACCCAGGAAGCCCCTGGGAGATGCCTGGGCCACTTTGCTCTGCTTGCGGGCAGGTGCTTTGGCAGATCTGCCTTTGGAAAAGGGTGGATCGAGACCAGCTGAAAACGTGGTCCCAGTGTGAATCTAGCCCGACCAGCCTCAGACCGGAAGTCAACTCGGCAAACTGCCCCAGGGCAAATACAAATCGTTGCAGTTTTCTCTGGTTTTGACCAATATCCCAACTTTAAATCATGAGCAAGAAGCAGAAGAGAGCTCTCACCATAGAAAGCTTTTATGGAGAAAAAATAGAACAGTCCCCAGATCCTGACATTATGAAAACAATCCCAGATGAAGCCACAAAGGCAGACTTAAGTTGGTCTCCCTTTCAGAAGGCTTACCTGGATGATTGCATTAAGAATCTCAAAAGA
>JAJPUD010001688.1:0-29687 GCA_023553655.1 Myrmecobius fasciatus | reverse complement strand
ATAGTATAAAATATTTGGGAATTTATCTGCCAAGGGATAGTCAGGAAATATATGAACTAAATTAAAAAACACTTTCCACACAAATCAAATCAGACCTAGTCAATTGGAAAAACTTAAAATGCTCATGGGTAGGACGAGCGAATATAATAAAAATGACAATACTACCCAAACTAATTTACTTATTTAGTGCCATACCACTCAAACTCCCAAGAAATTATCTTACAGATCTAGAAAAAATAGTAGCAAAGTTCATTTGGAAAAACAAAAGGTCAAGAATTTCAAGGGGATTAATGAAAAAAAAAAGGCTGAAGATGGTGGACTTGCTGTACCAGATCTAAAACTATATTATAAAGCAGCGGTCATCAAAACCATTTGGTACTGGCTAAGAAATAGAGTAGTCGATCAGTGGAATAGGATAGAATTACAAGACAAACTAGGCAATAACTATAGCAATTTGGTTTTTGATAAACCCAAAGACC
Organism: Myrmecobius fasciatus; assembly: GCA_023553655.1. Classification (NCBI taxonomy): domain Eukaryota; kingdom Metazoa; phylum Chordata; class Mammalia; order Dasyuromorphia; family Myrmecobiidae; genus Myrmecobius; species Myrmecobius fasciatus. The sequence continues at coordinate 29,208 of JAJPUD010001688.1, read as the reverse complement.
CCAGCTTTTGGGATAAGTATTCACTATTTGACAAAAACTGCTGGGAAAACTGGAAACTAGTGTGGAAGAAATTAGGGCTTGACCCACATCTAACACCACATACCAAGATAAGATCTAAATGGGTTCATGATCTGGATATAAAGAGTGATACTATAAGTAAATTAGAGGAATGTAATATAGTTCACCTTTCAGACCTTTGGAGATGGAATAAATTTATGTCCAAAGAAGAACTGGAACTCTTAATTGAAAACCAGATAGATAACTTTGACTATATTAAGTTAAAAAGTTTTTGTACAAACAAAATCAATGCAGACAAGATTAGGAGGGAAGTAATAAATTGGGAAATCATCTTTACATTCAAGGGTTCTGATAAAGGTCTCATCTCAAAAATATATAGAGAATTGTCTCATATTTATAAAAATTCAAGCCATTCTCCAATCAATAAATGGTCAAAGGATATGAACAGACAATTTTCAGAGGATGAAATTAAAACTATTTATAGTCATATGAAAAGGTGCTCCAAATCACTGTTGATCAGAGAAATGCAAATCAAGACAACCCTGAGATACCACTTCACACCTGTCAGATTGGCTAAAATGACAGGAAAAGTTAATGATGAATGTTGGAGGGGATGTGGGAGGGCTGGGACACTGATGCATTATTGGTGGAGCTGTGAACGGATACAGCCATTCTGGAGAACAATTTGGAGCTATGCTCAAAAAGTTATCAAACTGTGCATACCCTTTGACCCAGCAGCATTTCTATTGGGCTTATATCCCAAAGAAATCATAAAGGAAGGAAAAGGCCCCACATGTGCAAAAATGTTTGTGGCAGCCCTTGTTGTAGTGGCTAGAAACTGGAAATTGAATAGATGCCCTTCAATTGGAGAATGGCTGAATAAATTATGGTATATGAATATTATGGAATATTATTGTTCTGTAAGAAATGACCAGCAAGATGATTTCAGAGAGGCCTGGAGAGACTTACATGAACTGATGCTGAGTGAAATGAGCAGAACCAGGAGATCATTATACACGGCAACAATAGTACTATATGACAATTAATTCTGATGGACATGGCTCTCTTCAACAATGATATGTTTCAAACCACCTCCGATTGTTCACTGAAGAAAGCCATATACACCCAGAGAGAGGGATGCAAAATGTGGACCACAACATAACATTCTCATACTCCTTGATTGATGTTTGCTTACATTGTGTTTCCTTTATCTGATATATCGTTTGTGTAGATAAGATTTTTCTTGCACAACAATGATAAGTTTGGAAATATGTATACATATATTCGATTTGCCAATATTTTAACATAATTAACATGTAGTGGATATCCTGCCATCTAGGGAAGGGGTGGGGAAGTTGGGGGGAAAAAATTTGTAACGGAAAGCTATGTAAGGGTTATTGTTGAAGAATTACCTACACATATGTTATGCAAATAAAATAAAATTTAAAAAAAAAAAAAAAGAATACAAACCCCAAAGTACAACTTGGTTCCTTTCCTACACTGCATTGACTAGTATAAATTGCAGCATGATGTAACCTTGCTTTTATCACCAAACTGAATTACAATAATTCTTTCTGGGTATGCTTATCTTGGAATTAAACTACTTCCTAGCTTGCTTGTCTTTCCATGACTTTAGGTCAAGTCATCATCAAAAGCCCTAGTTTTTCACATATGCTGGCTACATATTTCTTAGAAAGAGTCTTGTGGATTATGATGAACTATCTTGTTTACAGAGAAGTTTCTTAAAATTTTCATTATCAATTTTTCTAGTCAATATCCTTTTGGTTAGTATAAATGTAACCCTATTTAAAAGGCCACTGATATTGGACTCTGCCTATTGGTGGATATGAAGGCCCTCACCTGCAAGAAGGGAGGAATAGAGTTAGTAAGAGCTGAGAGAGATCCAGCCTTTGGGATTTTTTTTTTTTTTTTGAGACTTCAGGGCCAGTCACCTTTGGAATTCAGCAAGCTTCAAGTCTTCCACCATGAAATCACTTCAGGTACTCCTAATTTTCATCTTTAAAAAGGAAGATGGAAAAGGTCTCTAGAAAGACAGCAGAGGAGCTGGCAGTTTCTATCATGTCTCTATTCTCAGCTTACTATAATATTTTGGGTAATTTTTCCTTAGGTGAGATCTTAATTGTCTCACTCCCAATGAAAAAGGTCCTTCCCTTTGCATTGTCTGATAAATATTCTGCTATATACACTTTTTCTGATTACCATTTTCCTATGATATGGATAAATGTGTTTCTTTTCTATTTGCTATGTGTATTCATTGAGAATTGGTATTAGGTAAAAAAGTAGTCAAGCCTCAGATATCGTTACTGGGGTCTTCTTTACCTCCAGAAATGACAAGAATAATTAGAAGTTATATGGATCTCAATCATATCATTTAGACTAATATTTAAAGGAGTAAACTTGTAGCACAATACTCTTCTGTCTGAGGAAACTACAATGACCTCAGCCCTGACTTCCTGCTTCCCCTCATGTCAGGAATGAAAATATCCCTTGAAGAAGGAGAAGGGTGTGAGGAGAAAAGGCTAGAGTTGTCTATTCTGTTTCCCTTAGAACTACACACAAAGATAGGCCCCTCACCATATATGGGCCTTTTTACATGTGCAGTACCCATTACTCTCTTTGTTACACAGGAGAAATCTCTGGTAGAAAAATAAAGATATGATGTCTCTGTTTTTATCCCATTCCTATATACCTTCCTTTGTTCTCCTTTCTGCCAATGAAAAAAGGAAAAAAAAGTCTCTGGAGAAAAATAAAACTCTGTGATTTCTTTTTTCTTCCAAATAGAAGAAAATCTTTTCTCTTTTGAAGAGAAATAGTTTCCCCAAACAATTTTCTATTTTCAAACCAGCTACAACTGAAAATTAAATACCAGATTTCTCTAAAGTCTACTGTCATTTTCAATTTAATAATTGAATTAAAAAAATATTAGGCACTCCTTATTGCTAGGCATTAGTGATATAAGATAAACAAGGAAAATCATCCTTGACCTCAAACATATTGAGGGTAAGATAAGAATATGCTTAGGGGTAAGAAAATATAAAATGATTTGAGGATGAAGAGAGGATAAATACTTTGCGGGAAGGAGGAAAGACTTCATATAAAAGTAGGCATCCAAACTGAGTCTTGAAGAAAACTAAGAATTTTAAGGGCTATGAGATTGAATGGACTCAAAGAATTCTGACTAATGGATCAATGTCAGTCTAAAATGCCCCACCCCACCCCACTGCTAGCACTTCCTTGGTCCATTTCTATTCAATTTAACTCAACAACTGTTTTTAGTTCCTACTATATAAAAAAATAGTACGCCATCCCAAACAAAAGAAGAACTGGAGTTCAGGTAAAATGTGTATTCTAAAATATGTGCTCCTAGCCTTTCACATATCTCAATTTTGTCAGTTAGTCATAGACAAACAGAAAAGGATCAAAATGAACTAATCAATCAATCAATCAGCAAGCACTGATTAAAGTCCCTCTATGAGCTAGACACTATGCCAGACTTTTGTCATGCAAAGTAAAAAATAAAACAAGCTTAATATATGGTCAACTCATGATTATCTATGATTATATTCCCTAACCCTGATCTTATGCTTCATCATAGGATGGGAATAACCTTGAATTTTCAAAGTTTAGTGTTTTAAAGTATACACACACACACACACACACACACAAACACACATATGGTGTTATAGTTCATTGTTCAGTAATGTTCAACTCTTCATGACCTCATGAACCATAGCATGTATATATTGTGCACATGTGTATACATGCACACAGATGACACGATATACATATGTGTAGATACGTAAAATATATACCTATGTAATAATATAACATATATGCAGTATAGAAACATACACATATACACACATCAATGTTCATTAATGTGTTAATGTCCCAGGTAAAATCATAATAACAAAAGCTCATCATCAGTTACCAACTAAATGGAGACTTTTTTATTGTAACCAAGACAACTCATGAAAATGTTTACTAAAGCACAGTCTACCTGAAACAATGAATCAAGTATCTTTTGAAATACAAAATAACATCTTATAGAGTGGAAATCTATTTTCTTTTATTTTCTCATCTTCTCTTGATTTAAGTTGTCTCTAAATTTTAAAAAAAAAACATCAATAAATGAAATGATATGGTGGAAAAAATGGGTTGCAGAGTGAAAGGACTTGAGTTTAAAACTTGGCTGTGATACTTGTGACCTTGAACAAGTTATGGAATCTCTCTATGCCTCAGTTTCCTCATATGTAAAAAGGACTACCTTTTTTAAAATTTTGATTTTCTTTTGTTTCAATCAAAAGCCAGAGGTTTAGTTCTGATGAAAGACCTCTTAAACTTAAATAATTATGTCAGTGCCACGCTCTGAAGGAAGATGAGTCAGACAGAAGATTGGCCTTTGAGAGGCAGAGGGAGGGAGCATCATTTTGAAAAGGAACATGGGAAGAAGGAGGCAATATAAAAAAATGGCACTGCTTTCCAATTATTAGGTTTTAATAATGTGACTTCTTGATTTAAATTAATATTTAGAACTTCAGATAGGCCCATAATGAAATGTAAATACTATTTTAAATCATATATAAATTATTTGAGAATTATCTGAATTTTCCCTTCGTTAGCATGAATGATTCATTCTTTCATATAGTAAGCATTTATTTAGCACAAAGGAAATGTGACGTGAAAATTCAGAGATTTCTCCATTCCAAATGTTCTAAAGGACTACTTGCACCTGACCTATGGTAGAAGTCTTCCACAAACTGACTATGACTAATCAGTCATAGTCAAATCCACTGAACCTTGACCCTACAGTGATGTCATTGGTTCTCTTTAAAAATAAAGGGTGAATGAGGCAAGTACTCCATATAAGAATTGTACTAATAATTGAAAATTGGTAATCTTCTTTCCAAAAATATATTTTCAAATGAAACTACACAAAATAGCTAAAAGATAGTCTATAGAGAATGGTAGCTGAAGTTTCATATACTCAAACTATCCTAGAACAGATCATTAAAGTTGTAGCTTCTAAGCTTTAGTACAGGTGATTATCATTAAAACCCAGCATATGTTCATTAACAATGAAGATATGCCAAATGAACTCCATTTCCAAAAAGGAAAAAAAAGGGGGGGTATTAGATTAATAGGGAGGATTGCAGAGTGGATATAGATTTAAGCAAAGCATTTAATGAGGTCTCTTACAATATCCTTTTGGACAAACTGGAGAGAAGCCAACTGGACCTTAAGAGACAGAAGTCTGACTTGGTATTAGTGAATTGAATGTCTCCAAGTAGTGTTAATCAATGTCCACCTGAAAGAAAATCTTCCATGGACCAATGAGCCCCATGACTCCATCCTTGACCCATTTCTGTTCAATTCAACAAACATTTCTTAAGCATCTACTGTGTGTGAGGTCCTGTGCCTAGACAAGGATACAAAGGAAAAACAAGGAAGTCAAAAAAACTCTAAAAGCTTATGAGTATAATAGGGAACCAGGGGACCTCTTAATCAATATGATAAGTTTCCCCAATCAAGAGATTAGAGAGAGATACATTCCATTCCATAGTGATTCAACACATTCAACATAGTGCCCTAACTCTTTGCTAAAAGAGCACAGAGAACTCCACTGATGGATTTCCAGAGACTACTGCTGCTGTATGGTCATTGTTTGAGAGTAAGAAAGCTGAATTCTTATAAGAGAAGCTGGCCTCTTTGGGTTTTTATATATATATATATATACACACACACACACACACATACATATACATATACATACACACACATATACATATACACACATATGTATGTGTGTATATACACATATATGTATATTTAAATATTTTCCCAATTGCATATTAAATTCTAATTTTTTAAAAATTTGAGTTCCTAATTTTCTCTTTCTCATGTCCCTCCTTCACTCTTTTAGAAGGCAAGCAATACGATACTGATTATACATGAAGTCATGTAAAACACATTCTATACCAGCCATGTTGCAAAACAACACACACACACACACACACACACACACACACACACACACACACACACACCAAGAAAAAGAAAGGCTTGTATTACTGTCTCAGTTAAAGTGACTAAGTCTTACACAGTTGATTATTGTTATAATTCTTCCCATATTTTTTTTTCCCTGAAACCATCCTGCTCATCACTTCTTATAGCACCTGCTTCCAGGAATTGTGAGGATCAAATAAGATAATAGATGTACAGTGTTTTGATCTATCTATTTATCTATCTATCTACTTATCTATCTATCTATATGTTAATAACAATAATAATGCCAAATCCTTATTGGTTCTTGAGATCCCAGTGTCTTAAATATTGAAATATTTCATGTCAGACTTAGAAAGGATCAATCTGCAGAGTTCCGTATCTCTATGTGATTGGATTTTCTACTGGCCCCTTATTCCTGGGGAACCTTGATGTAAATGGCAATGAATCTCCAGAAAATCAATTTAAGAAGAATTTCTTCTGTTATCACAAATGACTAATTGTTTTACCAGGACCAATCAGAAGCAGCATACCCATCCCTATAGTCTTCAGAAGGTAAATGTAATTGCTTCCTGCCTTGACCCAGGCTTATGATAGTGATGAAATCATCAAAAGCCCCCTTTCTGGCTATTCTTATGTATGAGCAAAAGAAATTTTTTTTAATTTAAAAATGAGACAATAACTTGTATGAGGAGAAAGAAGGAAGTCTCTATTACTATGAAAATAGGATGTAGTTTATATCCAATGCTGTTTCACGTACTTTGTTTATCTACAGCAATTACTATAGTTGTTGCTTTTCCCAGTAAAAGTACCACCTTTAGATTTGGTTTTCTGTGTGCTATGAATAATTCTAGAAAGTAAAAAGAAAAGTTTGTGTTTATATAGTGTTTCAAGGTTTACCAAAAACTTGTACATATATATTGCCTCATTTGATTCTCACAACAACTCCTTAAGGTAAATATAACAAGAAGTGCCTGAATAACTAGAATGAGTAATCTATGGCCCCACTCTTCTATGGTTGTCTCCTATTATACAACTCCAGTAAACTTAAGGTTTAAATGGTACCCAATTCCAGATAGAACTAACTGTTAAAACTCCTATAACCTTGCTGATGCAGCCTAGTTAGGATTTAATTCATCCTCTCTTCTTTTATCACTGTTCCATGCTCTCTGACCCCATTACCTTACCAGAAATATGGCAGGCCTTTTATCTGAAGACTCTATGTAAATTCAGGTCCCATGGGATCTGAACTTTCTATTAGAAAGCACATTTCATTATTGGTCCAAGTCCATCTTGCATATTGTTCTAGACAATGATGGGGAAAAGGGGAGACCATCTGCGGCTCTGTCCCTGCTATATCTTCCTGTTATGCTTGGATATTATTATCAATAAACCATTCTAACCCACTTCAGTGTAGTTGAGTGTCATTTGCTGGAACTATGACCAAATTTACATGATAATACCTAGAATCAGATACAATAGATATGATTGTCTCTATCTTATAAATAAACAAACTGAGGCTCAGAGACATTAAATGAGTCAGCTAGGTGATGCAGTGGATAGAGTGAGCACTGGGCTGGAAATCAGAAAGATTCATCTTCATAAGTTTAAATCTAGGTTCAAATGCTACTAAGATATATGATCCTGAGCAAGTCACTTAACCCTATTTATTTCAGTTTCCTCATCTATAAAATGAACTGGAGAAGGAAATGGAAAGACACTCCAGTATCTTTACAAGAAAACCTCAAATGAAGTCATAAAGAATAAGCAAGACTGAACTGCCTGAAAAAAAACAGGGTCTCACAGCTGGCAAGTATCAAGATTGGGGTTAAAATCCAGGTCTCTTCTGAATCTGATTCTAGCGCTCTTGACATCACACCACGGTTTCCTGAGAACCGTTAAACTGCTGAATAAAATTAAATGCAGAAATGACCTCAGAGTCTGTTAAGAGAGTAACTTTTTCAGAGTTCAATCAGATTTAGAGTGAAAAGACAAAAACAGAAAGAAATGGCTCATCATGAAGCATTTGTAGGCTATAGAATGTCTGAAGAGGTACCTTGGAAAAGAGAACTTCACTTCCTAACTCTCTTGCTGGTTGAAATCTTTTGGAAGGCTTTATGATTAAATAAAAAGCTTGAAATAGATGAAACTCATTTAAGACCTTTGGCATGAGCCATTGCAAGAGAGATATTTAGAACAGTAAGACTAGGATCAGCCATTTCAAAGGGGCATAGTAAAAGATGTGCTGTTCTATTTACTTGTTCAGTGCTATGTAAGATAATCACAAACAGATGATACTATGGAGTATGCTCAGGACTGCTGGATATCACTACTGTCACTTTTTACTCATAAAGAGTTTATAGCTTTGTGGAAAAATATTTCCTCTCCTCAAAAAATGGCTTTGAATTGAGGGAGAATGATCTCTCCTCCTTAGTCATGATAGGAGAAAATGAACCAAACAAGTGAGTGTTTGTGTGTGTGCATGTATGTATACACATATATACTTCAATTAATAAAATTATTCAATTAATTAAAATATTTTAGATTAAAATACTTGTCTTCCCATATATACATATGTTTATATATACATATGTTTATGTATTTATGTATATATGTTATATATACATGTTTATATATGCATATATGGAAAGTCTATAATGTGGAAATATTTTAACATGATTGTATATATATATATATATAAACTATCAGATTGTTTTCTGTTTTGGAGAGAAGAATGGGAAGGAGAGAGGGAGAAACATTTGGAAGTCAAAATCTCACAAAGATAAATCTTTATATGTAATTGGAAAAAATAAGATGCTATTAAATAAAGAAAAAATAGCCTAAAATATTTTCATTAATTGAACACAATGGTCTTCAGGATCACAGATCTAAAGATAGAGAGAACCTTAGCAGTCATCTAATATAATCCCTTCATTTTTCAGATGAGGAAACTGGGGCCCAAATAAGTTAAGTGACCTGCTCAAGGTTATATAGGTAGAAATGTGAGGGGTGGGATATGAACCAAAGTTTTTTGATTCCGAAGGCCAACTCATCATTGTATCCTATGTTACTGAGATCTGAAAAGAAAAATGAGAAATTCTAAAGTATGGGTCAGTTTCTCACCACTGATGAAATGTTCTAGTATTGCAGAAAATACATTCTATTTTCTCTTCACCCTATAATTTGTCTTCTGGAAGACTCTTCCCTTCAAGTAACTCATAATGGATTACATTTGTTTCTATTTTTAGAAATATCTCAAATATTTTTCCTTTGCTCCTTTCTCCTAGCTTGGGGTATGTGTGGAAATTCCATGTTTTCATGTGGAATCCTCTGAGATAAAGACTATTCCACAAAAAGAAACTGAGTGAAAGTGAACTAGGGGGTTCATAAGTAAGTAGTTAAGGCTCTGGGACAAAGAAAATTACTTTCAATCCATTTTATTTAATGAAGAACCTTTGGGGGACAGGTGGAGCACATAAAGGAAAGAAAAGGCAATACTTGAACATGCAAAATATTAGCATTAAAAATTACAAAAGTGGAAGACCAGTTTTTTTAAAAGAAGAAATTTGTGGAAAGCCAATCAATCAATCAACCAGCAGTTATTAACTACATATATATATATATACACACATAATATATAATTATATTATGAACTATGCTAGAACTATGCTGACATAAGGAATATGCAGACAAATTGAAATAGTTTCTGCTTTCAAAGTCCTACATTCTAGAGGAAGCACCTACTAGATACAAAGCACTGTCCTAGGTTTGGAGAAACAAAGACAAAAATAGGAAAAAAAACTGTCTAATCAAACTTACACTTTACTGGGAAATCATAACATATTTTAGGCTAGGCCTTCTTCAATTCAGCCCAGTAATATTGGAATTGGAACTGAAACAAAATTAAAGACTTGTGGTATGTAGTTTTTAAAATTACTTAAAAGAAGAGATTAAAAGGAAATGATTAAAATAGGTATTACTACCCTTAGCCTTTGTAGTCATCATGGAAGCAATGATTGATGAGAATGATGTCCCATAGGACAGGAGGAATTTTGTTAATCCTCCAATATACCAGTTTCTCAGACTGAACTTTCTTATAAGGGATTCTAAAGTCAATAGTAAGCAGTTCCTTAAATACATTAAAAACAAAAAGGCAATCTTTTGCTCATGACAGTTCTGAACTGAGAAAGAAGATAATAGATAGACCAAAATAAATTCTTTATCTCAGGTTTTTTTATTTGTTTGTTTGTTTTTTGTATTAGGGTACAAGGAAGTAATAACAATGGTTCTAGGCCCAGTCTTCTCTACCAATCAAGTTTTTAAGCTGGCCTCCTTAAAGGGACACTTTTGGCCTATGTAAAAATTGTGCTGCTCCTACTATATGTATACAGATAAGTAATTGTAACATATGCATAAACTAATACAAACAAATTGAAGAAGGGGAGATTATTAACAATAGTAATTAGGGAACTCCTTATTAAAAGATAGTTCCTAAGCTATATTTTGAAGAAAACTAGAGGTTTGTTTTTACTGTACATCAAGAATTTTAATGTCACAGGAAAATCAATGAAATATCAATATGTTATAAGTATCTTTTACTGTATGTGGCACCATTTTCATAGAAAACTAGGAGTTTTTAAGAAGAATCCAGAAATAGTAATTCATTTTTACAAAGGCCTGAGAGTAGGATATGTAATGTCTTACACATGAAACAAGATATCACTTTCATGAAAGCATTGGTTCTCTTAGAAGAAAAAAAAAAAAAAAAAAAAGGATGAACAACAATATGGAACAATTAGCCGGATTGTATAACTAGATTGGAAACCATGTAAAATGGAATAATATAGACTATCTGGAACATTTTATAAGTAGGAAATAGTATGGAGGATTGCAAATGTCAGGAAACGAATTTTGCATTTTATCCTAAGAACAAAAAGAATATTTGAAAATTTTGTAGAAGTAGAGTTATTTAGTCAGAACTGTGTTGGAGGAATACCAATTTGGCAAATTGTGAAGAGCTACTTAGAAAGAAAGAGAAGGGAGGCAGGGAGAAGTGATTGTAATAGAGGGATAACTTCCAGAAACCAAAATGGCAGTAAGCAATAAATTGCCATAACTCTTCCCTAATCAGCTCCAAACAACCATAAAAATGTGCCTCCAAACAAATTGTGTAACAGCAGGACCAGCAAAATGACAGAGTGAAACAATCTTTTAGCTCAAGAAAGTTGGAAAATCAGCAAGAAAAGTCAGTCTCACTGGGGTGAAAAGCAAATGCAGTCCAGGATAAGAAGTCAGAAGCAAGCTCTACTTCAGCAAGGCAATAGGAGATCCTGAGCCCTATTATGGATGGATCAGGCAAATCAATACCTCCCATGTGTCTCAGCATAATAAAGGGAAAGGGCAGACTCCAGTTCCAAAAATCTACATGCAAACAGACAACCACTGGTTCAACCACCACATGTTTCAGTGGAGAGCTGGAAATGCAGAACATCCTGCCAACCTCAGCACATGTCAGCTACCAACATTAGGACCTTGGCTCAGAACCATGTAAACTCTTAGATCTCTTCAGCTCCAACAGCACCAATTACCCCTGCCCCACAACCCTCAGCCCAGCAAGAGACATGAGAGTCCCCTATGTACTATGGGGCAACCTCAGTATAGCAACAGGTAAAAAACTAAGACCTGCATTCCCTGGAAGAAGAAGTCTTGAAAGAGTGCTCTTTTATCCCAGAAGAACTCAAATTTAAAAGAAATGGAAAAGGCCAAAAAAAGATGGGCAAACAACAACAACAAAAAATGATTCTAACCATAGGAAATTATTATGGTGATAGGGAAAATCAAGACACAAACTCAGAAGAGAAGAACAATGTCAAAACACCTAGGGGCAAAACCCCAGGGAAAAACAAGGAGTGATCTCAAGCCCAGAAGGGACTCATGGAAGAGCCAAAAAGGAAGCTCAAAATCACATATAAGAGGTAGAAGAAAAAATGGAAGAAGAAATTAGAATGGTACAAGAGAATTAAAAAAGAGAGAGAGAGAGAGAGAGTCAACAATTTGGGGAAAAGAAAATAACTGCTTAAAAAATGGAATTGACAAAATGAAAAAGGGAATACAAAAATTCACTGAAGACTCCTTTAAAAATGCAATTGACCAAATGGAAAAGAAAATACAAAAGCTAATTGAGGAAAACAACTTTTTAAAAGCTAGAATTGGGCAAGTGGAAGCCAATGAATCTCACTATAAAACATCAAGAATCAAGTAAACAAATTCAAAAGCATAAAAATAGAAGAAAATGTTAAATACCTCATGGGAAAAACAATTGATTTGGAAAATAGATCCAGGAGAGACACTGAGAGAATCATTGGACTACTGAAAGCCATAATCAAAAGGAGGAACTGGACAGCATCTTTTAAGAAATTATTGAGGAAAATTGCCCCGATATCCTTAAACCAGAAGGCAAAATAGGCTATCCATTTATCACCTCAGGAAATAGATCCCAAAATAAAAATTCCAAAGAATATTAAAGTCAAATAATAAAACTATTAAATCAAGAAAAAAAATGTTTCAAGGAGCCAGAAGAAATAATTCAAATATCAAAGAGTCACAATCAGAATTAGACAGGATTTAGTTTGTGCAACATTAGAGATCAGATGAGGTAAATTATTTCACATGAAGAGATGCAAAAGACCTTTTAAATTGGAGGGGAAAAGGGGAAGGTGGACAGTGAGATCACTTGCATCTTTCTCTCATCAGTATATACACAATCAGTTGAATATAGAAATCTATTTTAACCAATAGGAAAGTAAAAGGAGAGTAGAATAAGTAAGTTGGGGGGGGGTGTCAGGAAACAGGGCAGATCAGGGGAGGTGGTAAATAGAAGGAAAAAAAAATCTGTCAAGAAAGGAAAGAGTGAAAGGAGAGAGAGGAGGGTAAACAGGAGGAAAAAAAATCTCACAATTAGTAATCATAATGGTGAAGGTGAATGGGATGAACTCTCCCATAAAATAGAAGTGAATCAAAACCCAACTATTATAATATGTTGTTTTCAAAAAACACCCTTGGGGTAACTAGAAAGTACCATGGAAAGAGCACTGCTTTGAAGTCAGGAGGGGTTAAATTCAAATTCGGCCTCAGACACTGAACTGAAACAAAAGGAAAAACAAACACAGTTGAAGAAGAGGGATGCACAGAGAATAAAAGTAACGGGCTGAAGCAGAATCTATTATGCCCTTGACTGAAAAAAACAAAAAACAAAAAACAGAGAAAGCAATCCTAATCTTACACAAAGCAAAAGCAAAAATAAATCTAATTAAAAGAGATAAGAAAGAAAACTTCAAGTTGCTAAAAGGTATGATAGACGATGAAGTAATATCAATACTAAATATTTATGCACTGAGTGGTATAGCATCCAGATTCTTAAAGGAGAAATTAGATGAGTTTCAGGTTCATGACCAAACAAGAGATAGTATCACAAACTATTAAAGAGATCATTTTAATTATATTAAATTTTAAAAGTTCTTGCATAAACAGAACCAATGTAATCAAGATTAGGAGGAAAGCAGAAACCTAGGAAACAATTTTTACAGCAAGTATGTCTGATAAAGGCCTCATTTCTCAAATATATAGAGAACTGAGTCAAATTAATAAGGATATAACCCATTACCCCATCAATAAATGGTCAAAGCATATGACTAGAACGTTTTTTCAGATGGAGATATGAAAGCTACCTATAAGTATAGGAAGACATTCTAAAAATCACTTTTGATTAAAGAAATGAAAATTAAAACAGCTCTGAGGTACCACCTCACACCTTTCAGACTGTCTAACACAACAACAAAAAAAAGTTAAATGTTGGAAAGATTATAGAAAGTTGGGTTCCTAATGTATTTTTGGTGAAATTGTGATCCAACCACTCTGTGTGACAATTTGGAACTATACCCAAAAGGCAATCAAACTGTACATACCCTTTTATCCATCAATACCACTAACAAGTCTGTATCCCAAAGAGATCATTAAAAAAGGGAAGGACATACATGTACAGAAATATTTACTGCAGTCCTTTTTATGGTATCAAAATATTGGTAACTGAGAAGATGTCCATCAGTTGAGGGAAGGGGATGGCTGAACAAACTATGGTATATGAATATAATGGAATACTATTGTTCAATAAGAAATTATAAACAGACATTTAAAAACAGCAACAACAAAACCTTTTAAGATTTGCACAAACTGATGCAAAGTGAAATGAGCAGAATGTGGAAAATATTCTACAATCTCAGCAACATTATGTGATGATTTACTATGAATGAATCAGCTCTTCTCAGCAACATTATGATCTAAGACAAGAACAGAGCACACATGAAGTACAATGCTCTCCACATCCAGATAAAGAACTGATGGACTTTGAATTCAGATCAAAACACACTTTATTTGTGTGAGTGTATGTGTGTGTGTGTGTGTGTGTGTGTGTATGTTTCTTTTGACCTATTTCTTCTTTCACAATTTTGACTGCTATGGAAATGTTTAACATGATAGCACATGTATAGCATATCAAATTGCCCATCATTCTAGGAAGGCAAGCAACGAGAAAGAAAGAAAAATTTGGAACTCAAATCTTATAAAAATTAATGCTAAAAATTGTCTTGAGATGTAAATGAGAAAAATTACAGTATTTAATTTTTTATAAAAGAAGTTATTGCAAGAACTCAAATAAGAAGTAATGAGGAATTGAACTGGGGTTTCCACAGGCTGAGACAGACAAAAAAGGAACAGATGTGAGAGACTTAATTAAGAAGGCAACTGATAGGAGTGATGAAGAAAAGAGATGACTTGAAAATGGTCCACCTGGTTGACTCTGAATGTTATAGTGACCTTAACAAGAATAGGGAGCTTTGAAGGAATGGGCTTGGGGAAAATATAATACATTTCATTTTAGAGATGTTGATTGAGTTAAGGCTAAATAATGATATGGTTTAGTTGGAACTTTTTGCAGTAAGTGAAAGACTTGACATAATTAGTAGAAGTGCATAACCTATGAAATACATTGTGCCAGGTTACCATTTCTGTAAGAGAAGAGAGGAAGTAAGTAGAAGAGGTTTATTGCTATATGTGGCAAAAACCAAGAGTAACAATATCAAAATCTTATAGAACAAAGGAAATGGTACAACCTTTTGGTGGGTTTTTATTGTAAAAAAATAAGTAGTCATAGCTTATGATATTGGCCAAGTAACTACTTAATTGTTAGTTGAAAATGCTAAAATTGAAGAAGTTGAATTAAGCCAAAAAAGTAACTGATGAAATGCCAAGTATTCACATTTAAATACTTCTTTGTTTTGGGATAGCATATGGAAGCAAGGTTTTCAGATAGGATGAGTAATTGTTTTCCAGGACATAAAGTTTTAAATTCCCCAGGGAAGAAAACAGTGAGCTTCACTCTGAATTGTGAACAGGAAGTGGTGAAGAAAGTATTCCTGGATGAACTATAATGTTATAAAGGTTACAAGTGGTTGAAGTTCAGAATTCTGGTAAAAAAAAAAAAAGGAAAACAAAACAAAAATTCCATTAAAGGTTTTTTTTTCCCAATTTTTAAAAGGAAATTATTGTAACATGAAGATACTGAGTAAGAATCATCACCATTACTACCTCTCTCCCCCCACCCATGCCAAAGAAAAGGCAGTTAAAAGAAATACAACAGGAAGTAATCAGACTATTTTTTAAAAAATTAAACAAAGAATGTATTACAATCCTGGAAAATGGGAGCCGCTGATTGTCAAAGAATGAACATTGGTGGCTAAGAGCCTAGTAAAGTAAGCATTTTAAGAGGAAGGAAGTAGCCCAAAACAAAGAAAACAGAGAAATCCATAAATTATGCCAGGGCAGTCACAAAAAGGAAATTAAAACACCAAAAAATTTAAACAGTTTTTGGTAAAGTTTTCTAAAGTCAGTAGCAAGTGGTTATTTAAGTATGCCAAAAGGAAGAAGCTAAACATTTGCTCATGACACTTACACAATTAAAAAAAAAAAAAAGATAGCAGATGGATTCAGATAAATTCTGTGCTTCACTTTTAACTGAGGATGATGTGAAGGATATTCCCACTCCCAGAATGCTTTGGAAGTAGACATATTTTAGATTTGTATCAAACACAGGTGCATAAACGTGCAAGACATCTTAGATCTCACTGACAAATTATTTGTTTATAAATCACAGGGACAGGATGGCATAAACCCAAGAATTTTCAAGAAACATAAGGATGAACCCAGACAATCATAGGCCAAAAGGAATAGCCTATCTTTGCAGATGGCTACTGTGTCAGATGATGGAAAACTTGCCAAATGCAACTCTCATCCATAGGAGACCTCTAAAGAGAATTATGGAGAACCAGAAATCATTAAGCCTCTGTTCAATACTAGAGAAATTGGACTGACTTCCTCCCTTATTTTCTTCCTCCTTTCCTCTTTTCAATACTAGAGAAATTAGATTGACTTCCTCCATCTTTTTCTTCCTTCCTTCCTTCCTCCCTCTTTTATTTCCTTCCTTCCTTTTTTCCTTCCTCCCTCCCTTCCTCTCTTTTTTCTTTCTTTTTTTTTTCTTTCCTCCCTCCCTTCCTTCATGTCTCTAAATGTGAAATTTAGTGTTCATATTCTCTTTCTTATACAAGTCCTCTTCTCTAAAGTATCAAACACTATTTAGTTATTAATTAGTTATTAATTATCACCATTTAAAAAGATTTTCATTTTACCCTCTTCTTTATCAATCTACTCTGAGGGGAGAAATAATAAGGAATGAATTTTAGACCTTCTTTAGTTCAACACTCTTATGTGATGTCTTCTATTGATCCAAGCATCTTGGAAATTCAGTTCACTGATATCTTCTTTCTACAGCACACAGGTCTCCTGGATCCCTGGGCCTCCACAGGCTTCATGATGACCACACTGTGTGGTTTCTTTCTGATTGAATGAGTTGATCCCCAAGATTGCTCATTAGTATACTAGTGGTCCCAATCCCCAATGCCCTAGGTATGTTGTTATACTGAGTATAGCCAGTTAATGTCCAATGCTCTTTCCCAATCTGTACCTGTATATAGCCATTCCCTCTTCTATAGAAGCATCCATATAGAAGTCTCTAAAGTAGCTGTAGAGTTTTGTTTTGTTTTGTTTTTTTTTTTTACAAACTCCTCTAAAAGAACTTCAGGAAGCTTTTCACAACCCTTTGTAAACTTATTACCCCATAATGCCATCACAAAATATCAGTCTTAGACTCTCAACTCTCTGTCTCTCCATCTCTATCTCTGTCTTAGTTTCTCTGACTTTATATCTCATCTCTGTTTCTCTATCTCAAGGTGTCTGTCTATTTCTGTCTCTCTCCGTGTTTCTTTCTCTCTGTCTCAGTCTCACTTTCTCTCATTTGGAAAATGTCAGGTTATCTGTGATTTCATCAGGGTAGATAACTAGGGATAAGATGAAAACAACTTTCTTCAGTGATGTAAATCCACAGCTTGTATATAATTGATATTGTTGAGAGCTTCCTGGGTCAGTAAAATGGCATAGTGGATAGAATATTGAACCTGGAGTCAGAAAGACTCATCTTTCTGAGTTCAAATGTGACTACAGATCCTGAACAAGTCACTTAACTCTAAGTGCCTTAATTTGAAATAGCAAACCACTCCAGTATCTCTGCCAAGAAAACCCCAAATACGATCACAAAGAGGTAGACATGACTGAAATAACTGAACAACAACAAAAGAAATCTTTCTGGAACACTGCAGGATGATTTGCTGGTGGTAATATAGATAATATATGCCAACGGTAGGAGGATAAGAACTCATTTCTTCTTCACTGCAAGGTTAGCATAATCCTTGGTATCATGCTATCCTTTTCTAGCCTTTAGTTGTATGTCTGCTGGGTACTAAAGTAAGGTTCTGGTCCATAAATACCAACTTTTTTCAGAACACATTTCATATTTCTCCAAGGTGACTTCCATGGTAGACTCAGAGTAAATTAATTATCTACAAGACTTGTCAATAGTTCAGCATATTTTCTTCTGTGTTTCCCATAATCAAAATAAGCAAATAACCTCCAGGCACATCCCTAGGTCTCCCAAGATTCATATGCAAATTGAGATTTTGTAATTCTCCTGGGTTATTTCTGATTCATTTGCCATAATTCCCTGAGGAGCTAAATAAATTTATGGCCTAGAGAAGACCATTGGATAGAATTTATTTCCTTTTTCAAAGGCTTTTGCCAAGGTTTTTGCCAGAGGCTATTAAACAAATTGTGTCCCCATGGGATTGGGGGAAATATTTTGTCATGGAACTGACTTACAATCAGAAAACAAAAGACATTTCCTTGCATACACATTTGTAAACAGCTGGGTTCCCTAGGGATCCATGCTGAGATAAGCCTTAGTTAACATCTTTATAAAATATTAGGACAAAGAGAGTGCAAAAGGAAATCTACAAGTCTGCAGATGACATTAAGGTCCTCTGGGGCACTGAAATATTAAGCAGATGAAGATAAGCTGCTGGGAGGAAAAATATAGGTAAGTACAAATATGGGACCTAGATAAGGTAATGTCCCAGATGATGTATGATAGGGATAAGGATAAGAATAAGCATTGAACCTGTGATGTAATTTATCTAAGGAATGCCCAAATGAGGAAACTCTAAAAACTCATAGTTTTTTAGAGTTGCTCAGAACCTTGAGACATTATGTGACTTACCTGAAGTCACACAAACCAGTATATCTTAGAAAAGGTAGTTTGAACTCATGTTCTTTTGTCTCTGAGGCTCTCATATGATATTTTAATATTCCTTATATATGAAAATAAGTTGGATTAAAAGGTCTGAAAGAATCTGAGTCTGAACTGTCAGTTTTCAGGAAAGATACATAGGAGTATTTCATTTGAATGTCCTATCCTAAACACAGTATGTTTAAAGTCAAAAATGTTCTATTTCCTTTAAAACCAGCATGCTTCCTTCCTATCATTCCTGTTTCTGATGAAGGTGAATAAAAAGACTTCCAGATCCTGGATCTGATCTGGTCATTGGCAGCAGGGAATGGCATTATCTGGAAAAAACCTGAATTTTACATCCCAAAGTACTCCCTGAGGCAAGCAGGGAGGAGTATTAATTACTTAGATTTTTTTTTTTTTTTGTCCTTAATCGGGCCTTTTGTTATTTTTTAGTGGAACTTCTTTACAACCTTACCTGGAGACTCCAGGTTGAATTTTTAGCTGAATTCTTTGCATTCTACAGTTATTATATTCAATTAGAAAAACAAGTTATGATTCCAACCTCCAAGTTTATTTTCCTCTATATAAAACTTAGCTGAACCCCCTTTTCCTTTCTAAAAACCCATATGGATTTAGCCTACTTTTGATTTGGAGAAAGTCTAGACTAAGAGTGAGGGAACCTTTTTACTACCAAGGATCACTTGAATATTTATAACATCATTCTCAGACCATACAGAATTATCAGCTTATAGAACTCAAGCACCTGGAGGTGGTTGTATCTAGCTTTCAGCTCATCACCTGTGGTTACCTTGTCAGGGCCAGACCAAAATGATTTTGAGGGTCTTATATTGCCTACATGCTGAATGTTCCCCATCCCTGGGGGACATTCTTTCAGACCTCCTGTCCCAAATCAGATCTTAAAATCTCAAAGTTTCCTTTTTTCCTCATTTGTTATATATAAATTAATCACTGTCTTCTCCATTTTCGTTTTCAAATGTTTCTTTTAAAAATCCTTCACTTTCATTTCCAAAGTCCTCTTCCCTATAAGCTTTCATCTGAACTAATCTTTTCATCTCCGAATTCCCCCATTTCTAATCTACATCACAGTTCCTGGATATATTATCTCATGGATGTGGAGATTCTCTCCACTGATACAAATTACAATTATACAAATTGCTTATCCTGTCAATCAGTCAGTCAATAAAGATTTATTAAGCTCTTACTTTGTGTTTCTAATTGCTAGAGATGCAAATATAAGCAATAAGAAAGCCCATTCCTGTCCTCTAGGAGTTCTAATGAGGGATGACCATGCATAAAAAGGTGGAGGGACAAAGATATTCAGTATAGGGTATGATAGAGAAGTCCAGATTGCAGCTTAGTAAGAAATGAAGAGATGGCTAATCAGGTGCCTTTCTTAAATGGAGATCCTGGAAGGATCTACCCAATCCATGGGAAGGGCCTTACCAGCAGAAGATATTCTAAGGCATGAACCCAGGGCCAAGGTGATCCAGGATGAAGAGGTTTCTGGGGCATAGTGGAAAAGTCCTGAGAGCCTCTTGGGTGGATTCTTGTTCCATGATCTCACCTAAATTCACCACGGGAACGTAGTACTTTCCAAGGTCTATTGAACATGCAGGCATTAGTATTCCCTCATCTTGACCATATGACTGGTCCATTTCCCTTTTTTTATTATATATTTGATGACATCCTTCACATCATTTTTTCACCAGAGCTCCTTGTTTGTAATGTATTATTCTAGTAGCCACACATATTAGACCTCTACACTATCTTTGTTATAACCCTCAAAGTTAGTTTCTCAGAGATAGTCTTATTCCAATATCACATAAAAGAATTTGATATTTAAAAGATAGCCCTAGTTCTGAGGAAAAATAAGATACTTAAAAAGGAAATTTCCAATGTAATCCAGTCTGTTCCGCTCTTCCTATTAAATTTCAGACCCAAGTTACAGCCCTTTTCACTATATATCTGCACTCTATATATTGGTGGATGAGAACTTTCAGTTGGTCTGGATAATAGACATTGTTCATCCACTTGCCACTGTTGTTGTTTTCCTGTATAGATATGTCAAATTCTTTGAAAGCGTAGAGAAAGATCATATTTACTCTTAAAACAAAATGCCTTGAGAGAGAATGGTATAAATACATTGAGTATACATGTAAACTGTGACCTGATGCTGGCTAATGTTCACAGTAGTGAATAAACATTGCAAAATATATGAATCATGTTTCTGATTACATTTCTATTCCCAAACATAACTATATTTTGAGTAGGATTATTAGGATTTTTTTTTTTAATTGTTAGCTCTGCCTTGGTCAATGAAAATTGCATTCTATAAGTATGTTTGAATTTCAAAATTTTGGATTTCACACCAGGAAGCCTGGTTCAGTAAATATTTTCATGTGGTAACACTTCTGATCAAAGCAGATTAAACAAACAAATAATTAGCTTTAAGAGTAGGCGTGTATGCAAAAGCAGAATTAATTACTTGGATAATTGTTGTTTCTATTTTTTTTTTATCCTGGTGTGGACATTAGCTTTTTGTTGTTGTTGTTGTTGTTGTTGTTGTTGTTGTTGTTGTGGTAGTTATTATAGCATATATAAAGCATGGTTGAGAGAACAAATCATATTTTACTTTGTCAAAAAAAGGCTTGATTTTCTTCCCTTGCTTTATTATCTGTGTAAGAGTTCTTAACTTGGAGTCCATAAATTTAAAAAAAAAATTGATAACTATTTCAATATATTTCTCTTTCCATGATAATTTTGCTGTGTATTTGAGAGGAATATCAAGTTGTGCATAGTAGATTTGCAATTTCATGGGCAATCACCTTTTTTCTTTTTAAATTGCAATATTTTATAGAAACACTTCTTTTATTCCATAAATTATATACACACACAGCTGTGTGTGTATGTGTGTGTGTGTCCTTCATAATCCTAGACATTTTATTTTATGTATTTTAAATCATTCTGAGAATAGGTCTATAGGTTGATTTATCAAAGTGGCAAAGTGGTTCTTGACTTAAAGAAAGGTTAAGAATCATTTCTCCAGATTCTCTTTGCACTTGGAGTCACTAAAGTCACAAAGTTCTTTCCTCCTTTCTTCCTCCCAACTTTACAATACGTTTTGCATTATTATTTAATACCGCATTATTTCAGACAGTGAGTCTGTCCTGGTACACTCAGTTTATATCAAATTGGTGAGTTAGACACCAGGGAGAAGAGGACAGAAATACTCTCATCTTTTATCTTTCTACAGATTCTTTGATTCAACGTCTAATGTCAATGAAGAACTGCCTAAAAGCTGTAGATGTTGAGGATCAATCTCCCAGTGAGGTCTGGTATCTCAAAGAACAGAAACACAAATCAACACACTTTTTGCTAACTATAGGGTCTCCTGATAGTCTACAATAAAATCAGGTGGCCACCAGTAGCTGTGCCACAAGGACACAAGGAGACATGTGCTTTGGTCTTATCATTACTTTTCTATCCTAATATTGGTCTAACTTTGTGAAATGAAACAACACATGTAAGTGCTCACCAAAAGGTAACTCTTTACAGACTATCAGCTGATTCTGGGTGGCCCATAGACATTCATGGATGTTTAGCTTTATGCTGGGATAATAAACAAAGCCAATAGACTCTTCTTGGGTAATTAGCCCTCAGGTACCTCTGAATATATGGGCAATTAATAACTCAGACAAAGATAAATATAAGAATTGGCAAAGTTCCTTTGGTATCAGGGCCAGCATTCTAAGATTTAGTAGGGATTCTGTCTGCCTCTATCCACATATCTTTTCTCATTTCTCTGGGGGAAAGAGCCTTGTCTAAACAGCAGGCATCAGTGAGAGTAAAGAAAGAATGCAAAGCCTGCAAAATAAATTGAAACTTACCTATGGAAAATAAAAGAGAAGCTATAAAATGTAATTAGATGCTAAAGAATTCCAAGCAAGAGAAAAAAAAATAAAAAAGATCAGGGCTTATTTGCTCATTCTTACCACAGAGTCATATACCCCTGTGAGGGCTTTTTATATCCTGGCTGATCACATATACTTAAGTCTCATCCAACTGACCTTTGTCCTATTCTTGGTCTCTCAGCATGTTTTGTAAAAAAAAAAAAAAAAAAAAAAAGCTTTAGGACCTGACAGGGGCCTTGGCTTTTTTTAATCTTTCAAATTCTGTCTTTTCCCTATGTATGTCAAATAGATGCTTCTAGTCAAAGGTGATTTAAAAGTTGAAGCATCAATGAATAGTTATTTCTTCTTCCATGTCCAACAAAATACCTGATGAAGTCTAATTTTAACTGAAGAAGAGAACTTTATTTAAAAACCTGAAGGGTGAAAAGAAGTCTCATTCATTTCCAACTTCCTAGAATACTTTTTCTATTCTTGATTTGGACCTTTTAAAGGATTATGTATATTCATGTATGTGTGTCTATGTATGTATATATGTAATGCCATGTACCTGATTAAATAACCTGATTCCATTCCTTATCTCTCTTATCTGATCCTTCCATTTTCTTTTCATTGGCTTGCAAGATCTTAGAAGTCTGGTCCCCCATGTCTTCTTCTATTAATTATATAAAACATATAGAACTCTGTCAATAGATAGTGGTCACTAAAATGTCACACTCATTCATTATAACCATTTGTTCCTTATCATATTGACATAGGTTAATTTGGGCAAAATGTGAGTATATGTGTGTGTGTGTTTGTATGTATATATGTATGTATGTATTATGTCCATGGGATTCTAGATACCATTAGCCTTTTTTTGATCTCCTTACTTATTAATGCTCTCCAACTTTTCAAAATGTATTAAATATTTAAACATCATATTACCCATCAATTTTTGAATAAAATATAAAATCCATGATAGCTATGTCAGAGTTTTCCTTTTCTTTATATTCTTACTAATACAAAGTCTTGCTTATGGTTGATTGACCAAAGAGGCACCTAGGTGACTCAGTGAATAGAATACTGGGTCTGAAATCAGGAAGACCTGAGTTCAAATTCAGTCTCAGGTACTTGCTCTGTGACTCTGGCCATATTTTTAACCTGCATTTGTTTCAGTTTCCTCAACTATAAATGGGGATCATAAGTATCTACCTCTCAGGAATGTTGTAAAGATCAAATAACATAATATTTCTAAAAGAGTTTTAATACAGTGCTTGGTTCAAAGTAGGTACTACATAAATGCTTATTCCCTTCCCTCCCATAAAATTGAAAAAGCTTAGAACTAGAAGGGATTGTAGAATGTCATTAAGCTAATCAATTACTTTTAGAGATGATGAAACTGGCCCATAAAGATTAAGCTAATTGTTCAAGGTCACTAAATGCTAAATGATTGAGACAAGATTTGCCTCTGACTCCAGATGCAATGCTTTAAAAAAAAAATCCTGAATTATAGTAAATAATAAATCATTACTATTAATTATAAAATATTACATTATTATAAATTATACATTCCTGCTGAATAAGAAAAAGAATCTTGGATACATAAGGAGCCATCTTCAAAAACATTGCTTTAAGGAACTTTTGTGTTTCCCATTTGTCAATCAACTAAATATTTATGAAAAGTCTCCCACGTACCCAGAACCAAGGTGGACAAGAAGGAAGAAAATTTTGCTATCTAGTTAAGGAGAAAAGATTAAGAAATATAAAACAATAAAAGGAAAACCAAAACAGAAGCTCTTAGGTATTGCATTATATGATTTATAGCGTAGATTTGTATAGAGAAGCTCATAAAAAAACTGTTTTTCATCAGTCTTTTGCTGTTATTCCTTTACTTTGTTTTAAAAGAAATGAGAGATGAAATGGGAACAATAGATCCATTCATCTAATAAGCCAAGTTGTAGCAGAGTTCCACTGTATATAGAAGTCATCCCATGTCCTTCCCAAAATTCCTTGACTGAGCTCCTTATCTATGAATTCCAGAATTAATGCTGTTTCTGTAGCTGGGATTTTTAGGACAATATAGATTCCAAGCTCTTAAAGGTTGGCTCAATTTCTCCCTTGCACTGGGAGATGTTTGTGGTCCAGTATTGCCTTTATTTACCCAGCATATTTAATCTGCCTCCTTTAAAAAAAAAAAATCTTTTCACATCCGCTCAGAGAAGATGTTAATTTTCTGAAATTAAACACTTAGCTTGATTACTGTTTTGTTAATTGCTGCATTCAAAAACCCCTGGTGCTCCTGCCTGTTTAACATGGATAACGCTGTGAAAATGATAGGCACAAAATTGGCCTGCAGGTGGACAGACAACGGCTTTAAAAAATCACCCACCAGCTCTCTACAGGCTCCTAGGAACCAGCAGTGTTCTTCCAGACTGTGGACATGAGTTCGTATAGTCTGAGAGTCCCCAACACTCCATGGTGGCATGAAGGAGGAGGAGAAAGAAACCTAGTTTGAGCCTATTTTGGGACCTTTGACATCAGACAAATGGGAGTCATTTGAAAGTTTGTGAATGATTAAATCCATCCAAGGATCCATTGCTAACATTCTTTTTGGGAGGGTGAAGGAAGCAAGAGTATTTTTCTTTCTGGTTTTCTGTTTCCAAGAAACGTTTGAAAAATATCAAGAGATTGGGGCAGCTAGATGGCGCAGTAGTTAGAGCACCAGCCCTGAAGTCAGGAGGACCTGAGTTCAAATTTGATCTCAGACACTTTCTAGCTGTGTGACCCTGGGCAAGTCACTTAACCCCAATTGCCTCAGCAAAAAAAAAAAAAAAGCAAAAAAAAAAATATCAAGAGATTTAGATATAGATACCCAAATGTGTGTGTAGGAATAGATAGATGTCTACAGCTATATATAATTACCGCATTCCTGCATTGATAGCTATTAACAAGATAGTTTGAGACTAGAGTGATGCTGTGGACATATTGTTATTATTTCTTTCTTCCTTGAAGTTTAAAACTCATTTCTGTGTTCTATCTTAGGACCTCTTCTTTTCCTTTCCTTCCCTCCCCTTCTTTGTCTTCCTCTCCCTTTTCCTTCCTTTCCCTCTCCTCTCATCCTTTCCCTAATATAATAAGTATATTATATATACTTTCTTTTAAGCTTTTATATTGAACCCAGCCTTTCTCCAGAAATTCATTCCACATCAATTTCCTATTAGACATCACCAAATTGATGATTTATTAGGCTCTTTAACTTAGGACATCCAAAACAGAACACTTCCATCTCATCCCCAACACTCATTTCCTAACTACCCTCTTCTTTTTGTTTAAGGAATCACCAACATTTCTGTCATGTAGATTTCCACCTTGCAATCATCTTAAGCTCTTACCTTTCCACTCTTCATATGTAGGTGCCCAGTCTTAATAATTCTATCTCTACACTACCTCCAATATCCATTCACAAAGTTACAGTCCTGCTTCTGGTCTTCACTCCTTCTCACCTGGACTATTGTGATAACATCTTAATTATTTTCCCTGTCTCCAGTCTTTCTCTTTTCCTTAACACAGCTACCAAATTAATCATCCTAAAGTATAGATCTGACCATGTCACTCATCTGCTTAGGAAATTCCAAAGTCCTCCTCTTGCCTCTAGGATAAAATAGAAAATTATTTCTTGGTTTATTTTTGTAATCCTTCAGAATCTATTCTGGTTTCAAGTCCAACAATGACATTCTCCCAGGCCAAGTATTCCATTGTGTGTCCCCCACATACTTTCCTTACTCTTTTTGTGTGTAGTCTCTTCCTTTAGATTGTAAATTCTTTGAGGGTAGGGATTACCTTTCTTTTTATCAATTGTATTCTTATTACTTATAGGAATTAAGTGTTTACTGGATTGGAAATAGACTGCTGCTTAACCTGCCAAGCTTACTATATATTATTCTTTCTCATACACGTTTTACTTAATATTTACTATAGATTATATTCCATCTCCCACCTCCATGACTTGACATATAGGTTCTCCCACTTCTCAAAGATTTTTAATTTCTTTCATTGTTCAATTCAAACGTTACCTCCTAGTAGAAACTTATCCCAAACCCGTAGTTGCTAGTGCTTCCTCCAGTGCTTTGTATATATTTATTTTGTCATTTTACATAATAAAATTGCAGCTGCTGTAGGTAAGGGACTCTTGTTTTTATATTTTTTATTCTAGATAACTGAACAATGCCTAATGGGTAGTATATACCTAATAAATGCTTGTTGAAGGAACTCCTATCTCAGATTCTAAGGCATTTATTTCTCAGGTCAATTAAGCTCTGATCCTTGCCTTTAGACAGAGCCCATTGCAATGAGAGTCAAGGTCCATCACTTTTGTCTGGAGCAGCTTGGGATGAAATTATTAAGAATTCACCTACAGGGTCATCATTTTCAAATACCTCAAACAATTCAGGCTAATATTTGCTAACATAGACCAGAACACCTAACCAAGGACAGAATAACAAGGAAGGCTCATAATAGCTTTGTTCAGCAGTACAGCCACTTTCAGTGTAGTGAAAAGGTCCCTGATGTTCAATAGGACTGATTTCAATTCTCTTGGCAAGCTGAACAGGATAGCTCTGACATTTGAGTATAGTACCTAGCAAGAGATACAAACACCTGCTTCCTTTTTTGAATGTATGTGACATCCAAACTGGGTAATATACTGAAGTGAGGGAATCAGTGAAATGAATATGTTGACATTACACAGCTCCCCAATTCCTTGATATTGAAGTTGATGTTTTTACTCTATCTATACTGTTGTAGTTAAGATAGCACTTTAGTACAAAGATACAGGCAGACTTTTTTCTCATTATTTATTGAAGGTTTATTTTTATTGATAAACTAATTATTCGTAAAGGCAAAAAGTTTATGACCAGTCTTCTGTCTACTAGTAATACGAATCATTCTACTTAGGCTTTAAGTATTTCAACTAAATGTTACCCCAGCATCCCAAAATGGCAAAACAATTACTCATAATACATTTCATTTGTTTCTCTGGCTTCTACAGCTCTGTTTGATTTTCCAGGCAACCTGCTAACTCTAGGGACATCTCATGAAGAGATGCGGACAAGAATCATTCGAGATGAAAAGGCATGATAGAGTTATATCTGTCTTGGTGGAAATATATACATTCATGAGATTATAAATCCTTCAAAATAAGACAGTATATAAGAAAAAAAGCATTTTAAAATGTTTTAAGTCTATTTCATGCTAGTTCTAATAGACATATCATCTGAAAGATCAATAAATGTTTAGGAAAGGAAGCAGGAACATTTAAGCATGCGATATTCTAATGAGGAAACTGAGTCATAAAGAAGTTCAATATTTACCTATATTAATATGACAAATCTCTGAGGAGGCTCAGTTTGTAGTCCCTTAATTACCTGCTGATTAGTTTACCTTAAACTGCCATATCCTGTATAAAATATATTAAGATCTATTTGTAATGTAAAGTTTATCTTTAAATTGCCAGATAGGACCTTGCAAATCCATAGGAAAATTCAATTCAAAATTCAGGTCAAGAAATAATGAATTTAATTAAAAAAAATTTCATTGAGTAAAATAAAGCCTGCATTTAAAAGCAATTACCTTAATAAAATACTTGTATGCAAAGCAGTGAGGCATTTATTTGCAGAATTCTTTTAAATCATTTTTTACTTTACTAAGTTTAAAAAAATTAATGATTTCATTGTTTTTAAAACATTGAATTGTGTTCTTCCTTGCATTTTGGTAAGTATTATCTGTCAGCTTGAAGATAGGCCAGTCCACTAGGAAATGAACTGGTTTCTGTATCTCAGTCTTAATATAAATATTTAAATTGTAGAAATGTAATATTGTTTTAATATTTAATTATTGGATTTACATAATATCTTTTTAACTTCAAAGAGCTCAATATATTACAACATTATAAAACTTCTTTTCATGCCCAAAGATTATCCCTTATATATACATAGCCTATATTTAACCAAGGAATAATGCAAATTAGGTAATTTATTTAAAGGTGCCAGTGGTTTCCACAGGTTTTTCTGACATTTTTTGCATGAGAAAAATAAAATACTTATTTCAATTTCTATTTCTGAGAGATTAGGCTTATAGGACCATAAATCTAGAGTGATAGTAGATGTCAGAGATCACCTAGTACAAACCTCTCATTTTACAAATAAGGGAACTAGAACCCTAAAAGATTGTGACTATTTCAAGGTCATATAGGCAGAATCAGAGGCAGAATTCAAGCCACCTGACTCTAGAGCCAGTAACTTCCAGGTTGTCTCCTGTTTTTCAAATGAACAATCTAAATAAATGCCATTTTACCTATGGTGAAAAGTGAAGAACTAATAAAGCAAATCTGGAGGAAAAAAGAATATGTATGTTTTTGGTCAGTGATGATGCTAATGTATCCTATGTCATGCCATTTCAATAATGAGTTAATTATGTATTTGTGTGTAAATAACGGATACAGGCTCATTCCTTTTTTTTTTTTTTTTT
>JAJPUD010001687.1:329207-400841 GCA_023553655.1 Myrmecobius fasciatus | reverse complement strand
CTAGGAGATATTTCATATTTTCTTCTAATTTTTCATTTTTTTGTTTTTGTTTGACTGATTCTTGAAGTCTTATTGAGTCATTCACTTGCATTTGTTCAATTCTTATTTTTAAAGTGTTGTTTTCTTCAGTTACCTTTTTAAGCTCTTTTTGTAACTGGCCAATTTGTTCATTGCACTCTTTTTCCACTTCACTAATTTTATTTTTCAATAAATTGGTGTCTTTTTCATATCTCTTTTGCAGGGCATCATATCCTTGTTGCAAGATATTGTATCCTTCTTGCACTAATTTCAGTTTATTTTCCCATTCATCCTCCAGCTCTCTTTTGAGGTTCTTTATGCAATCTTCCAGAAAAGCCTTTTGAAAAGGGGACCAGTGATGGTCCTTACTGATTTTCTCTTGAGTTTTGTCTAAAGGAGCCTCTGGATCTGGGGTGATCACTTCTTTCTCTTTATAAAAGCTGTCTATGGTGAGAGCTCTCTTTTGCTTCTTCATTTTTTTTTTAGACAGTGTGGATATCTCTTTAAGGTAGGGGAAAAAAAACTGCGGCTGAAAGGCAGCTGAAGTTCCTTGCCCTGGGGCACTTCGGGGAATTAACTTAAGGTGCTGGGAAGTCCGAATTACTCCTTAAACAAGGCAAGTCTGCCAGAACAGCTGCCCCCAATCAGGGCAGAGTGTCCCGAGTGCCTCAGATAAACTCCAGGTGTTTGGAATTTGGAGTTTGGAGTTTGGAATTTCTGCCACGATGAGTTGAGCTGAGTCCCACCCTCACTTCTGGCCTACACAGGAGTCGTCTATTTATCTCTCTGTCCGAATCCGACTAACCTGATATGAAGTTATCCAGAAAGCAGTGTCCAAATATTTCTGAGTTCGTTGACTTGAAGATCAGTTCAGAGGCTTATTTTATTGTTGATTTGAGAGAAGATCGGAGGAGAGGCAGAAAGTCACCTTTTCACTCCGCCATCTTGGCTCTGCCCCTCCCACAAAATTATTTTCTAGAATATTTAAATCATTTCACAATTTCACCAAATTGTCCTAGTGTGGGTGTTCCCAAAGTCTCTTCGCAATCAACTATTTCTGTTTTTTACCACTTATTAATGGTAATGTTGGTCACATATTTTTTGTTAATTGGCAATATATATTGGATATTCAAGATTTATGAGAAATATTTCATGTGAAGATTTTTTAATGGATTTTAATTTAATGAACACTTTCCCTTCTTATCTTTGCTATGTTGATTTTGTTTGTGCAAAATTTTTTTGATTTTATTTAATTGAAAGTCAAAACCAGAAGGAAACAATAGAAATACATTCCTCTTATAATTCAAAATTCATAAAATATGTAGATGACCTACTAAGATTAACTCAAGGTTTATAGAAATTCAACTAAAACATTCTATATATAAAAGATGATTTTAAATTATTGATCATATAGTAATTGCTAATGGTTTGACCATACCAATATAAAAATAGTGGTTACATTGCCCAAATAAAATTATAGATTTAATATTACACCAATAAAACTATGCAAGGGTAGTTTTATAGAGTTAAATTAAATAATAACAATATTCAATTGAAAGAACAGAAAGTTTAAAATCTCAAGGGGAAAACAAACAGGAGTGAATGAAATAATTCTTTTGAACAGATTTATTATAACTGGTAATCATTTGGTAAAAAAGTAGAAAAGTAAATGAACAAAATAGCAAGACTTAGAAAAAATAAAATATCTTTTCAGTGTTTGGTAATCTCAAGAACATAAACTACATAAACATAAATTTCTTTTTTATTAAGAAATTATGGGAAAATTTGGAAAGTAGTTTAAGAAAATATAGGTTTAAACTATCATCTTTCATGACATACAAGAAAATTTACACATTATTATTTAAATGTTAAATGTCACATCATAAAAAAATGGAAGAAAATGAAGGGAGGTACCTTTTATAGCTATTGCAAGGCAGGGTGAGTGAAATTCTTAATCAAAAGGTAGATAGAAATCACAAAGATTAGTTTCATTCTTTAGCCTACTTCATTTGACCTACTTTATATTCCCAAACTTATGTTTTCTTCTGGTCTTTGAAAATGATTTGCTTTATGAATTGGCAAATGATTTTTTCCTGACATAAGCTGTCGCAAAATTTTCTATCTTAATGCAATTCAAGGAGGAACTAAATTCAGCATAACTTTAGTCCAAAGCTTGAGAATTTCTTTTGGTTCAGTTTTGTGCAAGGTCTTTTTGCACATCAGTCAAATTGTTTATTCTAGTAACTATGCAAATTAGGTTTTATTGGGAATGCATTCCATTGCAATGTGAAATAACTTAGAACCTTTTCCTCATGGTAGTTTAGGTGTTCTGCTTCTCTAAATTTCATACTTTTCAATCTGATTTCTGCCCTTCATTTCTGAGTTCTTTTTATAGCCTATTTACAGTCACAAATATCTAATAATACATTGAAGGAAGTTTTATTTTGTCAAAATTTGTCCTTTTGTTATTATGGTTCATAGAAATAAATATCTAGATGTAAAAAGCTCACTTGTTTTACAGATGAGAAAACTGAGGTTCAGATCAATGTTACAGACAGGTTTGTATCCAGCTCCTCTGACTGCAGAACTACTGTACCAAAAATAGCTCCCTTACTGAGTAGAACAATTACTTGCTAGCTACTCAGACCATGTTGATAATTTTAGTTTAATTAAGTTTTAATTTTTTATTTTTACTGTGGTGGTGGAAATATATGAAATATTTATTATATTTGTATTGTATTCATTTAAATCTTCTTTTTAGGGTTTGTATCCTGAATCCCATGGAATCATTGACAACAAAATGTATGACCCGAAAATGAATGCTTCTTTTACACTTAAAAATAAAGAGAAATTCAACCCAGAGTGGTATAAAGGAGAACCTGTGAGTCCTTTGTTTAATCTTCTGAAAACACTTCTTTACTTCCCTTACTTGTTTCACTCAGAGTCGAATGTCAGATCCCCTGGAGTTTAAACAACCTATTTCCTGGTGAAAATGAAGATGATGTTTCAGAAGGGTTTTCTGGAATATTTGGGTGATTCTTGTTGCTGGCCTAATTACTCCTCATACCAACAACACTAACCATGAGACTGGGCTGAGGAATCATTTTTCTTCATGCAAAGTTAATTGACTCATCACAGAACAGATGCCCTAAAATTAGGGGAATCTTTTAATAGCAATTCAAATGTGCTATTCTTTCTATGTATAAAAATTTTTAAAAATTGTCATATCAATTATAAAAGTTTCATTCAGGTAGCTTTGTATTCCAAAAGAAATCTGTACTATGATATTGCTGAAGCCAAGGAATAGGTTAATCAGCAAAATCAGGGAATATGAAAGTAATACATTTCTTACTGGGAAAAAATATTGAGTATACAACTCTAAATTTGTCAGGATTCATTTATGAGATTTTTGAAGGTTTTTTTTCCCAGGGTCACACAGCTAGGAAGTGTTAAGTGTCTGAGATCACATTTGAACTCAGGTCCTCCTGACTTCAGGGCTGGTGCTCTATCCACTGTGCCACCTAGCTACCCCTGAAGTTTTTATTTTATTTTTATTTTTATGCAAAGAAATATACAATCCCTTTAATAGGTAACATTTTCCAGTAGATGGAACTTGTTATATTTAAAAAATAAAACATCATGCCTAATCAGTTAGTATATTGATGATGATTAAATCTCCTGTTTCATGCTCAAAAATTTTCCTGATTCTTCTTATAATCTCCTTAGATTTGGCTTACAACTAAGTATCAAGGTCTTAAGTCTGGCACATATTTTTGGCCTGGATCAGATGTGGAGATTAATGGAATTCTTCCAGATTTTTATCAACTATATAATGGGTATGTTGCATGAATTTTTTTTTAACTAAAGTTATAGGATGATATATTTAGAATTAGAAGACAACTTATAGCCATCTAGTCAAGCTCCCACATTGCACAGTTGAGGAAAATGAATCATTGGTTAATTGGCTTACCCATGATCACAGTCATAAAATGTCTAGAACAGGATTTGAACCTAATTGTTCCTAACTCCAGATCTAGTCCCTTATCTACTACTCAGCACTACTTCCTGAACTTATTATTTATGTGGTCATGGGCACAATCTCCTTAATCTCTCTGAGGCTTAATTTTCCCATAATTGAAAGGGATATAATAATACCAATATTATCTACTGTATGAAATTATTTCAAGTAAAAACCTTTTTAAACTTAAAAGAATTATATAATTCTGAGTTGTTATTAGGAACATGTAGAAGATCACATTATGCAATGATATTTTATACCCTTGTATATAAAGCCTTAAATTCTAACATTTCAGTTTGAGAGGGTAGCAGAGAGTTAAGGCAATAGGAAATCTATTTTAAGGAAAATATAGACATGAATGCAGATTTTTTTGCCTTCTAATCATAGAATCTGAGAAGCTTTTGTAGGTATGATATCCCATTAACATAATACTATGCTGAGATCTTTGGGCATGGATAAAAGAGTATGACACCAAAAAATAAGAAATAAAAGTATGAATTTCCTCTTCTAGGAATGTGGAGATCATTTCTTAGGAAAAGGAAGGTGAAGTGTCTGGAGAAGTATGCTAGTGTTTAACCTGACCTCTCAGTAAATACCTCACCCTCAACTCCCTTGACCTCCATTTTTTCAGTGACCAAGGAGAGTAGTATTAGTTAAACCTCATAATCCCTCAGAATCAACCTTCAGCTTCCTGAATTCTGAAGTTCCTTTTTCTGATCAAATTATCTTTTTTCAATTCTTTGCCTTAATTCCTTTGATCCCTCCTGGTTTTCTGAATCTATCAAGCTATCAAGCATTCTGTTTTCAATTTTGTACCCTTAAAATCAACTATTTCAATAACTCACTGTTTTCCATTCTTAAATCCCCAAGGCCTTCCTCTTCCATCTCAAAAATCTCCAACCCTGGGTCATCTCCAACATTTGTTTTGACTATGGTGTACTTCTGGATACTCCTGGAGGAAGTCATCATTTCAAGCTAACTGGGACCCTTATATATTAATGTGAAGGGGAGTTCTTGCCACTGTGTTGTAGTTTTATTTTTTTTAAATTCTGCTTGACTATCATACTCTTTCCAGCAAGTGTTAATGACTTTCTCCTTTGTGCTTAAATCCTCATTCCAGCTATAACTTTCTCTTCATTCATACTACTACTACTCATTATTTCTAATCTAAGATATTAGGTCAATACCCTAACTGGCCTTCCTGCTTCAGGTTCTCTCTCTCTCTCTCTCTCTCTCTCTCTCTCTCTCTCTCTCTCTCTTTTGGAAATGATTGTTTACCAAATAATCTTCTTCATGAAAAATTTTAACATTGAATCTTCTCTGATTCCCCATTATATATAAGTGTTTTAGACAGGTTTTTAAAGTGTATAATCTTTTTTCAGTCTACCTTTCCAACCTCATTCCTCATTCTTCTACTTTTTGTACTTTATATTTCTGCCAAATGATCTGATGACATCCTTCTCTTTCTTGATTTCTATATTAATTAAGGTGATCCACTCTGGAGTCAGAAGACCTAGATTTAATCTTAACCCTAATCCCAGATTTCCTGACACTATCTCTGTGATTTTGAGCAAGTGTTTTAATCTCTCTGGGCCTCAGTTTACTTGACTGTAGAATGAGGGAATTGTACTAAACAGCCTCGTAGATTTCTTCTAGCTTTGAATATATAATCATCCAATGAACATATTTCTTCTACATCTTTATTTATTAAAATCTTTTACTTCATAGGCCAGGTTGAGTCTTCATCCTGTTGTTCAGTCATTTTTGAGTCATGTCCAATTATTCATAACTCTACTTGATTTTCTTGGCAAAGATAATGAAGTGGTATGTCTTTTCCTTTTCTATTTCATTTTATAGGTGAAGAACTGAAGCAGAGTCAAGTGACTTGTCCAAGGCCACATAGCTAGTAAATATTTGGGTCCAGATTTGAACCTAGGAATATGAATCTCCTTGATTCTAAGCATAGCACTCTACTGTACAACCTAACTGTCTCAACTTAAGTTCTGCCTCTGCTTTTTCATAGTCTTTTCTGATCTATTGATCTGAAACTTATCTCTTATCCCAAAAATAATACATAGTTTTTTTCCTTTGTCCTTATAATATACTATTTTAAAAGATTATATTTATTTATGTGCCTTTTCTCCTGTTTTCCTTCCTACAACGCTGTTGCCTTAGACTATTGCTGCTGTACCATAGGTAGGTTCACCAATAGAATAAAGTTGTCAGATGCTGGAGGGCAGGACACTTTTTTGTATGCTCCAAAACTAAGCTAAAGTATGAAATTAATAAATAAAAGTTTTATGAATAAAAATAGAAAAACATATTAGAAAATTAGCCAAATTTTCTAAGAGGAAGTTAGGTAAGAACCTCACTCTGGAATTTGTTACTATTGTTTCAACAAAAATGTTAAGTAATAAGGAGAACTGCCTGAAAATCATTTTTAAACCACTCTTAAATGTGAGAAACTTATTATAGAAGTTTGCTTCTGACATTTAGATTTTTGATCTGGCAAGAGTGCTAAACTAGAATCTCTTAATTTGTTTTGAAGATATTTTGCTAATTTTATTTTAAAATATAGTTTCCTTTATAATTACACATTTTTATTATATATATTTAGAATATTCTTCTGAAAAAGGGTCTAGGTTTTGGCAGACTGCCAAAGTGTCCATGAAACAAAAAAAGTAAAGTTAAGAGAGACAGAACAACAGACAGAGAATGAGAGAGAGAGAGAGAGAGAGAGAGAGAAAGAGAGAGAGAGAGAGTGATCATGAGACATACTCATAAAATATAAGTAGGACATTTATCATTTAACAAATAAGGCTTTTAGAAGTGAGGCCCATTTCTAAATAACTTGTGGTTAAACACACTTGTCCTTATTCCCACAGTTAGCAGGTAAAGTAATTAGGATAAGAGTCCAGGTATCTAGACATTAGTCAATTAAGTCTTTTAAAAAACTTTTTCAGAAAATTTATTCAACTTTGAGAACTTTAAAATAAATTTATTCATTGTTCTCTAGGAAATGCACACTATAAAATGAGTTATTGTCTAATGACTAAATAAATTGTTTGGAGAAAGAAAGACATTCAATGAAGCTCTAATATATAAATAAATACTATTAAAATGCTTCTCTGTTGCTCTACTAGTATTCTTTCTAGTGCACTCAAGAATTTTTTCTTGGCTTTATTGCTCATGAATTATCTTTTCCCTTAATCTGATGAATATAGTCAAGAGAATATCCCTGTGGCATAACAATAGTGATGCATGTATTATGGAATTCTTGTACTTTTTCAATGGATAAAGTTATTTCCAGAATATGACTGAAGGCAGTTTGACCTAGCAGCTAAGGATTCAGCCTTGGAGAAAGGATTCAAATCTCACCCTTCACACATATAATCTTGGGGACAGTGGACAAGTCATCTAACTTCTCAATGCTATTTGAATCTCTCTTACATTTTTTACAAATGTGTTACCAATCTATATTAGGTAAAAATCACAGGTCCAGACCCTCCCAAAAAGTTATTTCCAGATACGTAATAATATGAATATTTAGGTTCAGATGGAGAAGATAGCATAGGGAAAAACTACCTGCCTTCTTCTACTATATCAAAATAATTGACTTCCTTAAGTATAACATTTACCTTTCAGGGTTGTTGAGAGACTCAAATAAGAGAATATTTATAATGTCGTTAGTAAAGTGTCTGGCACATATTAGGTGTTAAATGAATGCTAGCTTTAAAAATTGTTATTACTTATCAAAGAAAGCTGTGGTTTTTAGGCTAAGCATTTGGTGCCTTTTCTCTGCTTCCTTTCAGCAAGAACATCCAGCATTTAACCCAGTGCCTCACACATAGTAGCTATGTAATAAATATTTATTTATTGATTGACTGACATAACAGACCTTTTCATAGATTTTCTTTTGATTTGTCTTCAAAAACACTTGCTCTCCCCGAACCCCCTTTTTTTTAGTTCCATCCCATTTGAAGAAAGAGTTTTGGCTATTCTTCAGTGGCTAAAGCTTCCTAAAGATGAAAGGTATGTAGCTTCAGAATTGATATTCTATGTTCTTTCTTGTCTTCTTGTCTTAGAGAAGTTAGCTATGTAACTATATATGTATTTTCAATTAAAAAAACTTTTTATAATCTTAATTGATTTTTTATTTATTAATATAGCCTTGACTAATCTATTGGACTAATCATTTGAAATATTTTTAAGACAATCAACATATAATTTCTTTCTCAACAGTTTAAATATTACCTCTGTGATATGAAATGGATTTTTATTTTATATCTATTGTTGAATTAATCTTTTGTATTCTATGTTTCAATGTGTTCATAAAATATTACATTTTGATACTGTTTGATTTAGACCACACTTTTACACTCTGTATTTAGAAGAACCAGATTCTTCAGGTCATTCACATGGACCCGTCAGCAGTGAGGTAAGTATGTTTTCAATGGAGACTTTGTAGAACAAGTTCAGTGCTAATTGAACCAAGATTTTAGGTAGGTTCCTGATGGTCTGTAGGACTTTGGGGAGAGAGTAAATGAAGGATGAGAGAAATTGTATTGAATCAAGGCTTTGAACTTCTTAGAGAAACAATATTCAGGGTAACTATAATAGTTTTCTTGTATATAGTTTCCTTATTTCCTAGATTGCTTTTTAAAATTGATCTTAATCCAAAAAATTAATCAACAAGGTCCAGTATTATTATCATTCTTCTTCTTTTTTTGCAAGGTAATTGAAATTAAGTAATATTGCCCAGGGTCACATAGCTAGGAAGCATTAGGTTTCTGAGACTGGATTTGAACTCAGGTTCTCCTGACTTGAGGGCTAGTATTTTATCTATTACCCTATCTAGCTGCCCTAGTATCAGTTTTTAAACTAAATTCTTACCAGGCAAGAATTTATAATGATGGAAATGATAATGATGATGATGATGACTAGCAACATTTATATGGCACTTTCAGATTTGCAAAGCACTATACATATCATCATTATATCATCACAGTAAACCTGGGTTTTGGATATTATTCGCCTCTTTCTACAGATAAAGAAACAGACATAGAGACCTTTCATTTGCCCAGGATTACAGAGCTAATAAGAGTCAAGACAAGATTTGAACTTAAGCCTTACTTGACTCCAGGTCCAACAGACGGACAAAGGACAGATCTCTGTGATTTTGTAGGAAGAGGAGGGTAATGAGAAAGGAAGCTCTTTCTCACTTTCCTGTTTCTCTAAGACTACCTTAATTATCAGAACTTTATGAAGATCTGGGGGATTGGAAATTAAGGCAAAAGTTGCTCCTAAATCTTAGCAGCATTTACTTTGACAGCTAGACATTGGGAGATGAAGATAACCTATGAAACAGCAATCGAGGAAATTGCTGCATCTGTACCATATATTAGCAAAAATTTGTGTGCAACCTGTCATTCTTTTGATAAATGTTAGAGGTTTTAAACATTCTTGAATCGGTTATCATTCCATTTGGAAAGCCAGCAGGAATTATAACAAAAAGAGAATTAAATGCTACTTCTTTTATATATATATGTGTATGCATATATATATATATATTTAATATTTCTTAGCTTGCTTGCTTCTGACTCTTATATGTCTCTTTTCTTCCAGGTAGGCAGTGAGATCTGAGTTAGACGGCAAGTTTTAAATAAAGTTATGTGCATATGATAGCATAACACAAATAATTTTTAGGGAAAACTATGGTCAGATGATGGTTTCATTGAACAGCCAATCAATTTGCTTAAGTGAGCAGAGCCAAATAGATTTTTGTCTTAGAAAAATGTCATTGGTTGTTTTGATGACATATAAAGGCAATGAAGCATAGTAGAAAGAGCACTGGATTTTGAGTTAGAAGGCTTGGGTTCAAATTTTAACCTACTGCTTATTTATTAGCTATTTAATTTGAGAGGTCACATTTCTCCATCTCAGTGTCTTCATATGGAAAGTGAAGATTAGCTGACTTCTAAGGTCTCTATCAGGTCTAAATCTTATCTTGTTTTGTTCAGTCAAATATTTAGACTAAGCTTGAACAGTGATAGTCCTAACTTTCCAGAAGGGACTGTGAGACAATTTGGGGAAGTATGCCTTTGTTGTCTTTGATGTTCTCACTACTTTGGATAAACCCATCATTCAAATAAATTAATCTAAAAATATTTCACATTCCAATATAAATGATCCATAGATTTTTTTTCAAAGTTCTTTCTTTCTTTTAGTGATTGAAAGCCTATGATCAAAATTAGAAGTCTAGAGCTGGTAGATCATCTAGTCCACAGATTCCTACCTCCCATTTTCAAAATTGGGATATTGAGACTCAGATAAATTAGTGATTTAACTTGCCAAGTTTACCTAGGTTAGGTAGTAAGTGACTGAACCATGATGTGAAATCATGTGTGCTGATTATCAAGCACTGTGACCTTGCCTCTGGACCAGATCCCATCATCTCTCATTGCTTATAAATACTGTAGAAATCAATTTCTTTCTCTCTTTCAGAGAATCTACTTTCCTGATTCATCATACCAACTTCAGGGATCTTGATTCATCCATTTTTTAACTTAACTCTCAAATTTAATTTATTTGTAAGCAATAAGATGATTTAAGTTCTCAGACAAATTTAAATTTGATTAATATTGCTTTAACAAAACTTATGTTTTAACTTATGTTGCTAGTGTATCTTTAAATGAATGAGAAATCATATTGATAGAAACTATTGATAGAAACTAGCATAGCTTGCTTCTATACTGGTAGAATGAATGGAAATAAAGATTAAAATGATTGAATATATTACCTAAGTATAAAACTGAATATTAATACTGATGGGGTTTTTTTCTGTGTGGAGAGTTGGAAAAGAAAAAAGTCAATTAATGTCCTTTCTAATAATGTTCTTTTGTTTTCTAGGATTTAATGTTTTCTATGTTTTAAGAAAATTATTGGTCACGAACAGATAAATTGACTAGACATATAATATAAAATCAGTTGCAATTCATCATTTAACTATTAGATTAATGCCATGGTCAATTTTGTTATAATCATCAATCTGAATTGAAATGTAGTATGAATCAGAAACATTCTATGAGTTTTTGCCAAGTAGAGGTCTAGGGGAGGGCTTAGCAGATTGATTATTGTTGGTCTCAGAGTCTTAAGGTGACTAGGCCATTTCAGTGTTAGTAGGCTGTGATTGCTTGCCTGTAACTCAATTATTGTTTCCTGCTTTTAATGACCCCCTGACTCTGGATCCTCAAATGAATGTTCTATATAATATAGATATGCACTTCAATGTGTTATTCCTTTAAAAATATAAATACATTTA
Source organism: Myrmecobius fasciatus (assembly GCA_023553655.1). Lineage (NCBI taxonomy): Eukaryota > Metazoa > Chordata > Mammalia > Dasyuromorphia > Myrmecobiidae > Myrmecobius > Myrmecobius fasciatus. The sequence goes on along the minus strand of JAJPUD010001687.1, from coordinate 389,484 downwards.
TAGAAAAGGAAATATTTGGAGAAAAATTTCAACCACAAGTTTGTTGCACTTAAAATTTCTTCTTTTTCCTAGGTTATCAAGGCATTACAGAAAGTTGACAACATTGTTGGCATGTTGATGGATGGTCTTAAAACAATGAATTTACACAGATGCATAAACCTTATTCTTGTGTCAGATCATGGTAATTTAAATTCATGTTAGTTAAACTTTATAATAGGGATGCCAAGAGATTAGTTACATTGACTCTGACTTCCCTTACATTTCACAATTCATTTCATGTAGTTTCCTTCTTATTCTGGGATCTTATGATAATACTTAGGGAAAACTAAGGGAAAAATAATATGATATAACATGTGAAAATTAGAAGAAAATTTAAAACTGAACAACCAAAGTGAAGCAAAGGGCAGAGTAAGTGGGGTGGAGGCAGCCACCCATGTAAGTCATTACAAGAAGATTTAAAAGCTCCCCCACCCCTCCGAAATTAAGTAATTTGGTATTTTAGGCCATACTATTTTCATGAAACTTTTCCATGTCTCTTTTGTTGAAGCAGATATGAGGTAGACCATTATTAGACCTGACTTTAGCATATTTCAACTCCTAAAATATTGTTCCTTTTTTGATTGTGAACTGCTGTTTATTATGTTAATGACAATGTTGGGAAAGTAAGAGAAGTGTGCAGATAGGTTATTGAAAATCACTTTTGTGAAATAGAAATTATTTTGTTGGACAATTAAATAATAATGGCAAAAAACCATAAAACAATAAAAAGTCCAAGGAGAGATCACTTTTGTTGTTAATTCTCTAGATGAACTTGCCTAAGCTACTTGGTTTTGCTTTTAATCTATAAAACTCGAATGATGATAGTCTCAACACACAAAGCTAAGATGATAGTGCTTGAATAAGGATAAGTATCAAAAAACATAGCAATCAAAATGTTTTAAAAAATAAATATTAATGAGTTTTAAAGGAAGGGATACATAGTATACTAAGGTCAGATGATAGTGATTGCTAGAAACTAACATTCTCAAAGATAGAGGGAGAACATGTCCCATATTTCTTTTCTATTCTCTGTAGAATGAAAGCACAAATTACATCACAGTTGGATGCTAAAGTTGCTGAATGAAATTCTTCCTTCCTTACTTCCCTCCCTTTTTTCTTTCCTCCCTCCCTCCCTTCCTTCCTTCCTCCATCCCTTCCTTCCTCCCTCCCTTCCTCCCTCTTTCCCTTCCTTCCTTCCTTCCTTCCTTATTTCCTTCCTCCCTCCTTCCCTTCTTTCCTCCCTCTCTTCTTTCCTCCCTCCCTTCTTTCCTTTCTTCTTTCCTCCCTCCCTCCCTCTCTTCTTCCCTCCCAGCTGTTTTTTAATGCTTTTTTTTTCTCCTTAGGAATGGAACAAGGTAGCTGTAAAAAATATGTCTATTTGAACAAGTATCTGGGGGATGTTAAAAATGTCAAAGTATTTTATGGTCCTGCAGCTCGATTTAGAATTTTTGATGTTCCAGATAATTATCAGACTTGTAAGTATTTTAGCTTACTAGAAAATGAGTGATCATATTTATAATTGTAATTACAAGTCAAATTTATTCAATATTGAACAGGAAGGAGAAAGGGGATCAGTTAGATAAGAATGTTACTTTCCTTTTGATCTTCATATTAGCGGCCTAAATCTTCTGCAACTCAATTATTTTATGAAATTGTACTGGCAGGGGAAAGTATAGCCATGCTTTCTTAAGCCCTCTGTCTTGACTTGCTAAGTTTTAGTCTTGTGGTGTGACCTTTTATATCCAGGTCACATTTATTTTGAACTTATTCTGAAAACATTTCAGGGAGTACATATGTAATACATGGTAACTTCACATATAGACATTTGAAGCCTTAAATATTTAACACAATGCTTTTGCTTGAATTCCTTTGTCATTATTATAATTCTTATGGTCTTGTTTTAATTTCTAGTTATGTAATAAACTCTCACTTACTAATTATCTGGTATTCTTTCAGTTAGTTATGAAGACATTGCCAGAAATCTTTCTGTAAGTATTATTTGCTTTGCAAAATCTAAATGTTCTTAATTTCATTGAATTCATATCACATAAATTTAAATAAAAATTATTGATGGGGTGGATATGTTAAAAACATGCTTTATCCTACTATGTCTTAAGTAAAGAATGTAAAAAACCATATTGTGGGATTGTAAGTTTGAAATTTTTGCCTATGTGGATTTATCTTGCCTAACTTTATCATTGTTTTGAAGAGAATATTTGTAAACTGATTAGATAGTCAGTAGCCAGAACAAACAATATTTAGTGACAACAATGTGTCCTATCTAGAACATTTTAGTCAGCTTTGGTATTGAACTCAGAAAAGCCTTGAGAAGTAGTTTGTTTTATTTTGCTGGTTCTATTTCATTATCAGGTTGGCAAAATAAAATAAAACAAAACAATATTTGTTAGCAGTAAACATTTTCATTGTGATCTTCAAAGTTATTTCATGGTAAGCTTACTCATTTGAAGGCTTTATACTTCAGTGCCCCAAGGACTTGTGATTTCATTGGTGTAAATAATACTTTCACAAATGTGATTCCCTTTATGCTTTAGTGCATAGTCTTCTTGAATTAGCCTGCCAAACTTTTGATTCTGAGCCTCTCCAAATTTAGCTAGGCTGGTTCTCAGACAAAACATCTGTATTACATTTTCAAGCTCATATTCATATGCTTTCTAACATTTTATGATGAACCTCAGAACATTTTATTCTGCTGGTTTAATCTTCAAGAACCCAAGATAACTTTTATGCCATAATGTGAAAATAGAGTCAGACTTTAATGGAGGATTTCTTGGAAAGCATGAAAATAATGATTTTTCTTATTTTAAATTAAAATTATGATTTTAGTGCCTGGAACCAGATCAGCATTTCAAACCTTATTTGAAACAATTTTTACCGAAACGTTTACACTTTGCGAAGAATGATAGAATTGAGCCCTTGACATTCTACTTAGATCCTCAGTGGCAACTTGCAATGTAAGTCCTGCCTTTGTCTTCTCTTTCATGCCTTCTGTGAAGTAAGGAAATAAAGTTATAAACAGTATTTGTGGCAGATAATAGCAGATAATAATAAAAGTGCATTAAATTATGTAAAAAGCTTTATGTGTATTATATTGTTTAATTAGAGGACAGTGGTCCTGAGAAGTAGGTGCTATTATTAACTTCATTTTACAAGTTAAGAAACTGAGTATGGGAGAAGCAAAATAATTTTCTCAGGGTCACACAACTAGTAACAGAGACTAATAATAACAATTTAATAACATTAAGATAACTATTATTTATATACTGTGAGGTTTGTGAAGCTCTTTACATTTTATCTCCTTTTATACTCACAATAACCTTATGAGATGGGTGCTATCCCTTGATTTTGCAGAAGAGGTCACTGAGCCTGAGAAAGTTGTATGCCTAGTGTCACACAACTAATAAGTATTTTGAGGAAGAGTTTGAACTCCAGGCAAGAGAAAATAAAAGTTGGGAATTTAGAAGGAAGCTGGTCAGGTAAAAAGATCTAGATCAGGATTGTGGCTATAGAAATACAAGTGAAGAGGTAAAAGAGAGGTATGCTACAATCAGAAGGACTGATGGAAGTAGGTATAGTCAAAAAAATTATAGCTCTTGTTATTAAAAGAAAATTGTTGAAAGATATGTGTTTGAGGAAAAGAGGACAACATGGAGAAGAGACACAGGGAGAGATAGGGAAGCCAGTTAATCACGTTAGCAGGATATTTAAAATACAGATATTTATAATGATGTTCTGTCACTTTAAAATGCAACAAAACCTTGGAAAAATGAAAGTGGATTGTTGTTTGCTTGACTTCACCAATCTTATTCTTTATTTGAATTTTTCTTAGCATTTAAATGACCTTTTGTGTTTTTGTTAATTCCTATTCCTTAAAACAAGTGATTTCAAGCACATGCTACTGAATTGTAAACTACATAAGGGTAAGGAGTGTACCAATTGTTTTATATCTCACCTCAGAGTACTTTAATAGGACTCTGTTTATCTGGTCACTCTAAAATTATGGACAAATTAAGTAACACTATTGATAAACCAAGACTTAAACCATCAAATTATATGACCATCAAGTAGAGAATAGCTGAATTTAAATAATGAGCTAGGAGTCAAGTATTGACATTTTGCTGAATAATTTGTCTTTTAATACTACCTGAAATTTTTGGGAAAGAAAGCAAAGGGGGGGGACACAGGAAGACAAAAGAAAATAACATCTCCCATTCAATTTATAAGATGACAAAAAAGCAAATGAAACTTGTACAGTATTTTTTTTAAAAGCTAGCTAATTAGCCTTCACAGTAGGTGATTTTTTTTAGATCATCAGCCAATCAAACGTATATTAAGCAGCCACTATACTCCAGGCACAATAAATGTAAAAAATTTCATTATATATGTCAATATATTATGTTAATTAATGTTTCTATGTCAAAATTAGGAATCCAACAGAGAGAAAATATTGTGGATTTGGATTCCATGGTTCAGATAATATATTCTCAAATATGCAAGTAAGTGAAAATAGTATACTTTGTTATCTTTTTGAAAAGAAAACTATTTGATGAATATCTACAAACTTATACCTCAGTTTAAGAAAGTCTGATATGTGAAAATCCAAACTTGCAAAACACAATATAGAGTAATTCTCTGCAACAAGATTTTTTTTTATTAAAACTTTTATTTGCAAAACATATGTATGGGTAATTCTTCAACATTGACCCTTACAAAGCTTTCTGTCACAAATTTTTCCCCACTAGTCCCTACCCCTCCCCTGGATGGCAGGAAATCCACTACATGTTAATTATGTTAAAATACTTGATAAATTGAATATAGGTATTTCCACACTTATCATTGTGCAACAAGATTTTTAAAAATTCTTTAAAATTAAGTTCCTCACACACTTGAAATGATTTGATTTGCTATAAATTGATTTACACATGACTTTTCAGGGGATGCCTATAATGAGGCATACCTCTATAAAATTTTTTAAATCCTGCTTATTACATTTATTACATCGGGCTTCACTTAATCTTTATAAGCTTCTACATTGCTTTTTGGAAAAATAAGGATAATAATAGTACTATTCTTACAAGATTGTTGTGAAGATCAAATGAATGATGTTTATAAAGTGTTTCTTAAAGTACTTGTAAAGTACTTACTCTGGCTGTGCCACTTGTAATTAACTTTGCTATTTCTGGAAAAGATATCTCCATTCTTCCAGTCACCTAAGTTTGTATCTAAGTTGTCCTCAACTCCCTATTCTCACTTTCACTCAACACCTAACTATTCCCCCAACTCTATGTTGCTAAACATTGTCATTTCTATTTTCATATTTCTGTTATCTGTCTCCTTTCTACTCATATGATCTCCACCAACGATGTGTTGATAAATTTTAACAACCAGCTCTCCATGAGGAACAAAGTGTGCTTGATGTACTTTTTAGTTTAATCTGCTTTCTGTAAATAAATAACAGCAATAACATAATTATGTAGAGGTCATATTATATGATAAAATATTAACACATTAGCTAAATATATAATAAATTATAATCTTTAATTAAATGATTTAATAAATTATTTTGTCATACAAGTCATTGAAAATGTGTTTGCATAATATATTACTAATGCAAATTTTTTATTTAGTAATTTTTAAAAGTAACAATATAATATCTTAATATAATGTTAACATAATTATTAGTTAATTAATGTTTTTTAATTATTAATGTGTATTTTGCATATACTAATGTAAGTATACATGTTGTCCCCTCTTAAAAATATATGCTCCTTGAGGGCAGAAATTATTTTGATCTTTGTATCTTTATGATCTTGACAGTACCTGATACATACTCAATTAATTAACATTTAACTTTTAAGTCATTAAGCTTTGGGAACCTTAGTTTCTCCATCTATTAAATGGCAATAATGATAGTTATTCCCTGCCTACATCATAGTGTAGTTTATACTAAGCATATCATTATAATGTATCATTATTAATAAAAATATTTACTTTATCAATTGACATTCTCCTTCTAATCTTCCCCTAAGGATATATAAATGAATGATTAAATTAAAATGTTATAAAATAAAATGTTATAAATGCATCTCAATGTATTTTGACAATGAATATTTATCTTTTTGGTCAAAACACAGGCCCTCTTCATTGGCTATGGACCTGCATTCAAGCATAATACTAAAGTTGAACCCTTTGAAAACATTGAAATTTATAACTTAATGTGTGGTAAGTGAAAACTGATTCATGATTTCTGAGAATTTATGTGGAATGAAAATCTAGCTATTAGTTTATTTTATGTACATATATAGAGTGGTATATTACATATGTTTTTTGGAATAATCCTTAACATTTTCACCATTGTTCTCTCTTCATTGACATATATTTATTTAGTCCCAGATATGGGGGTCCACTTGTACAAAATTAGATTTGATACATGGAATGTCACGTTTTGGGAAAAAACAAGTCTGTGAAAATCAGAATAATATGAAATATTAATGGACAGGTTGGCAGGAACCATGCTAAGAGCTTTAAGTAAAAGACTAGGCAAAGACCCACTAAAATTTTTTGAGAAGGGAGAATTAACATGTTCAAATCTGAACTTTAGGCATATTGATTTAGTAACTAGTTGGAAGATGAATTAGGGAAGAGATTTGGGACTGGGGATATCAATTAGCATACTGTCATAATCTAGGTGAGAAAAGATGAGGCATCTTAAATTTCAGGCCTTGAAGAGGCTTTCAAGATTATCTAGTTCAAGCTTCATTTTACAGATGAGAAAACTGAGACACAAAGAGATCATAGAAGCATAGAATCATGGATTTATAGCTAGAAAGAATTTAATCTGTCTTAAGACAGATGAGGAACCTGAGGTCTAGAGAAGTTAAGAGGATTGCCCAAGTTCATACAACTAGTAAGTATCTGTATCTTCTTCACTCCAAGTTTAGTATTTGATCATTTATATTGTGCTTCTGTCTTTTGCCTGATATGTCTCGTTCAAGTTCACAAAAGTAGTGAGTGACAGAAGTGATATATAAACTTAAGTCCTTTGATTTTCCATCAAGAAACACTCCTTGAATTGTGGTGTGAATTAATGTAGAGTTTATGTAAGGAAAGTAGAAGATGAATATAAGAGATAACATAGGGATAGGATTAACAAGATTTGGAAACCTAATTACATGTGCTTTGAGGGGAAGGGAAGGCTGATTTAAAGGTTTTAAATATGGATTAGAGGAAAGATGGTGATATTAACAGAAATGGGGAATTTTGGAGAAAGAATAAGGCCTGGGTGAAATATGGATTTGAGTTGTTTATTGGGTCTTCAGGTGGAAATGTTCAGCAGGTAGTTGTTGATGTAGTACAAGTGCTCAGGAGACAGGTGAAGGCTAGATATATAGAGCTGGGAATCATCTGCAGGGAGATAATAATAAGCGTTGGGAATAGTACCGATGAGAACACCAAGGGAGAAATGTGGAGAGAGAAGAAACAATGGATTAGAAAAGGATCTTGTGCAATAGGGATCCATAATGTGATAGATCAAGATGATAATCTAGCAAAAGAGTCTTAGAAGGAGCAATTGTACAGGTAGGAGGAGAAACAACAGAAAGAAGCATCAGTGATGTCAGTGAAAGAGAAATTGTAAGAAAGTGAAGAAGGAACAGTGATAGAGACCTGAGAAAAGAGACAGTTATCCTTGATGGGAGAAAGAAATGGATAAGAAGAGAAAGTACCCATCACCATTCCACGAGAATGAATTTACAGTGATGGCAGGAATACATGAATAAAGGAGTTCCCATTTAGAATATTTTCGGTTCAGTCTAACACTATATATGAACTGGATATTTTATGATTTGTTCAATTATATTTTTAAAATGTTTCTTAATGCTTATATAATTTGGCATTTGAAAAATCTGAAATATTTCCAATGTATAATCACTTTAATGGTAAAATTGTTTTCCATAGAAAATTTCATAAGTATAGTATGTCATCTCTTAATGTTTCCAATAAAAGTCTAAAATAAATAATATTAAAAAATAAATAAAATATGTCTAAAATAAGCAAGAGCAATATAAATCCCTTAATTTTTTCCTATACAGAACTTATAAAAACTAATGTACATTAACTTTTAAGAATGTAATAAAATCACTAGGCATAATAGTATGAGCCAACAATCCTTGCTATTAGGGATCCTGAAGTTAGTGGCTTGTTGGAGCTCACAAGTTCTAAGCTGTAGTAAACTAAGCCAATTAAGTGTGCATCAAAATCGTGAGCACTAAGTAGGGGGTGGGACTTCTACATTGCCTTCAGAGAAACAGACCAGGTTGAATCAGAAATGGAGCAGGTCATAGCTCTCGTGCCATTCAATATTAGGATAAGTAAGACCTGTGAGTGGTCGCCACATTTCCAGGCTGAGTGACATAGAGAAGCTCAATCTTTAAAAAAATGTATAATAATGCTATTTAAAAAAGATCTGTCATTTTCTATCTTTTTTTATATTGAGTTTAAGTTTTTCAAATAATTATCCACCACTCCTTGAATCATTGTAGATTTATTGAATTTGAAACCAGCTTCAAATAATGGAACTCATGGAAGTCTTAACCATCTTCTAAAGAAACCTGCTCACATACCAGAGCATCCCAAAGAAGCAAGCCATATAGGAAAATGTCCTTTTATGAAGAAAACAAAAGAAAACCTTGGCTGCTCATGTGACTCGGTAAGGAGGAGGAAAATATTCATTTGAATGTTGTAATTTTTCAGTACCTAATACAATATAGAAGCCATTTGATGAATATTTGATGATGAAATAAAAATCTGCTGCTGTAGAAAATAGTTTTTTTTTTAATTCTTGGACTGTTTGGATATTTTTATTTTAGTTTTTCAGATTGACTTCCTAATTTTTTACTTTGACTTTTGTGCTTTGTCAGTGGTTTGCTCTAAATTAATTAAGATAAGAAAGAGACAGCAAGTCATTGTTGAACAGTGGAGTATGTTGTATCATTTACTATTATTAAAAGAAAGATAGAGACAGAAAAAGAGAACATGGGATACTGAATTTAAGTTGGGCATGATCTTTATTTTGTCATGTCATTTATGTCATTTAAATATAGGGAGAATAAAGAGGTGATAATTCTTTGGTGACAAATTTAGCTTGATTATATTTGCCTCCCACTACACATTTATGATTAAGAACTTGCACAGGTGATAATTTGTGGTGAGATATTTCCAAACATGGAATAATCATCCATGAAGATATTTTAGAGACTAGTTTCTCTTTTTTTCCCTGTTAGTCTCTGTCCTCAGTAAGATTTGTAGGAAGATGATGCGAATAGAGATGGAATAAAATGACTAGTTTCCAATATACGCATCTCCAATGCTTTATTTACTCTAAAACATAATGCTGAAATTTTATGGAATTAGGATAATTAATAATAACATTCTTCCACACAAGACCTTCAAATTTCAAATTTTACACAGGAGCTATATAAGTTCGTTATGGTGTCCAGTTCTTATGTTAAAGATATAAACAATGATAATCTCACAAATTCATATAAATTCCTTTTTAAATTTTTCAAACATTTTAGGTTTCATCGATGATAGGTTTTCAGTCAGAGTTAAATATGACGGCAGAAGAAGGTAAGACTGTCTTATTTTTATGTAAAGCTTGAAGAAATACAAAAGTGCATTTTTAGTCAGAAGCATAAGAAACATGAGTTTCTTGTAGAAACTCCAAGAAAGGAACTTCTACTATTAATGTACCTGCCTGGTGAAACACAGTGGTCTCTTTGTTTTGGACAGTCTAGACTGTTAGTCATAAGGGGGGGGCAGGAGTATTTACACTGGAAATAGTGAGCGATATCATATTTTGTGGGAGCTGAATCACTCTTTATGACCACAAGGAAGATGTTTTGAAGGTTTGAGCACCTCAAATGATGGTTTAACATTGCCATCAATAGCTTCTACTAAGACTTTTATGTACATGGGTTGCTCTGCTAGGCACCAGGGACCATATTAAAGTGCTTTACTGTACCAAAAGTTGGGCTGATTAAACATTTAATTTAGAAATATTTAGAAATGTTCAAATGATTTTTTCCAGTTTTAATCTGTGCATATGATATCCTTTAGATGAAGCTTAAAATCATTAAGGCTACTTTAAGACAGTAGACCTGGTATGATTCTGTAGAATATTGGGGACTTCTGAGTTCTCAGCCCTGAATCTAAAATTGTCTTGGTTTTCTTATACAGAGATGCTTCAGTTTCCTTTTTTTAGATAGCTATGCTTTTCATAAGATAATATTTTGATCAGAATAGTTATGTGACCTATTAGATTTGTCTTGTATTCCTAATGTGTCAGATGGTATAATCAAAATCTAAAAACATCTCTGAAATCTGAAGAGAAATATGAACTGAACTGGGTTAGGTGAAAATTAATAGGGATAAATAAATATAAAGTACAATATTGCTTCAGAGTCAATTGCATGAGTGCTGAACCAGTTAGACATAGCTAGACAATGGCTCATGTGAGAAAGATAAAGGGTTTTAATAATAACAATAATTTGCATTTATATGGATCTTTTAAATTTGCAAAAAAAATTTTTTTACAAATATTTTCTTGTTTAATCCTTGCAACAATCTTGGAGGGTAAGTGTTATTATATTTTATAGGTAAGGAAAGTGAGACAGACAAAGGATAAGGAGGAGGAAGGGAATAAGCTTTTATACAGTGCCTGTTATGTGCAGGCAATATGCTAAGTGCTGTTTACAAATATTTCATTTGATCCTCAAAGCAATACTAAAAAATGGATACTTTTATTATCATCCCTATTTTATAGTTGAGAAAACTGAGTCCAAAATAGATTTGAACTCAGAGCTACTGAATCCGGCATTACATAGCCAGTAAATGTCTGAGCCAACATTTGAACTCAATTCTTCCTGACTTTAAGTACAACATTGTGCTACTTAGTTGCCTTATACCATTTTTAGTGAAGAACAATTACAATGAATCAACAATGTAACCTTGCACAGCAAAAGTCAATAGTCTGAATTGGAAGTTAAGAAAAGTAGAGGTAGGTTTAGTCTATATTAGCTTGTATTAGATGTAAAGATTTATTTCATTGCTGTAGAGAACTCTAAGATAAAATATTTCAATACCAAAGCAGGTTGATATGTTTTCTGTATTGCTTAGTATATATAAAGATTAAATGACTTTTTCAGCCACTGTGTATCAGAATAGCTTTCATTAATAGAAGAAAAATATTTTTCTAAAAAACCTCATTGTATGGAGGATATGAAGTCATCTCAAAACCTATGCCATTGGAGTGTAAAAACTAACATAGCCTCCCAAACTAAAAAAAAAAAACAAAAGTTATAGTCCCAACAATACAAACTTTGGTCAGTTGTCCAAAGACCAGCCTATCTAAATCCAGAGAGGGCTAACCATAAGGTGATACATAATTTTATTTGTTTTGCTCACAGACATCCGAAAAGGTCATTTACTAAACTAGAAAGGGATTAGAAGATGCATTGTTAAATAGCATCCTCATGTAAGAAAAATCAGGGATCCTTGAAGTGTTGAAGAAATTCTATGTCCAAAGTGGGGGGAAGTTATTATCCCCATCCACTTTGCCTTGATTAAGCAATGTCCAGAGTATTATGTTTGGGTCTGGGGGTTGTGTTTTAGGAAGGGTATTAATTAACTAGAGTGTGTCTCAAGGAGAAAAACCAGGATTGCAAGAATTGGAAATTACTCTATATAAAGATTAGTTGGAGGAAGTAGGAATGTTTAATCAAGAAGAAAGATGTTAGGATGATAGTATAACTGTTCACCTTTTTTGAAGGATCAGTATATATTTGAAAGACTAGACATGTTTGCTTAGCCTCAGATGGGAGAATTCTAAGATGATAGAAGACAGTTTTTTTTTTTTTGTTCCCATCTAAGGAAAAAAAAACTTTCTAAGACAGATGTCAAAATAAAATTGATGTTCTAAGTGGGTAGAGTTACTCATTACTAAGAAAATACTACAGTGATTGGGGATATCACAAAGGATGTTCCTTCTCATTTGTGGGTTGTGATAAGTGACCTTTAAGATCTCTGTCAAATCTAAGATCCTACAATTCTTTAATTTTATTTTCACATTTGCTAATCTATATCCTGTACAATTTGATTGTCCTAAAAACAAACAAAACTGGTTCACTTGCAGAGATGAAGAAATTTTCATTTTAGAATAAATCAGAAATCTAGGAAGAATGACTAATAAAGACAACATACACTTAAAAATGATAAAAAACCAAAGGGATTTAGAAAATTTCATAAACCCAGTTTGAAGTGGCCCTTATGATGATATATATATACTAGAGACCTTGTGATTCCCCAAACCTATATTGGTTTTCTCTTACTGGTTTCTCTTTGTCTGCTCTTAGGCAAAAGCTACAATGATCTTTTCTTCTCTTAATCTTTTTTTTTTCTTTTTCTTTTTTGTGAGGCAATTGGGGTTAAATGATTTGGCTAGGGTCACACAACTAGGAAGTGTTAAGTGCCTGAAGTTGGATTTGAACTCAGATCTTGACTCCACAGCTAGTGCTCTGTTGATTGTATCATCTAATTGATCTGTCTCTTTTTCTCTTATTGAATTTTTTTTTGATTTTACTATTTTCAAAGAGATTTAAAGTATTAAATTGACTTCTAAATTGGGATAAAAATAGGAAAATATTAAACGAATGCATGTGGGGAAATTCTTTTTTCACTTTTGCAGATGTCAAATGGATTAACTTTGTAATTTTGTAATTTGTCCTCTAGATCATGTTATATTTTCCTTCTCTTACAATTTTAGAAAGGATAGTCAAGCGTAACATTCTGCCCTATGGAAGGCCTAGAGTTCTTCAAAAGAACAGTACTTTTTGTCTTCTTTACCAACACCAGTTTGTAAATGCATACAGCCGTGACATCACAATGCCACTCTGGAGTTCCTATAACATTGGCAAAAATGTAAGTATATGTGATAGTAGTATACTCTTCCTCATAAACATTTTAAGTGGTCATTATTAGGCAAATTAGCAAGGAAACATTTATTTGTTCATGGCCAATCTTGATTTACAACCAAAGATTTGTAATGGGAAGACTGGACTAAAACCCAGGAAATATGTATTACAGTCAGTCTCAGCACTTTTCTTCACAGCCTGAGTGATTTTGGGCCATGAAAATGAAGTTAAGTGAGATCTCTAAATGTCTCTCCTAATTCTAGCATTCTTTGAGACTATACTTGGCTTTGTTTTTTAACTGGTTCTATGACCTTGTGAAAACAATTTAACCTAAGTTTTTTTTTTCATCTCTATGAAGCCCAATGAATTTTTTATTCTGTTCATTAGGACAGTTTCTCTGCAGAAGACTTTTCAAACTGTTTCTATCAGGACCATCGAATACCTTCAAGTCCTATACAGAAGTGTTCATTTTACAAAAACAACCCAAAACTAAGTTATGGATTCCTTTCTCCTCCAAGTAAGTATAATTTTCTTTTAGACCTACACGACTTTATGATGAATACGTTTGCTCAGTAGTTGTCTTATTATGGTTTTTGAAATTATGGTTTTTGAAAATTTAATAAAGATTTTAATTCTATAAAAATATTTTAAATATGTAACAACTAGGACAATGCTAATATCACAGATATAATTGTTTCTTCTTTCTTGTGCAAAAATTAGAAGAAAGTTCAGGGTAAATCCTGTATATAGAGCAAAAAGAACTCAAGAGCCCATTTAATTCAACCTCCATTTTACAGATAAGGAAATAGTGACCTGGGGAACTTGAGTGATTTGGCCAAGGTCCACAACATTCAAGGTGGAATTTAAACCCAAGTTGTCTGATTGGAGAGCCTTTTTTTTTTTTTAAATTTTTTTTTTTTATTGTACCATGATGGTTCCATAAATGGTGGGGGAAAAAAAGAGAATTTTGAAATGGGAAAAAAAAGTGTTTTTGTGCTTAAAAGGTGGTAAAAAAAATGTCAGCAGCAGAAAGATAAACTAGTCTTCTTAAAAGGAAAGAATCAGCATACTTTTTCTTTGTTTAATTTGTTTGTTTTTTTTGGTCTGTATTTTCTTTCACAACATGATTAACATGGATATACTTTTTTCTACTACTACTCCTGTATGACATATCAAATTGTTTGCATTATCAATGAGGGAAGAGAGGAAAAAGAATTTGGAACTCAAAAAATTTTAAAAGTCAATGTTAAAAGTTATTTTTACATATAATTGGATATTAAAATAAAATATTAAATTATAAAAAAGGAGTTTTAATATATTGGTTTTCCATTAATGATATTATATCCTTTTGGCAGAGAATTTTTTAATAAGTGCTAAATGTAAAAAAATGGTACTCCTCTTGGCTCTCATGGCTGAGGCAATTCCCTACTATAATCACTTGAGCAATTGTCTTAGGATCATCATTGGGCAATTGCATTATAAAATTGACTTAAGGTTTACTATTAGAATTATATAGGACAGATTTGTGTATATAAATCTCAAGATCAATTTGCTGTTCATTTGTGTGTGTGTGTTTTCCCATCTGGACAATCAATGTTGTTTCAAATTCAAGGGGTGAGTTTCTGATATGTCTCATTTCTCAGTGAAGAATGGAGCTAAGTTTAGGGAGGGATGATTGTCAATATGATGAAGTTATTAGGATGATGTAATAAGTCATTTTTTACTGATAAATATTGATAGAACTTCATAATTGGCCCTTAGTTTGAAAAGTTTCTGCTTTTTTCTACCAAGGCAGCAATGGGTGAATAGACAGACCTTAAAAAAATTTCAAGCATATTTCATTTTGTCTTTTTTGGAGGAATGTGACTAAAAGAATCCTTAAACATTGTATTTTCCCAAGATTTCATACTATTCTGATGGAACATGGTAGAATTAGGGTGATATTCAACTTAATTCCCTCCTCTCCTAATCTACAAGAATTTAACATTCTAATATTATTTTAAAAAACCCCTTATTTTAATAAAATGTCCGTATTTGTTTCTTATTTGCAGAACTTACTAAAGGCACTAATAACAGATATCATGAAGCCCTGATTACCAGTAACATAATACCAATGTATCAGAGTTTTCAAGGTAAAAATGACTTAGTATAAACTTTATTATTTCAATGCTTTTGCCACAGTGACAAGTTAATTTCTTTTTTATGCTAGATATATTCCTGAAAAATTTTATTTATACAACAAATTATAGGGAATTATTTGCTTTGAAAAGGTTTTACCATGGATATAACAATGTTTTATGATTTCAAATAACTTTACATATCACAGCTCTGAGCAACAAATGGTATAGATATTTATCATTATTTTAGAGATGATGAAATATTCATTGAGGTTTTGACCAAGATGCCTTGTAATTCTAATTTCTTTGCTCAATAAAGCACACATACAATAGTTACAGTCACATACATGAACGTATAGACACATATGTAATGTACTTCTATGTAATATATATGTATAATGTATATGTAATATACACAAAGAAAGCTATACATATGATTTTTTTTAGTTAAGTCATATTTGAATCTTTGTGACCTCTCCTTTTATGGGGATGATATTGGCAGAGATACTGGAGTGGTTTGCTGTTTCCTTCTCTAGCTCATTTTAAAAATGAGGAAACTGAGGCACACAGGATTAAGTGACTTGCTCAGAGTCACTCAGCTAATATCTGAGGCCCCAGATGAAATCAGGTGTTCTGACTCCAGTACCCAGCTCTTTATTCATCAAGATATCTATATATGATTTATATACTATTTTATAAATGCCAATTTGCTATTTGTTAAATTTCTGTCACATAACATTATTATAACTTGTTCTTCCCAAATGACATTTTTTCCTTCCTTGGGTTAGTCATATGGAATTACTTCCATAATACCCTACTGCCAAGGTATGCTGGAGAAAGGAATGGAGTTAATGTAATCAGTGGTCCTGTCTTTGACTCGGATTATGATGGACTGTATGATACTCCAGACGTACGGAAACAGTAAGAACATAACTTGGCATTTCTACTTTATACTTTCTTAAATCAATAGCAACAATAAATAACAAATGATATTGCCAATATTTTTAATTGCTTTCCAAAATGGTTATACATGTTGACAGGTTTACCAAATTTCTAGCTACCTGTTTTCCCATAGCCCCTGTGATATTTTTCCTTTTGCTTTTTTTGTCATCTTTGCCACACTGATGATTGTGTGATGAAATCTTAGAAGTGCTATTTCTCTAATTAGCAATAGTTTGTAGCCTTGGTTTTTTTTCATATAGCTACAGATAATGTTTTCCCCTTGAGAACTAACTCTCTGTTCATATCTTTATATTTTTTTTATCAATTGGAAAATGGCTATTTTTCTTATAAGTAATTTTCTTCCAATTAATTGTGAATTATGTTTTATGGTATAGACAAGTAGCTATTGGATTCTTTCTTTTTTTAACTTCACAGTTCCATAGATTTAAGAAGGTGTAATTTCAATTTTTGAGCTCTCTTAATACTGACTGAACCTTATTGTGATTCTGTTTAAAAAAAAAAAATAGAAAATTTAGCCTAGACAAGTGGTTAAAAAAAAAAAAAAGAAATACTACTTTCTAGCTGTGTCCTATAAGATTTTAGACTAATACTTTAAAGAAATTCCTTATGGGTTTTGTTTTTACGTTCTAAACATTGAGATTATCCCCATTTTGTGGTATGGTCTCAAATAAAACAATTGAATAAAACTAAAAATGCAGCAACTTCATCTGAAATGGGGTATGCAATATACTATATATGCAGCATCCTTTTGTCACCTCTTTAAAAAAATGAATGCAAACCTATTTTTTTCTTCTTTCCACATTCCATATAATGGGAAAAAAAGAAAATAAAAATGAATTGCCCATAACAAATATGTGTCATTAAGCAAAACACATTCCCTCAATAACTTTATACAACAACAGCTATGCCTCATTTTGTATCCTAAATCCATTGACTTTCTGTAGGGAGCATACACTTCATTATCAGTCCACTGGAATCATGAATGTGTCTTCTTTTGATCATATTTTTTATAGCTTTTAAAATAATTTTCCAGTGTCCCAGTTTTTTCCAATATTGTTATTATTGTATACATTGTTATAGTGGTTCTTCTCTAAAAATCCTCAAAATATTTCATTTTTATAGTATTGATATAATAAATGGATTGTTCTTCTGACTTTGCTGGCTTTATTCTATATCATATCAATTAAAATCTTTTCCATTTCTTTGAAATGATCTATTTCCTTATTTCTTATAGTATAATAGTATTCCATTATATTCATATGCTAAAATGTATTCAGCTATTTTTAAATTGTTATATATCCCTTAGTTATCCCTCACTTTTTTTTGTTCAGCTCACACAGAGCTGCTAGAATATGTTTGTAGATATAGGACTTATTTTGTTTTTGAAAATCTGTTTGGGATATAGACATAACAATGGTATAGCTGGGTCAAAGGATACCCAATCTTTAGTAATTTTTTGTGTACATTTCCAGATTGCTTTTCAAAATGGTTGCACCTTTTCACAAGTTTACTGATCTTCTATGTACCTGTTTTCCCACAATCCCTCCAGCATTTTTCATTTTATTTTTTTTCATCTTTGCCTCTCTTATGGTTGTGAGATAGAATCCTAGAATTGGTTTAATTTGCATTTTTCTAATTAGTAATGATTTGTAGTCTTGCTTTTTCTTTTTCTTTTTTCTTTTTTTTGCTGAGGCAATTGGGGTTAAGTGACTTGCCCAGGGTCACACAGCTAGGAAGTGTCTGAGACCAGATTTGAACTCAGGTCCTCCTGACTTCAGGGATGATGCTCTAACCACTGCGCCACCTAGCTGCCCCTAGTCTTGCTTTTTCATACTGCTATAGAGTATCTTCCCTTCCCCCTACTGCTGTCCCATACCTTGAGACCTGCCTGTAAATGTTCTTCTACATTTGTCAAATGGGGAATGGATATTTTCCTTATAAACTTGAATCAATTATTTTTGTATTATGGAGATGAGATCTTTATCAGAGAAATTTGTTGCAGAGATTTCTTTCCTAGTTAATTCTTTCCCCTTCAATCTTACTTTTATTAGATTTGTTTATGCAAAACATTTTAACTAAAAAAGATTTAAAATTTTTATTTATTTAATATTTTTCTCCAGTTATATTCAAAACAAAAATTTTTGTTTTACATTTGTTTTTAAAATTTTTGAGCTCTAAGTTCTCTTTCTTATCCTCACCCACAATTAAGAAACCAACTGTGAAGTTATGCAAAACATTTCCATAAAAGTCAAGATGTGAAAAAACTAGATCCCCTATCTTAATGAAAATAAAAACACTTTAAAAAATAAGTTAAAGAGAGAAAGAGAGATACAGAGAGAGAGGCAGAGAGAGACACACACACAGAGATAGAGACAGAGACAGAGGGATAGAGAAAGAGAGAGACAGAGACAGAGATAAAGACACAGAGATAGAGACAAAGATAGAGAGAGAGAGAAAGAGAGAGAAAAAGAGAGAGAGGGACAGAGACAGAGAGATAGATAGAGATAGACAGAAAGAGAGAGAGGGGGGAGGAGAGAGAGAGAGAGAGAAAGAGACAGGGGGAGAGAAAGGGGGAGAGACAGGGGGAGAGAAAGAGGGAGAAGGCGAATACTTCAATCTATATTCAGACACAATCAGTTTCTTCTCTGGACATGGATAGGATTTTTCATCATAAATCCTTCAGAGTAGTCGCGGATTATTTTACTACTGAGAATAACAAAGTCAGTTATAACTGGTCATCCCAAAACATTGCTGCTACTTTGTATACAATACATTTCATTTTCCTTGAATTCATGGAGGACTTTTCAGGTTTTTTTGGGTTTTTTTAAGGAAGATTTGGTTGCATTTTTCTGTGGTATATGAGAAAAAAAATGAAATGAATGAAAGGCATAACATATTTTTAAAGGAGATAGAAAACTGATGTTGCTAAATACAGATGATAATATTGGATATTGGTTTTTGTTACAGGAATCTCATTGCAAAGTCTGGCTAAAATAACAGAGTTTTACTATGTATACAAAGTACTAAGTTTTGCCATAAAGAGGCAAGAAATAGTCAATTATTTGAATGTAAACCACAGGACATATCAAAGGAAGGAGGTGAGATATTTCTTTAGATGTAATCAAGAAAAAGAAGGCACAAAGCAAAATTTTTTAAGACCATGCCAAAGTATCAAGGGCTTTAGAAGTACTAGAGTGGTGACAATGTGAGTATAGAAAAAATGATAGATGTAAGAGATGTTGCAGAGGTAGAAGTTATTTTGACTATTACAAATATTCAAATTAACTACAAAGAACATGTGAAGGAAGACACTATTTGCATCCAGAGAAAGAGCTAATAAGTAGCTCTTATTACTTATTAAAGGAGGGGAGAGAAGGAAAAAAATATATGATATAGTATTTATAGTTTATACTTTATTATTTAAAAAGAATAGCAAGTTTTATATAATCAATTTGCAGTTCTATACAATCATCTTTCTCCCCATTCTACTATTTTGTAGAAATGTTTGTTTTACTTTTTAAGTTCAGATTAGATAAAAAGAATTAATAAGACATAGCAACGGAGTGGATATAGAAAATGATGCAGATATGAGGGTCAACAATGCATCTGCAATTTTGATTGTGGGTGACTAAAAAGATGATGCCATTGATGGAAAATTTTAGACTGGGTGTGACCTGAACATGTTTATAGGCAGAAAGGAAAGAATCATAGAAAAGGAGAAATTGAATTAGAGAGGGGTAACAGAGACAGGTCTTTGAGGAGACTAGATAAGGCACAATTAGAGAATAGTGTTTGGGAGGAGATTCTTCAGCCTTGGAGATAAGAAGAAAGGAAGGATAAATGAAGCCAAAACAAGGCTTTGATGTATAGTTCTAGGACTGAAGATTAAGGCTATGGGATAAAAGACAAAAGAGTAGGGGATAGTACATTGTTGAAATAATAGGCCATAAGGTTTGAAGTCTTGAAGAGAAAATGTAAAATCAAAACAATAATAATATGCAAAAAAGTCTTATCCCATAGAATTACTATCACAGAAGAGGAAATGGGAAACTGGGGAATACTTTTGTGTAATCATTCTATTTCATCAAAGCAAGAAGCTACCAGAGGACACATACTACTGGTACCTCAACTGCAAGGTTTTGCTGACATCCCTGATATTGCAAGTCTCTTAATTCCATACAAAATTCCTTGGTTTGAATCCTTCCCTTTTTCTCTGATTTCTTCCTTTGACTCACTTCTTGAATATTGGAATTAGTGAAAAAGCTCTAATTTTAGTCACATTCTCTTCTCTGGTTTGTAATTTTCTCTTGGATCACAGCTTGGACCAGATCCTTCTTTTGTGCTGCCTGACTAGTGACTATTCATTTCATTTGCATATAAAAACTCCTCTGGGGATTCAACAGTATTGTCTGACATATATTCAAAAAAATTCCATTCCGGTCCTGCTTTTAGATCAGAAGATTGCCAAGATCTTTGCCTAATATAAGACCCCAAGTGAACGTGGAAGACTTTAGAGCAATAGAAATAAAAATTAATAACTGAAGCTAACAGGTAAAAAATTCCTAACTTAGGCCAAGGAACAATAAAAAACTGAAGGCTTTGGACTTGAATCTAGAGGGCATATTGAACCAGTGGATGAAAACAATTCCTACAAATGCCTTGGGCCTTCTTCAGGAAAAACATATATCAAGACATTAGCTGTGACTGTATATGTTAAGAAACTTAACTACCATTCACAAATCAAAGCTAAATAGGAAGAACACATTTAAAGCCATTAACAGCATGACATACCAGTGTTAATATATGCTTTTAGAATTATAAAATTTACTTTAACAGATTGAAAAGTAACCTAACAAATCTCATACAATATCAACCAAACATAGGGTCCATTATCCTAAAGACATCATGGAAAGCTGAATAACTTCATTCCAGAAAAGAAGACTTTCTTAAATCACACAACAAAACAGGTCAAAGATACAGAAAAATGTGTTTAGAGTAAGCATTTATCACTTTGCTGAACAATAGTGAGAGGTGCTTAGAAGTATGCACCACTGGATTTGATCAGTGTAACAGAAAGTGGCTTTACTCTCTATGGAGCTTATTTAAATACCTGAGATTCAAGATTGTCATCAAAAGATCTTTGGCATTAATTCAGTCAACAACATGTCACCAGAGAAGTATTGAACAAATGCTGAGTCATGTGAATTAGTTTGTAGAATCAATGTGTCAATGTTATTGTTGGCAATTCAAAACTGGTTTATTGCCATCAAGAAATCCATAAGGAACTACCTTAAGGAATCCATATTTAGTGATTAATATACTCTATTCAAGGAAAAAGTGAAAACAGCCCAAAACATCACTATAGCCCAATAATCAATAAACATTTAGTGACTATTCAACACTTAGCAAGTTATAATCTGTTGATATCCATCAGAAGCTCACTGTCTTTCATAGACTGTCAAACAACAAATCCATACCAAAAATAGAGACTTTAAAATGTCCTTGAAGAACTCAACTGATAAACTATTGGAACTGGACCAATTAATCCATATGGAACTATTGTCCACATTAGCCAAGGGAATCCATTGATTCATACAAATTTGAAAACAATAGTCAATACTAGTCATCACAAATACTCAAACTCTAAGCTACGTGGACTAAAAAGCCTACAAAATATTGACACCTGACTAAAGAGATCAAAATCACGTGGGACCTGAATGAAGTGTTCTATTGGATTTGTACCAAAATACTTTCAGTGAGCCATAGAGGATTAGCGTATATATCAATGTTAATCAACTACAAAGAGAAAACTTTTTTTATCTTTGTAATTGTTTGTAGAACATGGTATATAAAGGAATAATAGCACTGTGCTTTTTTGATATTTTGTCATAGCACTGTTTCTATCTGTACCCCTTCAAAAAAGAGGAAATAATTATAGCTAGTATACATACATATATATGCACATATGTATTTATGATTTCTACATGACTTTATGTTTGTTATCCCCAATTTCCTAATAATGAGAGCTATCTAAAAGTAGAATGGGCAGTCTTAGAAAATACCATATTTTTTTTTCTCATGTGTGTTCAGTCTATTTGTTGCTGTGTCCAGAGAAGGCAAATATATAGGTGTATATTGGGGAAAAATTGAAAGAAGCATTATTTTTGGTCCATTATTTCTCCTCTTGAAGGCTTAGTCCTAGTTGTTGTTTTTTTTTTTAAAGCAGAGAATTATAATTCTGTCATAACAATAGAATTGTGAATGCTACCACAATCTGATACTGATAACTGAGTTGAAGGATCATTTGTCAGGGGCAGAGGTGTTCACCAAATTGAACCTCTAGGGTGTAAGGATGTATATTGTATGTCCTAGCCTTGATATAGAAAGTCAATAAATAGGAAAAAAGCCTTCTAAACCTTCCTACATTTCTTTATTTCTTACAGCACACTAGTATTATATTATATTTATATACTCTTAAGTTGTTCAGTCATTACCTAAACAGTTCCTAGTTCTTTGTACTACAAAAAGAACTGATATATCTTTATCTTTTTCTCTTTCCTGTACCTTAGAGTATAGGCTTATTGGTAGTACTATTGTTGGGTTAGAGTTTATACACAATTTAGTGACTTTTTAGGCATTGTGTTGTTTTACAGAATTGCTGGACTAATTCACAGCTCCAACAGTGCATCAATGAACTTCTTTTCCCATAGTTTCTCTGGCATTTGTCATTCCCCAATTAACTGTTTCATTTCTAATCTTATTTGTTATGATTTAGTTGTACAAAAACTTTTAAATATCATGTATTTTGTTCAACCTATTTTCCATAGGTTCCTCCTCCTTCTTTGCTCCCTCTTTTCTTTTTATATAGAAGAATCAGAGCATAAAATGAAAGTATGTTTAACACCAGTGGTCTATGTTGTTTGTAACATTGTGGGATTGTGCATGTGTGTGTCCCTGCTCCCCCTTGGGTACTCATGCATGTGTGTGTCTTTATGTATATTTGATCATTGTTTGACAATTCAGATTAAAACAAGATTCAAATGATGCTCATTCCCCTAACCTCTTCATTTATATAGTGAGAGAAATGGTTGTTTTTTTATTAGATTTTTCTTTCTTTTCTTTTTTTCTTTTTTTTCTTTTTTTTTTTTTTTTGCTGAGGCAATTGGGGTTAAGTGACTTACTCAGTATCACACAGCTAGGGAATGTTAAGTGTCTGAGACCAGATTTGAACTGAGGTCCTCCTTATTTCAGGGCTGGTGCTCTATCCACTGTGCCACCTAACTGCCAGGATATTTTTATTAGATAATTTTAGCTTGAGTTTTATCTTGGCAAACCGTAGCTCTATAGTATATCTGTTTGGGTAAAATGGAAAGTTTTTAAAAATAGATTCCAGAGATATAGTTTATGCCTATAATTTGATATATTTGTGGCCTAATCTATGTGGATACTCCTTAAATATTACAGATTAGCCCTTCTCAACCAATTGATATGACTTGTCTATTATTTCCAACAATTTTGTTCCAAAGGGTCAGGACAACATGTTGAGAGCTTTCTTCTATATCTCTTGATGTCACCTGGATGCTACTACCAATATAATATGAAGATTTTTTAATCATCTGCAAACATAAACTAGTTAATATAACATACCTACGTAGAGAATAAAATCCTTCATATTATGTTAATTTAGACCATCTGCTAATCATAGTTTTCCTGTTATGACATAACATTGTCGGTCAATCACAAGGCATATATTAAGCACATATTATATGTCAGCCTCTGTACTAATCACTAGGGTTATAAATTTTCCCAGATCCTCAAGTAGCTTATATTTTAATGGGAGACAACACCATGTAAGAGGAAGCTGAGAGGGTAGGGATGGTGATGGAGGTGTAGATGTGGGTATGCAACTTGGGAGCATAAAACAGAAAATCCTGAGTGTAGCCTAAAGAACAATGGTTTGCCTGTATACTATACTTTCCTGGAAGTTTTAGGGGGAGTCATACAATTAGAAGGAGGGCATAAGGAGTGAGTAGAGTACTTCCAGTGTGTGAATTCTTGGGCTAAAAATCTGAAGAGCTGGAGCCTAGTAGAGGAAGTCCAGAATACAGCTTGGAGAAGAATGACAGGACATATTATATAGGAAAATTGTTACTTTTTTTTTTTTTTTTTTTTTTTTTTACAAAGGTTGTCAGGATAAGAGTTTAGGTATACTTTACAAGTGTACTCTGCTGAATTTAAACACAACAATTAAGAAGAATGTATTATTTCTCTCCTAAAGAAATGCAGATCTATTTATTTATTTATTTTTATATAGAAACAGCAAACACATCAGTAATCAAGAAGTTCTGATACCTACTCACTACTTCATTGTGCTAACAAGTTGCAAAAATAGAACCCAGACCCCCTGGCGGTGTGAGAATTCTTTAGAGGCTCTTGCGTTTATTATTCCTCACAGGACAGACAACAGTGAAAGTTGCACGGTAAGCATACTTGGTCACTTAAATATTGCATATGAAAATGTTTATCACTGTAGAAGGAAGCAATATAGTTTTGACTGTTATTTAAAGAAGGGATCCTTATAGACAGCTAGGAAATCATTCACATATCCCAAGTTCAAGGTACAAAAATAAGATGTTAATGTGCAAAATTTGATAAGGCTTAAATATTGAATCCCACTAATACTTGAAATATTTGTTTACCCTTTTAAAAATATGTATTTTTTATTTCAAAATTGCTGTTGAATGTCAACTAATCATAATTTTAAAATTACATTATAAATGATTGTTTTTTTTTTTGACTGATTCTTATAAAGTGTAGGTAGTTGTTCTACCTCCTTGTTCTTTTGGTTGAGTATTTGAAACTTTGTGTGTGTCATATTATTTTTTAAATGCTAAATTTGAATAATTTGAACTTCACCTATTAATTAGACTTGAAATATTGCTTTAGAATCTATTCCAATCTTCTCCCCTGTGTAGGAATGTCTTATACAATATTCTGCCACATATTCATCTGTTTTATGCTTAATATTTGCATCAAAGAGTGAGAGGGGGGATATCCCTATTTAGACAGCTCTAATTTAGGATGAGATGGTTAGGTAGTGCCATAAAAGCAATCATCATGGACAGGGACATACTATATATATGTAAATAAAATACATATGTGTATATAGTTATATGTATATAAAACATTTTTATGTATATATTCTTATTTTCTATTTATATATACATATATAAATATATATGTTTGTATTTACTGAGTCCTTTAGTAGAATGTAAATTCATTAAGAGTAGGGCTTTTTTCATTATTTGTACCTAATACAATTCCTGGTACATTATATTTATAAGTGCTTTTTGATTAACTGAACTATTAGAAAACTATTGCAATATACAATAAAATATACAACAGGTAAATATTAATGAAGGCCTGTGCTGGGTTGGTATCAGTGGCATATTTTAGAAGTTGCAGGATTTTACTAATTGGATATGAGAAGTAAGAAAAGGGGAAACATTAGAAATAAAATCAAGATTTTAAGCATGGGAGATTAAATGATACTATGAAAAGTAAGAGTGAGATCAGAAGTTATAAGGTTCAAGAGCAAATTTAGGGAAAGGAAATGAAACTTAGTTTTGTATGTGTAGAGTTAAATATCCCAAAGAAAGAAGAGAAAGATCCATAAGTATAAAATGTTTTTAATAGTGTATATGTATAGGCGACCATCAGTTGGAGAATAGATGACAAATTATGGCATAGGAAAATTAAGGAATGCTAGTACAACTTAATTAAAAACATATCAGATTACATATATATGTATATATCATATACGTACATATATTTTATACATCTATGAGGGATGAGATAGAAAATCAGATTATAAAGAATTGAGGAGAGGGAGTATAAACAGCAAATTTGACAACATTTTCAAGGTATTTGCCTCTGCCTGAGAAATGAAGAGATATAGAATGAAAGCATGAGAGAATGATAGGGTCTGATGAATTTTTTTTTTTAAGCTTAGAGGAGAGTTTCCTGTTCCCTCCTTTTCCCTTCCAGTCAAGGCTCATTTTGCTCTAAAATATATCTTTCTTATGCAAAATCTGGTTATGCTTCTCCTTTGCTATAGCCCCTGTCCCCTAGTGAGTAGTTGGTCTTCATATCTGTGTCTTTTACAGTCCTATATTTTCTAGTTTTTATCACATACATTTTTCCTCTGTATATACTCCACTTTTAACCAGATTTGCTACTGACTATTCTTTCAGAATATGCCAATATTCACTGTGATTTCTATCCTTGGAAAACTTCATCTACTCATTTCCACTTTTGAAATTCTTGGTCATTTTTTTTTCTGAGGCAATCGGGGTTAAATGACTTGCTCTGGGTCACACAGCTAGGAAATGTTAAGTGTCTGAGGCCAGATTTGAACTTAGATCCTCCTGACTTCAGGGCTGGTGCGTCATTTTTTAAATGTAGAGGATTCCTGATTTTGGAACTACTGGGAATTTCCTCCAACAATGAAAGGAAGCCACCTATGACTTGGTAGTTGAGTTTTACAGATTTGTCTGATACACAGAACTGAAATGACTTGTCACATAGATAAGTATCAAATGGTATTTAAATCCAGATTTTATTAATTCCAATCTCAGAATTCTATTTACTATACTGCAATGTCATCCCTTAAAGCACAAATCAAATGTTATCTCCTACTTTAAATTTTCTTTGATCCTCCCCTTTTATTTTCCAAATCAACAATGATTTTCTTCCCTTAGATCTCACATAGCTTATTTGAAACTTCTTTTTTTGATTTTTTTTCTGCTATAGTTATTTGTGTATGTCTGAATGTATCTAATACCACAAGTTCCCTGAATTCAGAAAGCATGTCATATGTACACCTTATATTTCTCCTATTGATAAGCAGAGGGCTAATGCCACAATAGGCATTGGGACTTTAGAAATTATAAGAGTTAGAAATAAAGGACCTTAGGAGTCTTCTACTCCTACCTCTCATGTTACAGATAAAGAAATTGAAGTTCACCAAGGTTAAGTGGCTTGTATAAAATAACATAGATCATGTAGTCTAATCCTTGAATTAGGACAGATTATCATTTATTAGCAATAATTTATTTGCTGTATTCTGTATGTCATATTATCCATTTTATATATCAATCACTCAACATTTATCAAATGCTTCCTATAGGAAAATATGTGGGGCCAACTAGGTGGTGCAGTGGATAGAGCACCAGCCCTGAAGTCAGGAACACCTGAGTTCAAATTTGATCTCAGATATTTAACACTTCCTAGCAGTGTGACCTTGGGCAAGTCACTTAACCCTAATTACCTCAGCAAAAAAAAAAAAAGAAAGAAAGAAAAGAAAAGAAAAGAAAAGAAAATATACATGCTACATATTAGATTGTCACTTTACTGAGGGGAAAGAGTAATGATAAACTTATTTTAAGATTACAGGAAGATAGATTAGAGCTAGAAGGCACTTGTAAATCAACTAGTAGAAACCCCTCATTTTAGAGTTGGAAAAACTGAGATGCATAGAAGTTTGTCCAAAGTTACACAAATAGAAAATGGCAGAACCAGGATTAGGACCTAGTCCTTCTAACTCCGAATCTAAGATTTTTTTCCATTGCCCCATATTGCCTCTCATATGTTTCCCTTTTAATGGCCTTAAAATGCATAGGATCTTGGGAGTGGCTCATACTAAATAATAAGATAAGAGTGCTCTATAAGTGTGTTTTATTTAAGCACCATTCTTCTGCTTCTCCTATGATTCTTTATTTGCTTCAACAGCATGGAAAGCCTGAATCCTTGTGGGTGGAAGAACTTCTGAGGTTTCATAGAGCCCGTGTTACTGATGTGGAACTTATTACAGGACTAAGCTTCTATCAAGACAGAAAAGAGGCAGTCTCAGACATTTTGAAGCTGAAAACATATTTGCCAACATTTAATCAAGAAGATTGATTTCATTTTTTTTTTCCTGCTATGTTTCTTTGTGAGAGAACTTTACATTTCATGGAAAAAAAAAAATTCTATTCCCAGTGCCGTATATTAGCATGTTGATTGGAATATTCAGCCAAAAGTTGAATTGGGAATTGTCCATGTGACACTTGTTTCTCAGGGAAACTTGCTGGACTAAGCACAGCATTAGGAGAGAACTCCTAATGCCTTACACATATATGAATATGTAAGAATGGCATGCATTGTTCCAGTCCTGGGAATAAAGCCAAAGGAGATGTAGAACTACTTTTCTACTTCTCTTTGTCCTGAGCGGAGAAGGGCAAGTAAACCAAAAAATCTTTGGAAGTCAGATTTTTATTTTTTTGATAATTAATGTGCTCACATAAAGTCTGTGGAAATGAGACTAAAGAGTGGTTCTTTGACATTCCATATCACACTATTTTTTTTTAACAAAAGTTAAAAAGGTGACATTATATTACTTCTAATTTGGGGACTTTGTTTTCTAGTAGTATAAAGTAAATAGGAGCAAAAAAGTTACTTATGTACTTTCTACAAAAAATAAATCTTGAGAGTCAACTTTAATTGGAGTGGAGAGAGGATTGATCTTGGAGTCAGAAATCAATCTTGTAGAAAGATTAAGTGAGGTTCAGGTCCTTTCTCTGATATATCTTAGCTATGTGACTATAGCTAAATCATGTAACTTTATAGTGCTCTGGGCAACTCTCTAAGATTGAATTACAGGAAGTTTTCTCACCAGGACTTCTCCACACTTGTGAATTTACCAGTACCCCTCCAAACTCATTAAGTAAATCCCACATGGTCCCTTTTCAGCTTGAATAATCTTAATAAATAAATTTTGTGTTTCCTATTTATTGTAAAAGTTTATTGTGGGGGTATTTACCTTCATATCTTTGATTTGTTCAAAGAGGAACCCAATTGTAGTCTAGTTCAGTACTACTGAACTGAGATATTACAAAGAAAAATTCCTTGTATGTTCTAACTGATCATTTTAAACTTTAATATTAGCTATTATCATTAGGGTGCATCAAATTTCACTGACATGTACATAGAATTTCCCAGAAAGGGCAATAAATTTTGTATAGTATTATAGTCATATCAGGTAAGGGAAAGTGGGCAGAAACCTTTGTGGTTGGAAATGTACTTGTGTAGCTTCTAAGAGTTTAGTTTTCTTATTACAGCTACTAAATACATTTTTTTTTTTTTTTTTTGGTAAACAACAGACACTACTATCTCCATTATTTGTAGCTGTGAGTGGTTGTGCCAGTCATGGTGATGGGTCAGGAAATACTATCCCTAATACTCTCAAGCTCCCTATGGAACAAGAGAGAATACAATGAGTATTATTTTCTCAGGACTTAAGATATATTCCCTGGTCCCAAATCAGGAATCTTTGGAGGCTGTACTACCTTTTAGGACATACTACTTAGTCGCTGCTTAAGTCCACCATTTATTTTTATTTTCACATTGTGTGATGTGGCTTGTTGGCAGATGGCCACAAAGAATCCACACGGCTCTCAAAGGTACTCAGTCTGTGACTTGACAATACCTTAGTTCCTTGGAAAATCTGGCTCATTTACTTTTATTTATTCTTTAAAAGAACACACACACACACACACACACACACACGCGCGCACACACTTGGGTGGAGTCTGTTAGAAAAGTTTAGCTAAATATATAGGTCACCTTATCATTGTGCTATCATGTCATTGGGAAGCAAGGCTAGCTTATCCCTCATATGTGTAGCTTTTCACACTACCATTTTCTGCCACTGGCATTATTCAATAGTGCCAAATGTCCATTTGTTATAGTGTGTCATTACTTTGTTCTTCCTACTTTGTAAAATGAAATTCATTTTTAAAAATAAATTTACATGTGATACAAACATTTTGTTGATTCTTCTCCCTTTCCCAACATTTATATTATGTTTATTTTTTAAAAGACTGATTCTCTCCAATTTACCCTTGCTGGAGATTCAGGGGCTACTCACTAGTCCTGACCCAGTACTAATTGGCAAAAGGGCTTTGACTTGCTCTACGTCCAATCTATAGTGGTTCACCTGCCCTTCATCAGCCTGGTGACTTCATGTTTCTAGAAGCTTACCATATTGAGGCCAGATTTAGTGCTGGCACTCTAATAGCATAATTCCCTAAAGTTCAAAACTGTTTAGCTCAAGACTGTCAACATCAATCTCCCTTGTAGTTGTGATTATAGGCATGGGTCACCATGATGGGATTTCTTTTTTTTTTTTTAAGAGTTTTCATTTTAATATTTAGTTTTTATAACAACTGTTTTCCCCACTTCAATGAAATCATTCTTCATGATGCAAGAGTTTTTTTGGAAAAAAAAAAAGACAAAAGATCAGGAAGAGGAAGAAAAATTCAACAAAACTCATCAACATTAATTGTTATATTCATTGCTTCATCCTATAGACTCTTCCTCCCACCTTTACAAAGGAGTAGGGGTAGGTGTTTTTTTTTTATAGCTTCTTTAGAGTGAAGTTTGTTATTTGTTCTTCATAATTTTGTAACATCATTCCTTTTTTGATTTTTTAAAAAAATGGTTGTTCTTTCCATTTAGTTATAGTCAATGTATATATTCTTTTCCTAGCTATCTGATTTTATTTTGCATCATCTCATATAATCTACTGACTCTAAAAAAGAAGGTGGAATGTATTTTTAGTAATGCTATCTTTTCATTTGGTTTTAATCCTGGAGAAAATTTGTTATTGATGATGTTATTTTTAAAGGTTGCTCTTTAAAAAGTGAATCATGCATCTCATTTATTGAAATCATATAACCAATCACCTTTCTCATAAGAATTGTGAATATCAATGGTTTTGCTATGCAGCATCAACTTAAGTTGCATTTAATTGGGTTTGGAATGTATTTTTGCAGATAAATATGCTTATTGTGCTTTCTCTAGTAAAAATGGTATTCTACTTATTAAATCAGGCATGTTTTGGTTAATCCCTATCTTTACTTTGGTGACCCAACAATAATTTAAAATCATTTTATGTATTTGCCTTCCACAAATAATTTAATCTGCAATTTATAGCCTTATGAAATAGAAAAGTTGGAAAATACTTTATTGTTCATCTAGTCCCAAATCAAATGAACAAACTTTTATTAAGTATTTACTATATGACATTCATTGCTCTGTATGCTGGGATATAAAGAAAGTAAAAAAAAAAAAAAAAAAAAAACCCAAAACAATAAAATTCCTTTTTCCAACAATTTGATGGCTGAGAAAATATGCAAAGAACAATGCACAAACAAGATATGTATAGGATAAATTTGAAATGATCAACAGAGGAAAGGTGATAACATTAAAGGGGCCTGGGAAAGGTCTCTCTTAGAAGGTAAGATTTTAAATGACACGAAGGAAGTCATGGGAGCCAGGAGGCAAAAATAAAGAGAGAACACTGGAAAAAGTAAGTGAAAATATATAGTCAGACAATGTAATGTCTTACATGAAGAACAGTAAGAAAGACATTGTCATCGGATCATATAGTAAGTAAAGGGGAGTAAAATATAAGAACATAGAAAGGTAAGAAGAGGCAAGGTTATGAATGAGTTTAAAAAATGGAAGATTTTACATTTCATTCTGAAGTTTTAATTAGCCAATGGAATCAGGGGTTGGGGAGTGATATGATCAGACCTTCCATTTATAAAGACTATTTTTGTTTTTAAGTGGAGGATAAATTGAAAGTCGGGGGAGATTTCAGGCAGAAAAACCAACTTGAAAGCTATTGCAGTTGTCTAGTAAGAGGTCACCAATTCTCCAGATATTGGTCCTGGTCATCAAGATAAACCTCTGAAACTCAATTAGTTAATTAAACTTCATACAGAAGTTTTGTTACAGGTATTTACTATGTAGGGAGGTATTTTATTAAAAATATATAAAATAGTAAATATCTCTATGGCTATGTACAGGACTTTCCTTCTGGTTTGAAATCCCACTATGTATTAGGTAGGAGGAGGAAGGAACAGGGGAAAGGGTAGTGATAGAATAAACTTCATGAAAGTTTATATATTTCTAAGCTAAGAAAAAAATGTATAAATATTTGGAAAAACTTATAAACACCTCAGTTTGGAGGTTTTAATTCTGACCTTTCCCTACTCCTCTTCTTCCTTTTCTCCCCTCCTCCCCAGTGGATTTGTTACTCTTAAGCCCAAGTTTTATTGTTAGTAAACTGTGAAGATTGCTGCTAAAACAAGTCTTCAGTAAGAAGCAAAGTTCATTCTTGGTTCACTGAGCAAACAGCCCTTTCTGATCTGTGACCTTTAACATATATTTTATGTGTGCATTTTATTATGCATTTAACCCTTTACAAAATAATTTGTATATATTCTCTCACCCTCATGAATGCTTGCTTGCTGTACCTTTTGAACATGTAACAAGCAGGGAATAGTAATCACAAGAAAAGAGAAAAAAAATCAATATATTCCAGGAAAACAAACTTAAAAATGAAATATTGATAAACAAGCCTCTGAATTTATCTGATAAATTAGTCTTAGAAAAGTTATCAGAAATCTTAAAATCTCTATTGCACACCTATCGTATAACCCTCAAAGATAAACTGTATGAGCTCTTATCAATAACTTTAAAATTTTTCCCTCTGAAAGACTTAATCCTTAATTCTGGAGACATATTTTTAGTTCAAAACTAAAACTGAGTGTTTTTTTTTTTTTTTTTTTTTTTTTTTTTGCTACAGACCTAAGTTTTTATTCTGTTAGATAATAGATTGACAGAACAAAAAGAAACTTTAATAATGTATCTGGTCCATTTTGCTCTCAGGAGCAAGTCACCCAAGCCTATTCCCAAAAGAATTAAAAAAGGAAATGGTTCTATGTGTATAAAAATATTACATCCTTATTTTTTTAATGGTGGCAAAGAAACATGAAAATAAAGAGATGGAAGGGTAGCCTTAGCATCAGCAGAACTTGAGTTCTTCTCTGATACAAACTGATTGTGTCAGTCTGGGAAAGTTATTTATCCTCTCAGTGGACAGGAAGCTTTCTTTAAATTGGAGACAGGTAATGATCTTCTTGGAGATAAAAATGCCTCACCAGGGCCTCTCCAAATAGATGAAATCACAGAATTTTGGGGGGGAAATGTGTCATTTAAATAGTACTGAAAAATGTTGTAAAGCATTTCATTTAAATCTTAAGAAAGCCAGGAAAACACAGTGGGTGCAATTTGAAACTCTTTTAGAGTGCAGAAATGATCGTTTTATCTCCTTGTGTGACAGTCCAGTTACTCCATAATTTGGCCCTTCCTCTTCCTCTAGGATAAAATCTCTCAGTCTATCCCTTCATTCTTGAATATCCTTTTTACATTATTTGATATTAATAATATAAATAATAATTTTAATAATAATATCATCAATAATAATACTCTTCATCTTCTTGACCAACTGTCTAAATCTTGAAGCAAAGTAGTTTTGATGATTAGAGCACCTGACCTGTAGTAAGAAAGACCTGAGTTTAAATTTCATCTCAGACACTAGTTAGCTATTCCACCCTAAGCAAATAATTGAACATGTATCTACCTTGGTTTCCTCATTTTTAAAATAGGGCTAATAATGGCATTTCCCTTCCAAGCTCATGAGGATAAAATGTGACAATTTTTGCAAACCACAATGTACTACACAAATGCTAGCTGGTTATTTTTGTTTTCAAACTTTGAAAAGACTTATTATATGACAAGACTTTTGGGTCATACATGTAAAAATTGGAAGGGACCTTAGAGTCATTTAGTGCAAAGGCTTTATTTGGCAGAAGGAAACAAGCTCAGGACCTTCCAACAAGAAAGAGGCTCAGGGATTTTGCATCAAAATTTACAATGCAATTTGAAAACGGCTTCACCCTTAGGATACATTCAGCATTAGCTTATAGGTCTCTGGTCAAAGAAATCCAGCTGCAGGGTAGGAATACTAGAATCCATTATTTATTATACCCTTCCCTATTCTTGAACAATGGTTGGTATTTTGGATCTTCTGCTATCTCCAATATATTCATGAGGAAGGGGTTCATTCATAAATGTCTTGTTGCTCCCATAGTCAAAGCTGGATCAAAACAAGAGACTATTTTTTCAGCTTTGATACAATTGTTTCATTGACTTCATCCCGTGGAGAGCTCAAAGCCTGCTGAGCAAACTAGGAAAGAAT
Source organism: Myrmecobius fasciatus (assembly GCA_023553655.1). NCBI lineage: Eukaryota > Metazoa > Chordata > Mammalia > Dasyuromorphia > Myrmecobiidae > Myrmecobius > Myrmecobius fasciatus. Next base: position 355,231 of record JAJPUD010001687.1, on the reverse strand, counting down.
GAACTTTTCAGAATGTTGACATGTTAAGTAGAGAACCTGATACAAAGCACCTACTGTTTCTCTTGTAGAAAGCTGACCCCTGTTACAATCATTTCCAAAGGTGAAAGTGGTCTGAGAATAGCCTTGGATTCTCAAAGCCTTTAGCTCAGATGGAACCTTCCACCAGCTGGAGGATAAATAGAGCAGCCTGGGGAGATGGGGGTGAAAATGGAGTGTCTGAAAGAGATATGAGTGATGAGATTGAAAGTAAACAGACAGCTGTCAGACACTTTAACTCAAGATGGGTAGGATTGCCTCTTAACCCCTTTCTCTTACAAAGCCTTACAAACCCTTACAGCAAGAGAGACTGTAGCATATAGAGAAAAGAGCGATGAATTTGATGGTGAATGATGTGTTTGGATGTCCCTCTGCCACTTTGTGCTTGTGTGATCTTGGGCAAATCACTTGACCTTAATGTGCCTTGAATTCCTGATCTGTAAAATGAAAGAGGCTAGATTAAGCCATTCAAGTGCCTGCTTTGTCCTAGACTTTATGCTGGGCACTGGAGACACAAAAATGAAATAAAAATAGTCCAAGGAACATACATTGTAGGTCCACCAAGGTTCCTTTTATCTTAATGTTATGATCCTATGAGAATCTCATCAATAATTATGTGCCATTCCAAATTTAGGACTACATTATGAAAGCATCATGAAGGACTCTGAAATAACTTGATACACATCAACACATTACCTATTATGATTTAAATGGTAGGAAGTGGCCCAAATGTAACTGTTCACTTTATCTTTCTCTTTGACCCTGAGTCTTCAGTGTTGACAAGTAGGTAATACAGAACCTTATAATCTAAGTAACATTATACTTTTCCTCTTTTTTCTCCTCCATGTCTTCATCTTTGTCTGTCTACCCTTCTCTTCTAAATTGCCTATCTCAGAGAAAAAGATGTTTCTATATGATTCTGAGGTGGATTCCTTCGGGATCTCAGTTATTTTCTCTCTGAATCCACCTATCTCCTCCTGCTTTTTTGATTTCCTGTGTTTTGAAAAAATGATCACTTGATTTTCACTAGATCCTCTTCAAACATTCCTTTTTCTTTCACTGCCAGACAACTCTCAGTATTTTAACAGCACTTCTCGTTACTAATCATCTATTCTCTTCTTTCTTTTTAGTCTTTTTTTTTTTTTTTTTTTTTGCTTTTTGCTGAGGCAATTGGGGTTAAATGACTTGCCCAGGGTCACACAGCTAGGAAGTGTTTAGTGTCTGAGACCAGATTTGAACTCAGGTCCTCCTGACTTCAGGGCTGGTGCTCTATCCACTGCACCACCTAGCTGCCCCTTTCTCTTTAGTCTTTTGAAATCCAGCCTCTTCTGTTACCACTTCATGGAAATTTCTCTCTCACAGATAAACAATAGCCTGTTAACTAGGGTAAGTCAAAAGACCATTTTTCATTCCTCATCCTTTTCAATTTCTCCAAAGCATTTGCAGATGTTATTGTTTAGTTGTGTTCCCACTCTTTATTATGATGGGTTTTCTTAGTAAAGATGCTGGAATAGTTTGCCACTTTTTTCTCCAGCTCATTTTACAGATGAAAAAACTGAGGCAAACAGGGATAAGTAATTTGTCTAGAATCACACAGCTAGTCTATGTTCAGATTCAGTCTTGTTGAGTCTTCCTGACTCTAGGCCCAGTACTCTATCCTAACTGACCTCAATTTATAAATCTTGCTGAGCATCTATTTCTTAGATGCTCTTAACTCACTGACAATTGCTTCTCTTTTCTCTTTTTCTGGCTCTCTTAATTCTTCCAGCCCCCCAAAATGAGGTTTGTTCTCCAGTATTCTTTTCTTCTATTTCTTTTCTCTATTTCTTGAAAATGCCATCTACTCCCATACTTTTAATTATTACCTCTTCACACTACATCATAAAAGAACAAATTAAATTTATTTAGTGAAAAGAATGATAATTAATGTAATAAAAGATTGATGAAAATGAGTTAAATAAAGTAGCAAGATACTCTTGCCACCCATTTCCCAGAGCTAGTGCTTCTGTTCAAGTCTCCCAAGGAGAGTATTAGTATCAATTTCTGATTAAGCACTCTGAGATTAATCTGCCATTCACACCACAAATAGGAACAGCATAAATGCAGTAATATAACAGGGTATTGGGGGAGTAACAGTTTTAGATACTGAAAGTTCTTGAATTTTGTCATCTTTAAAATGAAAAATTGTATTAAATTACCTCTTCCCTTCTATCTTTAAATCTACGATCCTATTATCCTATGGCAGAATAATTTCAAAAATTTAAATGTAGGATTTTACATTTATCTCTATTAAGTTTTGTCAATTCAACAAATGTTTATTATGTGCTTCGATTCATATATCTGTTTGCCTCTGGGAAGGTCAGTTATTGTCTCTGCAACTCATTTGTTCATCTGCAAAATTAGAAAATCAAATTTAATAGTTTCTAAGGTCCCTTTTAGTTTTAAAACTAAGATTTTATTATCCTGTTACTTATTAGGAACCTTCCACATACTTCCACATACTAAATAAATACTCAGAGAGCCAACAAAACAGGTCTCTTTGCCATTCCACCCACAGGATAATCTAATCTCCTCACTCTGTGCCTTTACCTGGGATACTTTTGCTTATTGTCTCTCCCTCATGGCTTACTTTATGATTCAATACAAATCTCATTTTCCCCCCATTAGGCCTTTTCTCTGTTCTCTTCTGCTACCTATTGCTAGTGCCTTCCCTCTGAGATTTCTTCCCATTTAGCTGTATAAAATTTGTACATAGTTCTTTGTAAGTTGTTTACCAAATTAGACTGACAGCTCCTTGAGGGCAGGGATTGTTATTTCCTTACTTTTTATCTCCAATATTTAACACACACACACACACACACACACACACACACACACACACACACACACACACACATTACCTAAAGCATTCTTAAATGCTTCTTAAACTTTTTTCCCTCATGATTCTTTTTCACTCAAATTTTTTTTACATGACCCAGGTATAGAGAAGTATATAAAAGAAGTATAAAAATCAAACATTTACTGATAATAAATCATAAATTTATTTTAAAGCAATTCTTTGCTATGCATATAATTTTAACATTTATTAAGAACAAAAGCAATACTAATGAGATAGACAAAAATGTTATTTTTACATTAAAAGTTAAATCTTGGTGGAATATTTAATACCTTTTACCATTGACAAATTTTTCACGACCCCCACATTTAGTTACATGACTCCATATGGGGTGGTGATGCCCAGCTTTGGTCTAAAGAGCAGCTAAGTCATGTAGTAGATAAGTCCCTAGATTCAGAATCAAGAACATTTAAGTTCAAATTCTGACTCAGTCACTTATTAGGTGTTATCTTGGGCAAGTCATTTGAGTTCTCTTTGCCACTGTTTCCTCATCTGTAAAATGGGGGAAAGACTAACTGTGTTATATACCTCACAGGGTTCCTAAAAGGTGCCAATTATATAAGGTATCTTACCATTAAAAAAAGATATTCCAATATGGTATGAAGGAGATAGACTTTCAAGCTAATTTTTACAATGTATAGTGGAAATTAGATCAAGTCAGTATTTTAGCAAATGCAGGTTGATGATATCTAGGTTGGGAGTTTTACTTTAGCATTACAATCTATTATCTGGCAACGGGAGGGGAAAATAAGCATTTATTAAGAAACTGTGTTAAGCACTTTACAAATATTATCATATTTGATCCTCACAATAACTCTGTGTTGTAGGCATTATTATTATTCACATTTTACAGTTGGAGAAACTGAGCAGAAAGTTTAATTGACTACAGGACAGCACAAGAGAAGAGTGTTTGAAATCGAATTTCAACTCAAATCTTTCTGGCTCCAGGTGTTCTCCATTGTGCCATCTAGCTGTCAATTAGGCAAAGAGGTAAGAAATAAGCATTTATTAAGTGCCTACTATGTGCCAGAGATGTACAAAGTATCAATTCTGCTGTGAGGGTTTCTTTCAAGGTTGTCCATATATCTTTATGTCTACATGCCATTCAACTCTCACCTGTAGCTCAAAGAAGCTGTAGGATGCACAGCAGTCATACTCTAGTAAGCCATTTCAGCAGATGGGCTAACCTAATTTCAGAGTAACTTATAGGCCTCAAATCTGTTGATGAATTAAGGTGTCTACCCCAACCACATAAAGATAATTTGTTCCAATGGCCATAAAGAAGGCTGAAGCAGGTGCTCTGACATCTTAGAGCTTAGACATCAAAGATGACCTGGTCATTTGCTGCATCCCAAACAATCACCAGTTATGATGGCTTTTGTTTTGCCTCTGGACTTCAATGACCCTGAAGGAGAGAATAAGGCTAAGGACTTTCTGCCTCACTTAAATCTAATTCACTTATGAGTTAGTCCATTATCCTGTGATGTCATTGGTCCTCTGAAAATGAAGGGCAAATAACAATAGCAAATATGTGCCAGGTATTCTGCTAAGAACTTTTTAAGTTCTGTTCCATTTGGTTGAATAAAAGGAAGTCATGAAAAAAAAAAGAGTTGGGTGTGAAAATCACTCTTACTTTCTCACTTCTAACCTTTGGACTAATTGATAATGGGAATATAGCATAATAGCTCCTTTATAGATATGAGATCTCCAATTTGTCTATATGTGTGAAAAAAGGAGAGAGAGAGAGACCTGGTAAGCAAGAGTTATTCTAAAATATGTAGTCTACATCTAGAATAATTAATAAAAATTATATATATATATGTTGCTTTATCAACTACCAACACTTATATCATCCTCATAATAATAAGGTGAGATAGGAATACTAGCATTATTATTCCCATTACATAGATGAAAAAACTAGAACTTAGAGAGTTTAAATGGGTTTATTCAAAGTTAGAAAGAAAATTTGAACTTCAAGCCCAGGACATATTATAAATATAGAGTTGTTTCCATTATGTTCTGAAGTTTGTTCTCAAGAAGAGTTCTGGTTTTTATTGCCATTGAATTAATTACAAGATGAAAAGTCTGGCAACCATATCACATGAAGATTACTTGAAACAGGCGGAGATTTTTTTTTTTAATTTAGGGGAGGTCATGATAAATGCTGGAAAAGGGGTTTTATGGGTTCTGCTTGATCCTAGAAAGGAGCAGGAAGAATAAATTTCAGCTTGAAGAAAGGAAAATTTCCTGACAACCAGACCTATTCAAAAGAAGGATAAGATGCCTAAATTTCTTGTTACTGAATGTATTGAATTACAGTTAGATATAATTCAATTCAATAAGCATTTAGCAAGCAAAGACAAAAATGAAATAATCCCTGCTCTCAAGAAGCTTGTCTCCAATATGGTAAATACCAATTATTTTATTTTGGTAGCTTCATAAATAACCACTTGCCTGGGTTGAATTGTCCTTAGCGAATACTCTTTATTTCTGAAGTTCTATGATTTCTTTTATTCAGAGAACATGAACATCATTGATTTTCTTAGGTCTTCATACTTTCTCTTGTCTCTCTCCAATAGTGAGAGGGCACATTGAATAATGAAGAACCTACTTGGAGTCAGAGAGACCTAGGTTCAAATATGATCTTAACTGTGTGACTCTAAGCACTTAATTTTTGTCTATCTGAGTTTCCTCTTCTGCAAAAGGATGATAATAACAACTTCTACCTCCCAGGATTGTTGTGAGGATAAAATGAGATTTTTTTTTGTAAAGAACTTAGAAAAACCTTAAAAATCCGTCTAAATGCAATATATTATTATTCAGAAGACTTGGGTTCAAGTCTTCCCTCAGATGCAGTCTAGCTATGTGACCCAGAGTAAACCACTTTATTCCCAAGCCAACTCTTTTATGCACAGCAGATGCTGATTGGAACTGGAGAGAAAATCCCTTCTTTGGAATTTCCCTGTAATAATGGTCTGGACAAAAAGAAAAAAAAGAAACTAAGGAAGAGTATGGGAGGAAACTGTGAACAGAGAACAGCACCGAAGAGACAAGGGATTCTTCAAGGATGGAAGCTTGTGGAAGCTTCCTTTAAAAGAGATTATTGGAGCAGATGATAGGATAAAATATTTGGGAATCTATCTGCCAAAAAAAAGTCAGAAACTATATGAACTAAATTACAAAACACTTTCCACACAAATAAAATCAGACCTAATCAATTGGAAAAATATTAAGTGCTCATGGGTAGGCAGAGCGAACATAATAAAAATGACAATACTACCCAAACTAATCTACTTATTTAGTGCCATACCAATCAAACTCCCAAGAAATTATTTTACAGATCTAGAAAAAATAGTAGCAAAGTTCATTTGGAAGAACAAAAGGTCAAGGATTTCAAGGGGATTAATGAAAAAAAAGGCAGATGAAGGTGGCCTTGCTGTACCAGATCTAAAACTATATTATAAAGCAGCGGTCATCAAAACCGTTTGGTACTGGCTAAGAAATAGAGCAGTCGATCAGTGGCACAGGATAGGATATCAGGACAATCTAGGCAATAACCTTAACAATCTAGTATTCGATAAACCCAAAGACCCCAGCTTTTGGGATAAATACTATTTGGCAAAAACTGCTGGGAAAATTGGAAACTAGTGTGGAAGAAATTAGGGCTTGACCCATACCTAACACCACATACCAAGATAAGATCTAAATGGGTTCATGATCTAGATATAAAGAGGGACTTTGTAAGCAAGTTAGAGGAACGTAATATAATTTATCTCTCAGACCTGTGGAGATGGAATAAATTTATGTCCAAAGAAGACCTGGAACTCCTAATTGAACACCAGATGGATAATTTTGATTATTTTAAGTTAAAAAGTTTCTGTACAAACAAAACAAATGCAGACAAGATTAGGAGGGAAGCATCAAATTGGGAAATCATCTTTACATTTAATGGTTCTGATAAAGGCCTCATTTCTAAAATTTATAGAGAATTGTCTCATATATATAAGAATTCAAGCCACTCTTCAATAGATAAGTGGTCGAGGGATATGAACAGACAATTTTCAGATGATGAAATTAAAACCATCTCTAGTCATATGAAAAGTTGCTCCAAATCACTATTGATCAGAGAAGTGCAAATTAAGACAACTCTGAGATACCACTACACACCTGTCAGATTGGCTAAAATGACAGGAAAAGATAATGATGAATGTTGGAGGGGATGTGGGAAAACTGGGACACTGATTGGTGGAACTGTGAATGGATCCAACCATTCTGGAGAGCAACTTGGAACTATGCCCCAAAAGTTGTCAAGCTGTGCATGCCCTTTGACCCAGCAGTGTTTCTACTGGGCCTATATCCCAAAGAGATCTTAGAGGAGGGAAAGGGCCCCACATGTGCAAGAATGTTTGTGGCAGCCCTTTTTGTGGTGGCTAGAAACTGGAAATTGAGGGGATGCCCATCAATTGGAGAGTGGCTGAATAAATTATGGTATATGAATGTTATGGAATATTATTGCTCTGTAAGAAACGACCAGCAGGACGATTTCAGAGAGGCCTGGAGAGACTTGCATGAACTGATGCTGAGTGAAACGAGCAGAACCAGGAGATCATCATACACAGCAACAACAGTATTACATGATGATCAATTCTGATGGACATGGCTCTCTGCAACAAAGAATTGTCTCAAACCAGTTCCAATTGTTCACTGAAGAAAACCATATACACCCAGAGAGAGGGAAATGAAATATGGACCACAACGTAACATTTTCATGATCTCTACTGACATTTGTTTGCATTGTGTTGCCTTTCTCTGATTCTTTTTTTTTTCTTGTAGATAGGATTTTTCTTGCATAACTTCTCAAGCATTTCAACATTATTAGCATGTAGTGGACTTCCTGCCATCTAGGGGAGGGGAGGGGACTGGGGGTAAAATTTGTAATGGAAAGCTTTGTAAAGATCAATGTTGGGGAACTACCCATACATATGTTATACAAATAAAAAGCTTCAATTAAAAAAAAAAAAAAACAGAGGTGTCAAGCACACATTACCAACTTAGCCCCAAGCTGGATTAAAATATATTTGAGAAATATTAATCAAATACATAAAATAAAATAGAATGCATGAAAAAAAATAAAATAAAAGAGATTATTGGAACATTACAGCAATGATGAGGGTATATTGAATATTTATTGAGTTTTGCTTGGCTTAGGAAGGGTAGATCAAAATTGGTTAAGTAATTCCTGAAAGTAAAATGCCCATGGAAATGGGCAGCTTCAGACTTTGGCAAGCAAACCAAACCCTCCTGGCTGAGTTTCAATATGTGGTACTTGTTACTATATCTAATGTTAGTGACAGCTCAAGGGGAAATAGAGACATGCCCAAGCATGTGTTTTGGAGAACTTATTAGTTTGCTATGTATTTTCTTAAATCTTAAAAATTATTTGTAAAGGAACTTGAGCAATGCTGTCAGAGTAAGACAGAAAGGCCTCCTGTGAGTTCTCTTCCTAGCAGAACAAACGTTCTCTTAAAGGAGGAGGATGCCCTCTGCTGACATATTTTGGGATAATTCAGACAAAGGGAAAAAAAAAAAACCCAATCCAAAACCAAACCATGAGAAACATCCTAAGTGAACTTACCTAGGAGAGGTGTGTTTTTATTAAAAAACAACAATAAAAAATGATATGCACAGCACACATTTCAGTTTAATTTGAATCATTAACATTTTCTCTACCACTTTCTTTTTTTATTTTTAAAGCTTTTTATTTTCAAAACATATGTATGGATAATTTTTCAACAATGACCCTTGCATAACCTTGTGTTTCAGATTTTCCCCTGCTTTCCTTCATCACTTCCCCTAGATGGCAAGCAATCCAATACATGTTATACATGTTAAAATATATGTTAAAGCCAATATGTATAAACATTTATACAATTCTCTTGCTGCACAAGAAAAATCAGATCAAAAAGAAATTGAGTAAGAAAACAAAATGCAAAAGAACAACAACAAAAAGAGTGAGAATGCTATGTTGTGATCCACACTCAGTTCCCACAGTCCCCTCTCTGGGTGTAGATAGCTCTCTTCATCACAAGATCATTGGAACCAGCATCAATCATCTCATTGTTGTAAAGAGTCACATTCATCAGAATTGATCGTCGTATAATATTGATGTTGCTGTTCTACCACTTTTTTTAATCTAGACAACCAACAAAATAATACAGCAAACCCTGATTTGTTTTGCTGATTAGAGAAGGATTGGGGAATAATTGAATATTTTGATTAATTAAGAGTTTCTACACTAGACATATGAGGATCTTTGATGATTTTTTTTACTTATTAGAGCACAATGCTTAACATTAAAATGATAAAGCACATGGCTTAGACTCTATTTGGTGATGTAGAAGGCAACTTATGCTAAGAAGCCTTAGCTTAGCTATTCTAAATATACTGAACACAGCAGTTCTGCAGATAATTCAGCAGAGGGCATAGGAGCTGTGGCAGAATCTGCTTTTGCTCTGTTAGCCGTGGAAGTTCCTTTTTCAAATAAAACTTTGGTTTCAGCTTCCTTTGGTCTCTCCGAAGTGTGAAAAAATGCAAGAAAATTTTGTTTATTCAAGCTTTTGTTTTTTGTTTTTTTCAGATATATAAGAATATCTCATTGAAATATTTTAACCATTCTATGTACATCAGTTGTGATAGTCCTATTTTCATTTACTTTTTCACCTCTTCAAGAATTGTAAACTGATATTATTTATTAATAAAATAAGTTTTAATTCATATCTTCTATTTCTTACACTAATATAGTAATCCTTCCACCAACTCAAAGAGCCATCCCATATGAAAAATCAGGTTGTTGAGTTTTTTTAAGAGAAAAAAAAAATCAGCACACTTTGTCAATACATAGAAGAAGCCCCAAAACATATGCAATGTGTAATAACTGAGGACTTCTCACCTCCATGAAAGAGTGATTTGGAAATCCAATCTAATCCAGTAAGCATTTATGTTTATGTTTACTGTGTGTCAGGCACTATGCTAAGTGCTGAGGATACATATAATAAAAAAGAAAGACTGCCTGTTTTTAAGGAGCTTACCATTCAAAGAGGGAAATAACATACAAAAAGAAGAAAAATGGGGGGTAGGATAGGGGAATCATTGGGGGACATGCTGTTCTGTGAAGTTGAAACTGGGCAGAGGAGCAGGCAAAATGAAATGGACTGAAAAACCAAATTTCTGTCTTCTACAAAGTAAGGCATTGGATGGAGTTTGCTTTTCTGCCCTCTACTTCTTCAATCAGAATGATAGGAGGCTGAGGGAGATTCAATCAAAGCTAGAGTAAGCAGCATCAAATGGTAAGATTAGAAGTGATTATCCTGAAATCAAGCAGAACAGCAGGTTCAAGGTGTGTGACATAAAAGAATCAGATTAAGGAATTTGTATTTCATATTAGAGGCCATAGCAAGCCACTAACAATTTTTGAACAGGTGAGTGACATAGTCAGTTTATTTTTAGAAAGTTTATTTTAATAGCTGTCTGAGCTGTGTGAAGAGCAGACTGAAGGACCAGGAGACTGGAGGCTTAGTTTAGAAGCTCTTACAATAGACCAAATGAGCTGATGAGGCTCTAGACTAACATGGTGGTGTGATAGAGAAGAAAAGGTGGATATGAAAAAGGTGGAAATAGACAGAACTTGGTAATGAGTTGAAATTAGGGATTGGAGAGAGGAGTTAAAATGACCGATTTTTGAGCCTGTATAATTCAGAGGATCAATAAAAATAAGGAATTTGGAAGAGGAGTCAAATGTGAGGCAAAAGGTGATAAATCTATTTTGGAATATGTTTAGAGTTTATTCAAATGGAGAAGTCTAATGAGGAGGCAGGCATATGGGTCTAGAATTCAAGGGAAAAGCAAGGCTGCATTGATTGATCTATTCATTTACTTTTTTTTTTTTTTTTTGCTGAGGCAATTGAGGTCAAGTGACTTGCCCAGGGTCACACAGCTAGGGAATGCTAAGTGTCTGAGACCAAATTTGAACTCAAGTCTTCTTGACTTCAGGGCTGGTGCTCTATCCACTTCGACATCTAGCTGCCCCACCCTGTGCCCCTTTTGACTATATATCCAAATACAGGAGCTTGGTCTATCTTCATACAGCAAAACCATCCCTAAGGCTCAACCATGGGAAGTTCACACAGGAATTCAAGATTTTTCTATTGTTTCTCTCCCCCTCTTTCTCCCTCCCCTTCCTCTCCTCCTCCTCTTCCCTTTCCTCTTCTCCTCCTTCTCCTCCTCCTCCCCCTTACCCTTCCCTTTCTCTTTTCCCCTCCCCCTCCTCCTCCCTTCCCTTCCCCTTGCCCCTCTCCTTCCCTTTTCCCCTCCCGTTTCCCTTCTCAATACCCCTTCATTTTTCCCTTTCCTCCCCCTCTCTTCCTCCCTCTCCTCCCCCTCTCTTCCTCCCTCTCCTCCCCTTTCCCTTTCCTCCTCTTCCCCCCTCTCCCTTTCCTCCTCTTCCCCCCTCTCCCTTCCCCCTCTTCCTCTCCCTCACATAACTTATATGAACAACACACCCACACACTTCCCTGCACTTAATTGAAGGTGGTATAAATTCACCTTCTCCAGCTGTCTGGGTCAGGTGATGATTCCCTCATTGAATCCATATCTTCTACTAGATCCCTAAATTCCTTCTTCAGGAACTGATTGTGATGCATTTCTAGCCCTTTTGACACTGGTAAGCATGAAAAAAAATAGTATTTCTGTAGGAAATAACTGACCTAAATCTTTCAGTCCTAAGTGATCAGTCCTGTTCAAGAGACCAAACTCATATAATGCCCCTTAAAAAATCATATCTTCATTTTTATTTTTTTGTCATCTTTGTTCCAAACATTTCTATGCTAAGCTTACAGAATTAGTCCTGTTCAGACTGTTGAAACCTAACATTATCCTATTATTAGTATACTCAGGTAAGTAACATTTTCCCCAGTGAAAAATGTAAAGTCCCCATAAATTACCTAGATGTGCTATACTTACAAATTGGTAAGCATGCCTCATGCATTAAAAATAACATGACAGAGTCACCAATAATCATCTTAGTTTTCTATTACAATGTATATTCAGACACCTAAAACATGATCTTCATATTGCATAATTAGTATTGGTGTATGCAAAAATGCATATTATATAATAAATAGCATTTTCACAACAATGCCTAAATCTGACTAAAGATGTGATTCTCACACAATAGGAAGCAAGTTGCAACTCAAAAATATTAGTAAATTCTACCGAGTATAGAGGTCACATGCAGAAACGACATGTAGAAATACTAATATGATATACACAACCCTATATACTAGCATATAAGTAAAGCAGCATGTTATGGCAAGGGAAGCATGATGCATGTTTCATAGGCCATATATAATATATAAATGTATGCTGTTTACATAAGTTATGGGTCCATAAAAAGTATTCATTACATGAACTATAAGAATAGGTGTTACTGGAATTCATGAGCTAAATTTCTTCTGTTTTTCTTAAGGCATCATAAATTAGCTTGGTCACTGGTCTAATGTCCCTAATCATCTGCTGTGACTTCCTAAGCTTCTAGCTGGACTCTCAGCTAAGAGGTGGGGATACAAAGAAAGAATAGACTTTCAGTCTCCAAGTTCTACAAGTACCTTCTGTTTCCTAGTATCTTCTACAAGTCAGGAAAGGGGCTATCCCTAGCTTCAACACTCTCTCCTTGGCTAAAAAAAGATCCTTTTGAGCCTCAGATACACTCTGTTGAGTTTCCTGACTCTCTGATGGGAACCAATAATGTTTCTTATCTGAATCTTCATATGGTGAGCTATTATATAGCTCTGAGGGTCCATCTACAACTGAGATGTAGATTTTTTTCCCCCTCAGAATCCAATTAGTTGACTTTGTATTGTTTTTGTTTCCATTTCTCCTTTCTGACTGCAGCCAATCTGTTGGTAAGCACCTATTATGTGTTGGGCACTGTGTGAAGCATTGGGGACACAAAGAGATATCCAAGTCTCTCCTTTCAAGGAGCTCATTCTCAATGCTCTTTAGGTTCAGTCAACCAGCCAGTTTTGAATATCTGACTGCATTATCATCTCCATTTTTTTTCCTAAAATATAGTCTGAGATATTCTTATCAAGTTTTGCTAGCATCCAGATAGACGATTATGGGGACTGAATGTGGACCACAACATAGTATTTTCAATTTGTGGTTGTCGTTATTGTTTGCTTGTTTGATTTTTTTTTTTGTCCTTTTTGACCTCACTTTTCTTGTGCAGTATGATAAATGTGAAAATATGTTTAAAAGAATTGCACATGCTGGGGCAGCTAGGTGGCGCAGTGGATAGAGCACCAGCCCTGAAGTCAGGAAGACCTGAGTTCAAATCTGGTCTCAGACACATAACATTCCCTAGCTGTGTGACCCTGGGCAAGTCACTTAACCTCAATTGCCCCAGCAAAAAGCGAAAAAAAAAAAAAAAAAAAAAGAATTGCACATGCTTAACATATATTAAATTACTTGCTGTCTAGGGCAGGGAGGAGGTGGGGAGTGAGGGAGAAAAATTTGGAACACAAGATTTTGCAAGGGTGAATGTTGAAAACTATCTTTGCATGTATTTTGAGAAATAAAAAAGTTATTATTAAAAAAAATCTTTGCTAAAATCTAGATAAACTATATCCATATCTTTCCCCTCACCAATTAACTTGATAATCTTGTCAAAAAGGAAAAGGAATATCTGGTTTTTCTTATGCAGCATGATAAATATGGAAATGCTTAGAAGAAATACACATGTTTAACCTATATTGGATTACTTGCTATCTAGAGAAGGGGGTAGGTGGAAGAAGGAAAAAAAAATTGGAACACAAGGTTTTGCAAGGGTGACTGTTGAAAACTATCTTTGTATCTATTTGGAAAAAGAAAAAAATTTTTATAAAAAAGGGAGATTATTCTGGGATGATTTATTATTATTATTATTATTATTTTGGTGAGGCAATATAAATTAAATAACTTGCACAAGATGACACAACTAGTAAATATCTGAGGCCAGATTAGAATTCAGGTTATCCTAATCTCTTCATACTTTTATTTTCATTGTTCCAAATTAGTACCGTCCTCCCCCCCCCCCAAAAAAAAAAAACCAAAAACAACAAAAACAAAACAGACAGACAAAACTCCTCAACAAACAACCTATAATCATAGAATCAAAATATCTCAGCACTGGAAGGGATCTCAGAGTTCATCTAGTTTAAACTGCATGTTATAGATTTCCCTGTAACATTCCTAACAAATTATAATTTACCTTCTGCTAAAAGATACCCTCTACTGGAGGATTCATTACTTCCTGGGGAAGCAATTTGCATTTTTGTTCAACTTTAATTGGTTAAGATATTTTTCTTTAAGTTGAGACAATATTTGCTTCTCTGAAGTTTTTTCCTTGTTGGTTTCTGAGGATAAACAAAACAAATACTCTTTCACAAGATATTTGTGGTATTTGAATTGAACAATAATGTTTTCCCCTAAGTCTTCTCTTCTTCAGACTAAACAGACCCATTTCAATTCACCCTCTTATAGTCTGATTTTTAGTTCCCTTGCTTTTACTGGATAGTCTCCAGGTAAATAATGGTCTTTTGAAAACATGGCAATCAGGGTTAAATACTGTATTTGAGATAGTTTTGGGTCAAGAGAAAGCACAGCAGAAAGATCATTGTTTTACTAACAGAGATAATATGAATCATTGATGTGACTTGGTACCCCCAAATCCAGTGTATAGTGATGACTTAAATTGTAATAGTTCACTAAGATCAATTCAATGAATATTTATTAATTTATCATATATTATATATTATTTTATTATTTATTTTATTATTAATAAAGTAAAACATCGTGCTTGGTTGTTATTATTTATTTATTATTATGTTATATTTAAAATTAAAAATCTCTATATATGAATGTTATGGAATATTATTGTTCTGTAAGAAACGACCAGCAGGCTGATTTCAGAGAGGCCTGGAGAGGCTTGCATGAACTGATGCTGACTGAAATGAGCAAAACCAGGAGATCATTATACACAGCAACAAGACTATATGATGACCAGTTCTGAGGACGTGGCTCTCTTCAACAATGAGATGTTTCAAACCAGTTCCAGTTGTTCAGTGATAAAGAAAGCTATCTACACCCAAAACAAGGCCTATGGGAACTGAGTGTGAACCACATCATAGCATTTTCATGCTTTCTGTTAATGTTTGCTTGCATTTTGTTTTCCTTCTTAGGTTTTTTCCTCTTTCTAGATTTGATTTTTTCTTGTGCTGCAAGATAACTGTATAGATATGTATACATATATTGGATTTATCATATATTTTAACATATTTAACATGTATTAGACTTCCTGCCATCTAGGGGAGGGGTGGAGGGAAGGAGGGAAAAATTTGGAACAGAAAGTTTTGCAAAAGTCAATGTTGAAAAACTACCCATATGTACTGTAAATAAAAAGCTTTAATAAAAAAATTAAAAATCCCTGCCCTCAAGGAATTTATATTAAGTTGGAGAATGGTGTACACAGATAAATGTAGTTAAAGAAAATTTAGAAAAGAAAAAAGTCACTAAAAACTGAAAGGATCAGGAAAAAGCTTATTGTATGTAATGTAAGTTCAGTATAGCTTTGAAAGAAGATTAAGATTCTGAAAGGCAAAGATGGGACAGGTTGTATAAATTCATGAATTAACAAATGTGATATTAAGTTTGTGAAACAGTTTTGAATGAACTTGGAGTGGGTAAAGAAAAGGCTAATATAGGTAGGTAGAAGCCAGATTATCAAAGGCCCTGAATGCCAGGATATAGACTTTATTTTGTCTTAAAGGCAATTGAGAGTGACTGAAATTTTTTAGCAAGAGATTAATTTAGTCTAAAATGTGTCTTAGATTATTTTGGCAGTTCTATGAAAAATGATTTAGATGTGGAAGTTAGAGAAACTAACTTAGGAGACTATTATAGCATCTGAGAAGAGGTGATGAGGGCCTAAACTAGAGTGGTGGCTATGTGGGCAGATAGATAGCTGGATCAGTATGTCAAGCACCAGGCCTGGAGTCAGGATGATTTTCCTGAGTTCAAATCTGGTCACTTTCCCTTGCTAATTGGGCAAATCTTTTGACCTCTATTTTCCTCAGTTTCCTTTTCTGAAAAATGGGGATAATAAGAGCACCTATTTTGCAGAGTTGTTAGGTGAATCAAATGAGGTAATAATTGCAAAGTGCTCAGTGCACAGTGTGGCACATAATAAAAATGACATAAATGTTGCTTATTATTATTATTATGCAGAGGAGGGGACAGACATCACAGGTATAGAAATCATGGCACTTGGCAACTGATTAAATGAGGAGGATGATGGAAAAGGAAGTCAAGATTGTGATTGGGTTGAACCAACTCCTACAACTTTGATCTTGGATCAGCGGTGATACTTTAACAGAAAACCAAAAGTTTGGGAAAAGGTTATAGGGATATGGGATTAGTTTCTTATTAAGCTTATTGAATTTAACACAACAACAGGATATACATGGAGAGATCCAGCAGGAAATTAGAGATATGGAAATGAGGAGGGGGGATGATTCAGGAAACATATTAGGTCTGTATAAGTAGATTTGGGAGATTTAGTTATCATGTAGGTAATCATAATTGAATTGCCAAGTAATGATAAAATGAATTGACATCACATGCATTAGAAATACCCATGCTTAAGGAAAAGGACATAGATAATGAAATGTTAAAGAAAACTATGGAGTTGTCAGACAAATAGGGAAAGAATCAAGAGAGTAAATAACATGGATGTCAAAGGAGAGAGAAGAGGAGTTGGTTTTGTATAAAGAATTCATAAATATAAAAAATGAGAACTGTGAAGAACCCATTAGATTGAGAAGTTAAGATCATGAAAAACCTTTGAGAAAGGAATTTCATTAGAATGATAACATCAGAAACCAGGTTGTGAAAAATTGAGAAGGGAGTGGGTAATGAAATTTGGACATTAAATAAAGAAAATCCTTCTGAGGGCCTGTCAATGAAAAGTAAGAAGGGACATAGGACAATATGGCAGATGATGGCAGATTGAAGTGAATTTTTTTTTTAAATTTTTTGTTCATTTATTTATTTTTTAGCAGAGAGTATGTTTCAGGAAAGCTTGCAAGAGACAGGGAGCAAATGAGGATGAAAACTGGACCAATTGGGTAAGCTCCTAAAGAAGATTGGATGGGAGGGGAGATCAAGGCCACAGATAGAATAGTCAGTCTTGGTGAGTAGCAGAAATACCTTCTCCTTAGAGACTAAGGCAAAGGAGAAAAGTACAAATGGAAATAGAAAATATTCTAGCTCTGTGTGCCAATCCTTCATTTGTGTGGTTAATTTTTTTGACTGCAAGAGTAAGATTTGATATTTATGCCTAATAAATATAATCTTCTTAGATTTGAAACATTATTCTTATTTATATAGGTCTTTCTTGATCCTGAATTCTGTTCTCCAGTATGGCAGCTAACAGCTTAATGTTTTCCACAAATTTGATGCACATGCCATTTACACTGTCATCTAGCCCTCATCTTTTGATCTTGCCCACAAAGATATCATGAAATACTTTGAAAAAATGCCCAGCTGAAATGCAGCTTTACCATATCTATGCCATTTCTCTGATTCGTACCAATCAATATTTCAATGAATCTGATCCTGTTGATCCCTATATTCTCTCTAAAAAGTTCAAATCATAATTCATCATGTGTAACTCTTTTCTGCCTACCCACGGGTTTGCTTCCAGGATATCTACCCATCATAGTGAAGGGCTTTCATGAGGGCTCATTACATTGTAAGAATATCAATAGGCCTGTGTAATAGCCAATTTATATGGTCAAAAAAGAAAATGATTTTAGGGTGACCTTACCTTTTCTTGGTGAACACATGCTGGCTTATGTGTTAATTATTAAAAAATTATTATGTGTAATATAATTATCTTACATATATATCATATATGATGGCAAGTAATCAATTTATGATAAACAGGCACTTTACTTAGTGTCACTCTGGCAGAGTCATTTTAAACTGCTTTTCTAACTCATCTTGGAATCTAGTCTAGTCTTTTGATAAAATCATCATTTAAACTGTTCTTCCTGCTCCCATTTCAGCCGCTTTCCCGTTCTTGTGATTCTTCCACTCCGGTTGATCATTCATTGGTTTCATTCATTAAATTAGCCTGCTCAGGTCTAAAATAATGTTAAAAGGGGAAACAGAAGTCAACCCACTGTGACTGACCAGACCATAAATAGGAACATGAGAGTTCAGGAAGGGCAAGTCGAGTGTCTCGCCAAAATCACTCCCTTGCCCAGACCAAGCTGTCTCATGCCAATGATGAATAGAGTTTTCGGATGTGGAGTATTTTGGAGGGGATGGAAGTAAGACTGGTAGAAGTTATGTCTATTTAAAGTGGTGGTGTGTTTGATGAACACTCCCTGTAGTTGAAGAGAGCTATTTGTGCACTAATATATATCAAAGGCACCATTAATATCACTACAGTTAAGGGTCTGTTAGCCTTTCTCATATAAACTGTTTTGAAAGATATCCCTAGTGACCAAATTTTGGTTTAGGGCCTGTGAAAAGCAACCCTGAAGCTTAATTGGTATGGAAGTGATATACCAGCGAAAAAGGCAACAATTTTGAAGTGGAAAATATCAGTAGAGTAAAAATAGCTTTTAGATGCCAAATGAGAAGGTTAAATTTTTTTAAAAATGCTTTCATTCATTGACTTTTTTCTGATCTATTGGTACTTAACTCTCTGGAGATTTGATGGCTTGTCTTTGATAATTCTGATCAGTTGGTAGATTTCAACAGAAAATAGTAGCTTACCATAGAATAAATAATACCTTGTTTCTCTGCAAAGCTGATTAAAAATTAATTATCAAATATTTACTATGTAATTATTATGCAGCTATGCTAGGTACTGGGGAGGTATATAACAAGCTATAAATGCAGACAATTGTTAAAGACTTCTAAATTCAGTGAATTAAAAAAAATCGAATATTAACTTTTTGTGTTTAATAATATAAAACTCTTCCCATTCTGCCCCAATCCCTCCTCTATGTCCTGCCTGAAAGGGATAAGTAGCTGTGATTATGAAAGCATATGGAGGATTAGGTGAGACTGGGAGGGAAGGGAAATAGGAAGGAGTCAAGAACACAAGCTACTCACCTGGGAAGGAATGAAATTGTGAATAGAATGGTTAGATTCTTTAATCTTTTGTCAAGGTGAAAGGAGATGGATTTTACAGACTATATGACATGAAATTTCCTGCTTCTCTCAAACCAATATCCCATCATGTGTTCTAGACTATTAAAACCAATTGTACAGTTCCCTACCATTGGCCTTTGGATGAACTGCAAATTTAATACTTTGAAGAAACTGAGACTTTCAGGAAATAAGCTGATTGTTGTGTGTGTATATAAATAAAAATATATATAGGGTGTATATGTGTGTGTATAAACATACTTTTGAATTTAAATGAATTACTAAAAATAGCACCTTAATTCTTCATGTAGCATGTGCCAATATGGATGAAGACTTAAAAACCTTACTAAATCCTCATCTTCTTTTACCAGGCATGTCACTGGGTGACCACAAGGTGTCGGTGCATTCTAATGAGAACAGAAGCATTGTGATGTTGCTAAGGAGTATGATTTTAAGCAATAAATTTTAAGCGGAAAGAAGTAGACCACAAGTAGACTACTTGGTTTGCATCAATCAAAAGAATAGGGATACATGGAATAGGATTTTTTTGTGAATCTTTTTTCTGGAAAAATGTGAACTTGTAAGAAATGTAATTATTCAATAGAGTTGATTTAAAGAATGTGGGGACCATAAATGAAATAAGGTATTTAGATCTAAAGTGACACAAAGAAAAAATATCATCTCTCCTATTTTCCTTCAATTTTTGCTCTTTCTTCTTTTGAATAGATTTATAATTTCATTTGTATAGAAAGCTGTTAATTAGGAAATTCCTCTACTAATATAGATCATCACCTTCTTCTCAATTTGCATTCTTGGAGAGAGAGTTGCTTGGAGTATGAAGAAGTTAAGTCTCTTGCTAGAGTTGCATAGTCATATTACTACTAATAATCAATGATTACAATACATATCTATCTTCTGAAGCAGATCAGCCCACTTTGGGACAACTGAAATTATTAGAAAAGTTTTTCTTTCTTTGAACCTGTTTATATCTGAAACTTTTAATAAACCCAAAATATTTCTGAAATTTATAGGTTTTCATGTAACACATTTCCCTTTGCCTTTGCCCCATCATCTTCTTTTGGATAAACTCCAGCCTAGGGGATAATTGGATATAGAGATAGAAATAACCTTAAAGGTTAGTGATTCTAATTTCCTCATGGTTCCTATGAAAATAGTGGTGCATAGAAAGGTGAAGTGGCCTGTTCAAATTAACTTGGTAGAGGTAATAATAATAATAACACAATAATAGATAGAGGTAATAATAATAACATAATAATAGCAACTAGAATTTTTATAGAACTTTAAGATTTGCAAAATCATTTATAAATATTATCTCATTTTATCCTTACCACAGCTGGGGTAGGTAAGTGCAATTATTATACTGATGGGGAAACAGAAGAATAAAAGAAGAATTAAAGATCTAGTTGCCCAGACTAAAAATCCAATACTCTTTTTATTTATATCACATTTGTCAATGCCCTAAAATGCATCATCCAAAACTGAATACATGTTCCAGATTGCCTTTTTCCAGGGAAGAATACAGTGAGACCATTACTTTTCTATTCTGGATATAAAATCTCCCTCAAGACGATCAAGAACACATTAGCATTCTGAGGATGTCAACTTTGACTATTGACTCCTTAAATCTTTTTTACAGTGATTGTGTGTAATTAATTAGTCCTCTCTATACTTGTAAAGTTAACTTGAAGTTCAAAATGGGACTTTATTTAACCTTATTAAATCCATATCTCATTGAATTCCATCCTTCATCCTTAACTTGTTAAGTTATTTTGGCATGTTGTCTGCCATACAACTTGTTACATGTTAACAGTTACTCCCTTTTTACCTCTCTTTTATGTCATCTCCCAATTGGACAACATTTCATTTATAAAAGACCCCCATTTTAGTATACATGGGGTATATAGGACATTTGTTTTACTCTATTCACTGAAATTTGTTAAAAAGCATTTGTAGGAAAAGAAAAAATGTACATTTCTGAGGGTGGGTGAGTGGTAAGAAAGTGTAAGCAGAGAGATGGAAGAGGGGGAAAGGGAAAGAAGAGAGGGTGAGATGGAGAGATACAAAATAACTACTATAGTCCACTTAAAGTGGGAAAAATCCAGATTTAATGTAATCAACTGTTATAAAAATTAAGACATTATAGTAGAATTTCCATATAAGAATCTATTTTGAGTCTTTATAGATCTCCTTAGAGACTTTAAATGAAAAAAAAATTCCATCAGGTTGTTTTGTAGTGGTTGCTTAGGAACACTGTGTGCTTATTGAATGATTTAGTCAACTGCCTGCAGTCACTTCCTAAAAATATCATTAGTGCTGTATAATAAACCTTATAAAACGCTGTGCACAATCTCAATGGGAAAAAAACATCTAATCTGATTGAGCACATTTTGTCTATAGGGGAAAAATTTCCAGCCATGACCTTTTTCTATAATATTGTCATTCAAATGGCTGAAGTGAAGTTTTTAAGGACCTTTGAATGGTTATGATTGCTCTCTCTCCCCCCTAAAGCTACTAGCCCTTTGTCAATCCAAATACATACAGAGTAAATTTTACTTGCTAAAGCTTAATATCTTTCAAAGATGAGCAGTTGGTAGATCCTGGGTTATTGAGACAGGGGTTCAATATAAAAAGAAGTTGAAAAATGTATGTGTCTCTCTGTGTGAAGCATCATATGAATTTTGAGAGACAATGTAATATAGTAGGGAAAAAGTTCATCTTTGCAATCAGAAAGGAATGAATTCCAAGTTCAGTCTGTGTTACATACTGATTTTGTGATCATAAGCAAGTCACTTAACCATTTGGTGTTACAGGCAAATTTCCAAGGAGTTAACAGTCAACTAGATTCTGATCCTGATCCATTAAAAAAGTTTATTAAATATTATTGAAATAGTTCTGTCCCCAAAATCCTGCTATGGAACTTCATACTGGCATATAAGTAACCCAAAATTCTGTTTTTTGCTAGCAGAGCACAGGCTCAGACTACAGACAGTGCTATCTGTCATTTAAGGATCAGTCTAAGTGACTACTGAGGACCCTTAAGAAGCCTATTCACCAAATAAGGAAATTTTTTGACCTTAGAAATTAGAGTAAAATGGTAGCAATCTGGGTTATTGGAAGTAGTCATCACATTTATAAAATCATCTTTATTTTGAAGTATGCAAGTGTTGATTTGAACAGGTATTTTTCAATTATAATAATGAACATTTTTGGATTAAGTAGATACTTAGGGAGTTTTTTTCAATGTGTTTCCTGTATTTCACTGAGAAATATGATATTTTTTTCATCCAATATTCATTCACTTGACATACATTAAGTGTTTATTATTTTTTCTTAAGGGCAGAGAGATAGTACAATGGATAGAGCATTGGGCATGCAATCAGAAAAACTCATCTTCCTGAGTTCAAAACTGGCCTCAGATACTTATTAGCTATGTGACCCTGGGTGAGTTACTCAGCCTATTTGCCTCAGTTTCCTCATCTGTAAAATGAATTGGAGAAGTAAATGGCAAACCACTCCAATATCTTTGCCAAGAAAAATACAAATTGGGCTAATAAAGACCCTCCCTTCCTTCCTTCCTCTCTCCCTCCCTCCCTCTCTACCTCCTTCTCTCTCTCTCTCTCTCTCTCTCTCTCTCTCACACACACACACACACACACACGCATGCACACATGCACACAAATTCACAGAGATACAGGGAAAAGAGGGGGACATCCAAAGTTTCATGTACATAACAGTTCAGATTTGAGGTGATTCTTGGAAGATGGGCAGAACAAATATATACTTTTCCTATAATAGCTCTATAGAATTTGATCTCTCTGAGCTTAAATTTCCTCATTTGCAAAATCCATAACTTATCTAATACTTCATCTCTCTATGAGGAAACTGCTTTGTAAATGGGAAATGCTAAATAAATTTGAGATATTCATGTTATTGAAACCGTAATTAGTATTTAGCTCTTCTGCTAGACTATCATTTAGACATTTCCTCCAAGAAATCAAGTAACTTATTAGTCACAAGAGGCAAGAAAGTTGCCTCTGGATTACTCCTTGTCAATATTAGTCTTAATTCTTCCTTTGACCCATAGACTTCTTGATCTTTTCCTCTTTCAAAACCTGTGTCCATGTTAGGACCTTTCTCTAAACTTCAGTATAAGTGATATCTAGTTCTTTCTCTTTTGCTGAGTTTAGATAATAGTTTACCTCATAATTCAGGTTCCTACTTTCTTCTCCAGGTCAGCTTTGATGATTCACTGCTGAGTCAACAATAAATCTCACCTTCAGGAAACTATACAATAAAAAATGCTTTATACTTATTATAATGGCAATAGCTGTAGCCATATACAGTTATCACTAAATTTGACATAGCCAAGTGGTTCATTGTTTAGAGCACTGGACCTGGAGTCAAAAAGAACTGTGTTTCAATTCTAGTTTCAGACATTTATTAGCTATGTGACTCTCTTCTATAAAATGGGAACAATAACATCAACTATCTTCCAGACTTATTGAGAAGATCAAATGGAATAATACTTATGTTTCACAGTAAAATAGGATTTCAAGTTTTCATAAGAAGAAGACCAGAATTAACAAAAATATATGGACCCACGAGAATCTAAACAGGTGAAAAGGGAAAAGAAAATGTAAGGGATTCAAAGAGCAAAAGTTTTTTACATCCCCACATGGGACAATGATACCTGTAATTCTTAAAAATTGTATCACTAATAGTACAACTAGAAGGAACATATATAGACAGAAGGTGAATTTGAATGAATGACATCAAAAAAAGGATGAAAAAGAGAAGTACACTAGGTGCAGAAGGAAGAAAGAGGTAGAATGGGGTAAATTATTCCACATGAACAGGCATGAAAGACTTATTATAATCGAGGAGAGGATGAGATAATGGGAGATGAGCATTGCTTGAACCTTATTCTCATCAGAATTGGCTCAAAGAGGGAATAATATACAGTCAGTTGATAATAGAAATCTATCTCATAATTGCACAGCTATATATATATATATATAAAACCTGTATCAGATTGCCTGTTGTTTTTAGGAGGAGGGAGTTAAGGAAAGGAGAGAGAAAAATTTGTAACACAAAGTCTTAAAAAATGAATATTGAAAAATATCTTTACATGTATTTGGAAAAATAAGATACTACTTAAAAAAAGAAATCTATCTTATCTGAAAGGGAAGTAGGAGGGGAGGAGATTTTGATTAGAGAAATTCAAATTAAAATAACTCTGAGATACTATCACATATGTATGAGATTGGCTGATATATCAAAAAAATGATGAATATTGAGAGAATGTGGGGAAATTGGGCTAATATATTCTTGGTGGAATTCTGAACTGATTCAACTATTCTGGAGAGCAATTTGGCTCTATGCCCAAAGGCAAATAAACTGTGCATACCCTTTGATCCAGCAATACCTTTACTAGGTCTGTATCTCAAAAAAGATAAAAGAAAAAAGAGAGAGAGAGAGAACAGGACCTACATATGCAAAAATATTTGTAGCAGTCCTTTTCATGGTGGTAAAATATTAGAAATCGAGGGGATGCCTATCATTTGAAGAATGGTTGGACAAACTTTGATTTATGGATGTAATGGAATACAATTGTACAATAAGAAATGATAAATAGGCAGATTTCAGAAAAACCTGGAAAGATTTGTGCAAACTGATACAAAGTAAAATGAGCAGAACCAGGAAAACATTGTACATAATATCAATAACATTGTGTGATCAACTATGAATGAGTCAGCTTTTTTCAGCAGCACAGTGGAAAGTATAAAGAACTCAAGAAAAGTATAAAGGACTCAAGAAAGGAAATACTATGTATATCTAAATAAAGAACTAATGATTTCTTAAATGCAGATATAAGTATATTTTTTCACTTAGCTTATTATTTTGATTTATTTCTTCTTTCACAATTATGACTAATGTAGAAAAATGTTTTACATGATAGCACATGCACACACACATATATCTATATCTATATCTATATGTATACTATCAAACCATCTATCAGCTTCAGAAGAGGGAAGGAAGGAGAAAAAATTGGAATTAAAAATCTTGTTAAAATTAATGATAAAATTTTTCTTGATATGTAACTGGGGAAAAAATAAAATATAATTAAAAACCATAATAGCAAAAGATTATAATGAGACAGAGTATTAGCTATTCATTAGTTCATTCATTCATTCAAAAAGTATTTATTCAGTATCTATATGTTCCAGGCTCTGTTTTAGTTTAAGAAGATACAACAACAAAAGGAAAGCAGCTTCTGCCTCCCATGAGCTTCCATTCTTTTGGGTGGAAAACAAACAAGAAGATAAGTAAATATATACAAAGTAAATATAAAGTAGTGCTGGAGAGAGGAAAGGGGACCTACTCCTGGGAAGGTTCAGAAAAGATCTGCTGTAGGAGATAAGTCTTCAGCTAAGCCCTGAAGGAAGCCAGGGATTCTAAGAGGCAGATTTGTTGCTGTGCTGCTCACTGATTATTTGAAACTTAGACACAAGAGTTCCATCTGGGCTGATGGTCTTGGTAGAGTGCAACAATTTTGGATTGTACAAGTGAATCCTGGAGAAATGTGACTTCATATCTGCTGTCATTCCTTCTATTTTGGAGAGACAGGATTCTAGATTTTGTATCAAACAACCTAATTGAATTTGTGCTTCTACCACAAATTAGATGATATTAATTCACAAATTGTAATCATTTTTTGAGCCTCATTTTCTCAGGTGTAAAATAGAGATTATAATATATGGATTACTAGGCTAAGACTTGCAATTTAGGTGCCATTGTCAATTCCTCATTC